>CM044119.1:7306143-7596333 GCA_024174645.1 Lemna minuta | reverse complement strand
ATTATTCATGAAAATATAACTCTGAATTTTTTTAGATGACTTTACGTAGTTCCCTTTTATCTGCATGTGTTCTTATGAGAATGTCTCATTCTTTTAATTGACGGTGAGAATGATTTTAGTGGATGATTCTATGCAATTTCTTGACTTTGTTGACTCTTCAAAAAATGTGGTTTCTTGAATTTTAATGATTCATGAGGGCATGTAACTTTGTCTATTAAATTTCTTCATCTCTCATGATTTTCTTGTAATTCTAGTATCCAAGAATATGTCTAAAAATGATATTTTCTTGAATTTTAATGATTCATGGGGGCCTATAACTTTTTTATCAATCATGCATGATTGTTCAAATAGTGGAGTAATGTACATTTACTATTTCTAACCTTTTATCAGCAATGCATCCTTGTTGAGATACTAGAATAATTTCTATTAAATTTTTTTCTTTAACATTGAAGATGAGATGCTGACTTCCGTCAACATTAGAAATCATGAGGATTTTATGAGAGGGAACGAGCATGAGAAAATGCCAAATATGAAAGCAATACCAAAGTAAGTACAACGAATAGTGGAGGCTTGAGTGCAGTATGTAGAGTTTCTTCATTGGAAATCCATAAGTTTTTGAAATGTGGAAATAATCAATTATTTGGATATTATTCTTGGACCATGATGAATCCAAACTTTTATGTATGTTAGATGTTTTATTTCTTCTCATCCTCTTCGTGACTGCTTCAATTTTTTTTTAAAAATCCATAGACAATGCTTGAATGTCAATTCTTGAGAGATATTTGAAAAAACATTCAAGAAATAAAAAATCACTCTATTTGATGAACACAATATAGGTTCAAAAGAATATCATTTTTAGACATATTATTGGATAAATAATTACAAGAAAATCATGAGAGATGAAGAAATTATAGAGAGAAATATTTAATGCTATGAGAGATTAGTAGAGATAACAGTTACAAGAAGAATGATTCAAAATGATGATTTAAGTTTATATTTCTTGTAAAACCATGTAAAAATGTAAGATTAGACCTGATGAAATAAATTAAAATTTCATAACTTTTTAAATCTTAATAAGAATAAAATTACAGATGTCCATGTTGTCCTGATTTCATGAGAAAAACACTAGAAAAAGGTATTTTCAAAAGTAGATACTCTAAATTTAAGAAAATAGTTCAAGATTTAAATAAGCATAGAAATATGCATAGATAACTCATTTAAATTAAACAAATTGAATTGATTTAAGGATAGAACTTTATATTAAGACAATATTGTTACATAAATACATCAATGGATTGAACCTGCATTGAGGCAAGTAAGGCCAACAAGCACAAATGACCTCAAAGGTAGTTAAAAATTCAATATATATCATTTTTGTCATTATTTTATTGTAATTACACTCAATACCTTGACTAGTTTGTTAAGTGTATATCAGGTCCATCTAGAGTCACCAGTCTATTATTTAATCATCTTGAAGAATTTAAACCAAGATCATCATCCGATGGTATCAATCAAAACATCGGGCAAGATTATCATTATCTATATCAAGTACGATGTGTCCTCTAGGCGAGACAAGGATGAGCAATCTCTTGGTTAGATGATGAAGACCTAGTCTACTCGTAGAAGACTCTAGTAGCAAGGTACATCGAGCTTCGAGTTGACACAATCTTATCGGTAAGCTAGCATGGAATTCTACTCTGAATAAGGCCAAGTCCTCGGCAAGGTGCACCTATGGTTGGTAAGTGAACCATTGTATCACTATTTTTGGCAATCCTATTTAGGGTTGAACTAGTATAGGTTTCCTTACTTGACTGCGGACCAATCCATGGTGGTATCAAACCTTGGTAGGGTTTTCTTTTTTTTTAAGGACGAGGATACAAGGAGGGGGCTTAGGGAATGTTTACGAGGGGGGACTAGCTCTCTTCAACGGGGATATATCAATGCACATTGGTGGTGTGAGAGATTGAGGGATTTTGAAGGGTAGTTAGGTGAAGAAGAAAAATTAGTTATAAAAGCTAGGAATTTAGCTCAAACCCCTCTTAGGTTAGCTTAATCTCTCGTAGTTTCTTTCACGAGACTCATGCAACTTGCTTTGCCAGCACACAATTCTTATGTTTTGTCATGAGTACAATGATTTGAACATAAAATTTTATGCAGACATTATCTAGAAATTTTAATGTTATAAGAAACTTATAGTCATGAGGGATATACAAAAATAAATATCATATCTATTTGCTTATAATGTCATATAGAATGGTCATTTGACCCCAATTATTCATGTCTAGATAAATCAAAGACTTGGGGGAAGATTACACTAAAAAGGAGATGAATGATCATGACCCAAGCACCCACTAGAGTTGTTAGATTGAGATTTTCAGAAACTTTTCCATTCTCAATTTTGAAATAATCATGAATATTGGAAAATGGACAATACATCATAATTTTATTAGCATGAAATTGAAAAATCATTTTGTTTTAGCCTCATTGCCCTACATCTCAAATTGAGGATAAGAAACAATTGACCAATCTATGGAGCAGGGAGCTCATTGTAGTGGTTCGAGGAATTTTTATGAGCTATTAGCTCATGGAAATGGGGCCCAAGCAGGTAGATTTGCATAAATCATCACTTTAATGAGTGATCATGATAAGAGTCATAGTTTCTAGATCTATGATCATCAAACATCAAATAATAGACCATTCTTGAAAAAAATTGAAGGTGATCATGACGAGATAATGTTCCTAAGATCATGATCATAGCTATTGAAGGATGATGGCGGTGAGAGCTTGGGAGACGAGCTTCGATATCTCGATTAGTCATCAACAAACATAAAATTTACATATATCTATACTTCCCTTTGTCTCATCTCTATAAAAGATAAACATTTTCATCCAGGTAATCAGATCTATATGAAGATGCCCAATGCTCAGGTAGGAAATTTCTCGATCTTATCGATCGATATGATAAGTGATTGATCATAGAGGCTCTAGAAGGTGGTCGATTGATTGATCTAGAAGGTGGCCAATTGATTGATCGATACCTCAGTCTCAATGGATCCTTCAATCTAGAGTGCTCAATCTCCAAATTCCATCAAGCTGATTGATCTAGAAGGTGGTCGATTGATTGATCGATACCTCGGTCTCAATGGATCCTTCAATCTAGAGTGCTCAATCTCCAAATTCCATCAAGCTGATTGATCTAGAAGGTGGTCGATTGATTGATCGATACCTCGGTCTCAATGGATCCTTCAATCTAGAGTGCTCAATCTCCAAATTCCATCAAGCTGATTGATCTAGAAGGTGGTCGATTGATTGATCGATACCTCGGTCTCAATGGATCCTTCAATCTAGAGTGCTCAATCTCCAAATTCCATCAAGCTGATTGATCTAGAAGGTGGTCGATTGATTGATCGATACCTCGGTCTTAATGGATCCTTCAATCTAGAGTGCTCAATTTCCGAATTCCACCAACTCGAGGGCCGATCAACGCGACTATTTTTTTTATGTACAAAAGGCCGATCACCCGACAAGAATGTGTGAATGATTTTAAAACCCTTAAAGAAGTAACTGCATAAAAGATTCAATTTCTCACTTTATGAAAATTCATTTTTTATTCAAAATTAGTAGTCTCTCCACTGATGAGTATGATTATTTGACATTTATCATAGAAAATTACAAATTTTTCTCAATATTCTATAGATAGAAAGATATTGCTATTTTTAATAATTCTGAAAAAATAAATATGATAGAGGTCACTAAAATACATTTAATGTTCTCTCTTTCTCTCTCATTCCTCTCTTCCCATTTTCTCCCTGAATTTCCCCTTCTCTCCCGGTTGAAGGACCAACCAGAGTAGGAGAGAGGAAGTGAACCCTAGAGAGATGCGGACACATCCTCCTCTTTCAAGCTCACCTTAGTATTTTCACCAGTGGCTTTTACACTGTCGGAACCATCCTTGCCTGACCAATTCAGCCAAAGGATCTCTATGATCCATGAATAATGGCCCCACAGTATCTAACTTGCAGCAAGAAATTAACCCTTCTTCGGCGTCCATTTTTCCGGATTTTAGGAAAAATTGATCTTTTGATGTTCTTCATCTGAAATTGAACTTGGTTTTGGCAGGTTTGACCCGTTGGCTAATATCATGAAAAGAAGATCATTTTGATCCTAGATCATAAAAAGAAGAACACATTGGAAATGATGAGAATAATGATGATGAAGATAACGATGATCTTGCTTATACATCTTACATGCAGGGCACATCTGTGCACCATAGGATGGGATCAGTCAAAAGATTTACAACGGGTATCTGTGAAGCTACTGCAAAGAATCAGGCCAAAGCTTTATGTACAGAGGCCTTCATTTCATAGCTCAATCTTCATTTGATCCGAGGGAAACAGACCTGAAAATAGAAAGTCAACCGAGAGAGAGAGAGTAGAGAGAGACTATCTACTTCTATCCGCACCATGGAAAGCCTCCGTGCTCTGATCAAAGGCTGTTTGCCCAAAGGCATGGAGATCTTCATCCCAAAGAGGCCCAAGCTGAAAGAATTAAACAAATTAAGAAACTTTGAATTTAAATTTTCTCTAGTTATCTGAATTACATCATTATATTTTCCACGGTTTAATCTTATTCAATTATCATTATTATTTTACCTTCTCCATCTAACGGTCATTTTTGGGTTTTCTTTGGGTTAAATAGGAAAAGATAGATGTAGGGATGGCAGATCTGGATGGATCTATGATCTGATCCAGATCGATCTCCATTCGATTGTCATGAACTCACAGTGGGCGATTGGATTGACTGACTAGTTCTAGATCTGTCCCTGCTGTTGGATTGATGGATCATTGATCCGATCAATGTAAATTTTCAATCAACAGCTAATCTTGGCCGTCAGATTACACCCAACGGCCAGAAATTGACCTTGTCAATCTGGATCGCGAGATCTGAGTCAATAGGGCATTCCTGAAGATCAAAATCACAGATGGGATCACCAGATTGGCGATCTGAAAATCGGTTCTTCCCTAGATAGAAGCATCAAGATTTCTCTTGAACATTATAAAAGCATAGAAATCTCCCTCTAGAGAATTATGTTTCTATTTATGGAAAAGACATACCTGAGAGTGTTCTTGGGGGAAGCAATCAACTGGGTTGAGAGAGAACTGTCCCTGAAGTGCATTATTGAGCACCAAATTTGGAACAGAGGAGTGCAGCGGCAGCGGTGGCGAAAAAGGTAAGCCTGTCGAGGCCTGAAACTCAAACGGAATGCCTGGTTCCAGCATTGATGAAGTCCCCTGAATCATCTAATCTAAAAAAGTTAGCACAGTTTGGTAATCACTGCACAAGACCGAAAATGAGAAAAAACTTACTTCCTTGGAAAGAAGATGTTCAATGTTCAAATCCAAATGGGGATTCACAGTAGCCAATTTCATGGAGAGGAACTGAATAACAGGATAATTAATAAAACTAAAAAAACCTTTGAATCAGAAATCGTTTTCATTCTTACTACCTCGACTTGGCGTTGAAGAGATTGAACGTAGTTGATGATCTCATCTAGCATGACAGCTTTTCCAGTCACCTCAAATTCAAAAATAAAAAACATTTTCAGTTCCGAGAGAAAATTCATCCAAAAAGTGGGCTGCAAAAATAATTACCATAATTACGGGAAAAAAAGATAATTACCCATTACCTTGTTGCACCCAGGTACAAGATCCTGTAGAAATTTCATCCTCTGGCTGATCTTCTCTCTCCTGACCTGAGAACGCGAAAACAGAAAAAACAAAATTACGATTTTTCTGTAATTGGAATTTCTGATAATGGGTAACCGTTTTCTCACTCTTTCTGCAAGGCTATGGCTGTCAGTTGCTTGTCCTCTTCTCGCTCTAACATGAATGAAATCTTGTTTAGGAGGACTGTTCTTGCTCAAACTTTTTTCCTCTGTTCTGGATTTCTTGGCGTTTGATTCTTCCTCCGCCTACGAATTTTCAAAATTTTCCTCAAATTCAAATAGAAAAGTAAAAGTTAAGTCAAAGAAAATTCCGGACATTGCATTTCCGTTTTCTCCCTCCGTTGGAGGCCTTTCCGGAATCAGAAGAATGGGGCTGAAATTCCGAGTTCCTCATGTCCTCCATTTGACGAAGATCCGGGGAAAAGGGTGAAGAGGAAAGAGATAGAGGTAGAGAGAAAGAAGAGTTTTGGAGGAAACAAATGTTTTTTGGGGTGGAGGGTGCTGAAAAGGAGGCTCTTTGCTCTGCCTTGGACGTCAAACTTTTCTAGCTCCGAACCCTTTTGATGATCACTCCCATTTCCCCACCACGGAAGCGCTGAGGGCTAGAGAGAGAGAGAGAATGAATGCTTGCGGATGCCGGGTCGTGGATGTCAAACTTCTCTAGCTTGGAACCCTTTTGCAGATCACCCCCTTTCCCCACCTTGAAAGCGCTAGATGCTAGAGAGAGAAAGTTAGAGAGAGAAACTGTTTGAGGGAGCCGAAGGTGGGGAGAGGAGAAAAACAAAGATGAGGGCGGGGACCGATGGCTGGTGGGGATTCTCACCCCTGGCTCTTTTTCCTTCCACGATTCAGTACCCGACCAAAGAAGATGGATAAGAGAGAGAAAGTTAGAGAGAGAATGAGGGGGGGGTAAATGGGTACCTCGTTAGGTGGACTCTGACTCTCTGGAGAGGATCAACTTTTCATCTGTAGCCGAGATCGCTTTGGGCAAAAAAACGCCAGACAGACACAGAAGGTGAAGAGTGAGTGGGTCACATACTCTCTCTCTCTCTCTCTCTCTTCCCCCCCCATCTTTTCCCTTCAAAAATAAACCCTCTCCCCCTCGAACATACTCTCTCTCTCTCTCTTCCTTGTCTTATAAAACAGTCCCTCCCAACATCTCTCTCCCCCTGTAAACTAATCCCTCGGTCCCTCCCTCATCTCTCTCTCTCCCTCTACCACGAAAAATACTCCCTCCCCATCTCTCTCTATCTATCTCTCTCTCCTCCCTACCGCACAAAACAGTCCCTTCCAATCTCCCCCACCCGTGTCCCCCCCCTCTCTCTCTTCCCGTTCCCATTCCGTTAATCCTCAGCCCCCGAATCTTTCTCTCTCCCCTTTCCCTTGAGCCTCCCAGTCTTCTCTCTCCTACTCTAGCTGGACGAAAATCCTAGCAGTTTCCGAGAGAAAGCTCGGTCGCCGTGAATGAAGGGGTATTTTTAAATAAAATATTTAATGGGCACATGGAGGTGAATAGAAATCCAATTAAAAACCTGCCTACCTGCAATTTCCCAAATTTTAGGGGTAATTCTGAAAATTCGTTCGCAATCATTGGCGGCAGAGAGTCGCCGATGCTAATCCCGAAAAAAAAAATATTGAAGTAGAGGCTTATTTAATAATGCCCCCTAGAAAGTTTCTTTATTTTTTTAATTCCATTGTGCTTGTATTATATTGGTCGTACTATTCGTCAACGGTCAACAGCCGGCCAATGCGGTCGCCTGCGTCATCATTGGAAACGTCCCCACTCTCTCTCTCTCTTCCCTCTCTCATCTCAATCATCTCTCCTTCATTTCTATCTCCCCACAAGTCTCTCTCTCTTCTCTTTCATCTCAATCATCTCTCTTCCATTTGCAACTCACCACTGGTCTCTCTCTCATCCCCTCACCCTGTCTCTCTCATCTCAATCATCTCTCTTTCGTTTCTACTTCACCTACAAGTCTCTCTCTCCCTTTTTTAATCTATCTCTCATCTCTCTTTCATTTCTATAACCTCACATGTCTCTCCCACCCTCAATCTATCTCTCATCTCACTCATCTCTCTTTCATTGCTGCCTCCACTCATGTCTCTCTCTCCCATCCTCAATCTATCTCTCATCTCACTCATCTCTCTTTCATTGCTGCCTCCACTCATGTCTCTCTCTCACATCCTCAATCTATCTCTCATCTCATTCATCTCTCTTTCATTGCTGCCTCCGCACATCTCTCTCTCTCCCATCCTCAGTCAGTCAATCCATCGCGCAGCTCACTCATCGCTCTTTCCTTTTACCTTCCCATATGACTCTGTTTCTCATCCTTATTCTATCTCTCTTTCATTTCTCTCCCCAGAAGTCTGTCTCTCCCCCCCCCCCCCCTTAATCCATCTGTCATGCCATTCATCTCTATCTCAGCAAATGTGTCTCTCCCCCTCAATCTATCTCTCATCTGGCTCATCTCTTTCATATCTAGCCCTCTTCTTTCATCTCTCGTTCTCCACTATTATCTCGCTGTCTAGCTTACTTTTCTCTCTCTTCCTCTCTCTCTCTCTCTGGTCACACTATCTTTACCAGTCCACTTTCCGGTCGCACTGTCTTCTCTCTCTCTCCTCTTTCTTGATCTCTCTCCTCTCTCATTCCCAAGTAGTCTCTCTATCTCATCTCTCCCCTCCTTCCTTTCCCATCTGACAAGACTAACATCTGGGTGTCTATCTCTCTCGTTTCTCTTTTTCTGGTATCGCTTCTCTCTCTACAAGTTGGGGCTGAAGTGGCGGTGCCGATGGCGGCCACAGTAGTATCCTTGAAAAATCTCCATTCTTCAGTCTGCAGATCCCTATACAGGATAAGGCGCGAACCGAGCCCACATCTCTGTCTACTCTTTACTTTTCCCTCTCTTCTTCTTCCTACTTTGATTTCTCTCTCTCCATCTCTCTCTCTCTAGCTGACTTATTCCAATATTCTCTTATCTCTACTCTTCTCTCCCTCCATCTATGAACTATATGCATCTTCCTGGCTTCCTCTTCATAATCTCACTTTTTTCATCTTGCTCTTATGCTCTCAACTCTCCATTTCTCAGACTCTCTCTCTCTTCCTCTAACAATCATAATTCTACTCTCTCTACACACACAAATATCCCCTCTCTACTCACATTTCTCTTTCCTCTCTCTCTCTCTCTCTCTCTCTCTCTCTACTCCTCTTTCTCTCTACTCATATTTCAAGCTAAATTAAATTAACAAAAATTTTAAATATATGAAAATTGATTGAGGTATTTAAAATTATCCTTTAAATTGAAATATTTATCCAAAAAATTACTCAAAAATGCCCCCCAAGGAGTTAAAACACACAAAATTCTGCATGAACTAATCCAAAGTCTTCAATCAATTGATATCAAGTGATTATATCATGTCCAAAGGCAATTGAATCAATTTGAGTTATCAAACCATTTTCTTCAACACGAGCAAATCAACCCCGCCCAAGAATAAGACGGGGACACCTCGATCAAATCGAGTCAATTCAATTAGATAGAGCCAATTTACCTAAAAGAAGCATAAAAGAAAAATGATCTTGAGATAGTTGACTTTATTTCAGTTGATTTGATTTGCTCAAACATGCAGATAAAGTCAAGTCTAGTTTGAAACGATCTACTAAGTTCGGTTGATCAACTCGAGTTTAGATGCGAACACTCAAATTTTTGAGTTAATGGAAATCTAATCGAGTTAGCCCTCTCAAAAGATTAGATTGCTACGAGTTTTGTTTGAAAAATTCCGTTGAAGTCCAATAAAGCTGGATCCCCTTGTACTTTTTCTTCATATGGAGCAATAAATTCGATTATCTAGAATGATCTCATTAAATCAAATAAAAATTAAAGAATATTTTTCTTATGTAGAAACTTTGCATCTTCATCGTGATCATTACTAGAGTCTTCTCTAGCATATCGCCTCATGATCTGTTGATGTCTCCTTAAAAATGTACCTCTATTTTCATCTCCTTGGCATACCATCATCACTCTCATATCTGGCACTAGAGAATATTTGGCTCCTCCACATAGCACAACTATAACATCATATCCTCTCTCTTCTTGTTGGTCCTATTAACAAAAAGAACTTGGATATTTCCCTTTATGAAGGTTCTGACAATGGTGGCCAGCTTGTTTAGTGGCTTATCTAAAGAAGTATAAAGTTTTTTCATGTTATAATTAATAATGAACTGGAAGGAGTCCATAAGGGAATGAAGGATGAGGCTGATGCTCATCTTGATTGGAAGTTCAACTCATAGCACGAATCAACCTCTTTATTCTCTCTATGATCTTCAAAACATGTGTCTATATTGATGATGATATGATAAATGCAACTTATACATAAAAATATATGATTATTAAGGCAAAATAAGACATAAAATATTTCATTATGATGCATGTTATCATACTTTGAGTGCATATCTATGATTTCATGCAATTTTCAATTATAATATCAAAATGCATTATTTTAGGGATAATTATGTATAATTAAATAATATATTTTAGAGTAGATTATTATCATCTATATTTGAGATCATAATTGGGTTTTTATGTTAAATAATAAGAGAAAATATTTTTATACCCTCACTTATTTTTCTAAGAGAAATGAGTGTATTTTTTAAATCAAAATTTATTCTTTGGTTATTTATAAAATTTGACTTTTCAAAATGATAGGTTATTTAATTTTCTGATCTAAAAAAATAAATTTGGATTATTTTTAAGTTTTATTTTGAAAGTTATTAATTTTCTAATTTTTTTAGATATTTTATAGACTTTTTTTCTAAATTTTTTTCTGAATTTATTTTGGATTTATTCAGATTTATTTAGATTTTTTTAAATTAAAAAAATATTGTCATTTTGATCTCACGCTAATGTGGCAGTTGACGCGATGGGCGAATGATGTGTCTCCACATGGCGACGTGGATACGCGCCACGTGACACACATGTGTGCGTATTTGTGCGTGTTAGGGCACGCATGTCTGCATGTGTGCGCGTGTGAGATTAGTGGGCCAAGCATTTGTTTCAAGAAATTCGCTAAGCCCACTTAATACACACTAGTTATATACCCAAGATTTTGCGTTAATTTTTGTCATGTGAGACTACTTATATTTCTTTTTATGTGCAGGTGACGTGGTACAACGGAAAGCATCTCATTCTCATACTTTATCAAAACCGTCGATCTTCACTTAAGTTGAGGGGGGGCGACATCTGATTAGATGACAATTAATTTTAAAATGATTTAATCTCAGTCATTTATCTGAGGAGTTATAACGATTAAGATTAAATGCGCTTGATGGACTTTTATGGATGCGTGGCAATATCTCAAATGATCGATGAAGATCAAATGGCAGGCATTACACGACGATCAAAATTCACGCGATGACACAACTTCATCTGGGTGCTCCATTTTGAATCGAACAGACACGACTTAACGATGACAATTCGCATCCAGACGTTTCATCTAAGCCGTCAATCGAAGATGAAACACCAAATTCAACGGCTACGCCCAAATTTTTGTTCTTCAACAAAAATGTATTCTTGGATGTTTCGAGCTACCAAACTATTTAGACATCTCAATCATTGAATCCCTTGATTTCTTCCTCTTCTAGATCAATTTTCGTGTTCAAGGAGTACTTGAAATCAAGATTTTGTTGAAAGAATAGGGAGAAATTGCCTCTTGAATGCCGAAAATCATCTTCGAAGTCATGGAATGAAAATCCCTTGATCCGGCCATCAATTCGATCATTTTGAGCACGACTTCGGGTTAAATTATGTGTTTTCCTCCTAATCTCTCGTTATGTATCATTATATTTCAATTTTGAATCGTAGATTAGTCAAATTTTAGATAATTTCTTGGTTTTTCTGTCTAAATTTTGCCCCATGATTTCTTCACAAATCTTGATCCAAATCAAGTGATTTTTTATTTCGTGGATTTGTCTTGGAGTTTTCTTTCCAAATATACTAAAATCCTTAATTTCTCACCTCAATTCCTTGTCCGATTTAATCGAATTTGAAGAAATACTTCAAAAATATCTTAATTATCTATGGATTCAACCCTTATTTTCCATTATACTCTTTAATTTGTGCTTATAATATTAAATTGCTGAGTTTGGAAATTGTTTTGACATGTCTCCATGTGTTTTCAATGACCACACGAACTCATCTCATCACAAACATAGATGCAAAGCTTGAATAACAAAGATACAATACAAAAGGTCACCAAACATCAAAATGAGCCAACTCAAAAGGTTTAAGGCTAGGAATAAATCTACAAATGTTTATAGGTAGTAGAATAGTGCTTGCCTAATTCACAAGACTAGAACTTATAAGGGGAAGTAGTAGTCCAAGGAAGATTTTTATGGAGCTTTCTGGTGTCCAATTTGAATATGCAAAATAAGGTAATTCATGAAATTGGATGAGTCTGATTGGTAGATGATCGGGAAAAAAATCATGATATCCATTCCCACTTTTACTCCCAAGTCCAATTCTCTCTCCCAACCTCAAATCCTAAAAGATAAATGGAAGGGAAAGAATGTAATAGAGTAGACCAAGAAAGGTTAAAATACTAATGGAAAGACAATTAATGAGAAACTAGGTACAAAGATTCCATCAAAAGGGTAAATATATAGATGAATTAGATGTGTCTTTTCACACAAGAAGACTTATGACCACCCATAATAGAAATTGAAGCAGGCTAGAAAGATGAGATAAGCGAGAATTACATGATTTTCTTTTCGTGGGGGCCTTAGGGTTATCATGATTTCTATTACATGCCGAGTGTTGGACCCATTTGGGGCTCGATGCCTTGGAACTAAAATGTTGCATATTATAGGTACATCACTCTTTAGGAAAAATGTTGTGCTTGGATGTGGGATGTTCAAGGCACATGACCAATGATAGAAGATGGCTTAGCAGCCAAGAAAAGAGAAATCGTGGGTTTGCTACCTATGGGGACATCAACAACGAAAAAGATCTTGAGGTATTTGTCAATATTTTTACCAAGAATTATGTTTTAGCAAAAAAATAATTCTTCATGGATGGATTTCATCACAACTTGATCAGCGTAAGTCAATTATGCAAAAATCAAATGATTATTGAATTTACTAGGATCGGATGTAATATCCTCGACGAAGAATTGAGGGAAGTTTGGTTCGAATCCCTCCTCGCCCACAACCGGCCTCTAGTAAGGGAAAAGATTCAAGAATACACACACACACACACACACACACACACACACACACACACACACACACACACACACACACACATATATATATATATATATATATACATTGATCTCGAAGAAATTAAGAATTCTCATGTATGCCTAGCAGCAAAGTAAGAAGGAAATGAGGTCAACATGTGGCACTCTAGACTGGGTAGGACACCTCTACTACCACAACAACAAAAAAACTTGAGTCTTTAAGACTCATTCCGTGATTGGCTTTGAACCTTGTGAAACTTTTATCCAAGTCTAAAAATTGAAATCTATATTTGATGAGAAGATAGAGCTTTCAATTAATATACCTCTGGAGCTATTTTATATTGAATTTATCAGCCCAAACTAAGAGCCAGTTTTAGGTAGGAAGCTATGCAAATTTGTCGTTGTAGACGATTACTCACAATACACTTGGGATGATTATAGCATGCAAATGAATGCATTCATATCATACATTTTTGTGTACCTTTTTATGTGAAAATGATCATAAATTCATGTTATTGTGGTTTTAAATGACAAAATATATGTTTCAAGGTTATCCCATTTTTTAGGATTTTATTGTGGAAGAGAAGAAAATGGTAGAGAGATTGGCGCGGAGAGCCATCAAAGGTTCTTCTTTTTGAAATTTTTGTGAATTTCAGATATTAAAATTATAACAAAAATTGATTAAGTGAGAAAATGATATATTTTATTTATTTTCAATTAAAAGTGTATGTATTTTATGAAAATAATTCTAAATGAATATATTATTATGGCCTAAATTTAAGCTCATTTTTATAATGAAGTTCTCATGTTTCTACATTTTTGGTAATTTTTTGGAAATTTTTAAAGTCAAAATTACTAACAAATAAATTTTTAAAGCCACAAAATAATTTTTAATTAAAAATTCTTTTGAAATACTTTTTCAATTGATTCACAAGATCATGCCACATGGCATGATCATTATCGTCCATGAAAATGTCATATTTCTAACCGCAAGATGAATTGGTGGTTGGCAATCGGTTGCATCGGACAAAAAGGAGGCATCGGCATTAACAAGAAAAGAGGCACCAATTTGAATATTTTGTCTAACTTTCAGATTTGATAGTTGATTGTCAATTATTATTATTATTATCATTATTATTATATATTTCAATTGTCGGTGCTTCCAAATAAAGTATATATAGTGTGATTTTATTTGGCGCTCAATTCTTGAATGCCAATATTGCCGATGTGATCACGCGTGGCTTCATTTGATTGGCTATTATTGACCTTGACACGCACCATTATTGTTTTTTTTTATTTAAGGTTTTCACAAACATTACTTACCTTTGTCATGACCACGGCATTTATTTCATATTCTTGAAACTTTTGAAAATGATATGGATTCAGCTTATAAACAGTAGAGAGAAGTAGATCAATGGCTCATAAGGTCATCAGAGAAGCATAACCCTTATGAGCTTCTTTTAAGAGAAGAAAACCAAACATTTCATGCTTATGGGCATCCGAATGTTGATGCTATGTCTTAGTCAATGGAAAGGAATATTTAGGAAAATTTGACTCATGGAATGATGAAGACTTCCTCCTTGAACACTCCAAAAGATTCAAGGCATATTGAGTTTTTTAAAAAGTGTTTTTTTTTTGTGATTTTTGTTTTGATGTAATTTAGTTGTTGAAGAGTCAACCGATGTAGAGTCGGTCAAAAACATGCATTGACCATGTGCAAGACATGCCAAGTCAACTTGTGCTTTCAAAAAACGCGGGCCAACATGATAACAACCAAGATATCATATGGGATTAAGGATGGTGGATGATGAAAGGGACAAATGATGATGATGGATGATGGATCTTATGGCATTATGGCATATGGCATCAAGGATGATGGATGACAATAAAGCCATCATTATGAGAGTTGTACCATTGACATTCAAGCCCAATATTTCCAACATATGTATAAATTTATGACCCACAACCCTATGTATAGAAGGGAAAATAGAGAGAGAGAGAGAGAGAAAATCATTAGGAGGCCCTGGAGTCAAGAAAATCTTACACAATGATTGAAAGAGAGAGAGAGAGAGAGAGATGTGTGTGTGTGTGTGTGTGTGTGTGTGTGTGAGAAGAGAGAGAGATACACAAACTAACAGTACATTATTACTCCAACACTTACAACCAATTTATAAAATATATAATGAGCAACAAGGCTGTGAACCAGAGTAAAAGATATATAGAGAGAGGAAGACAATGGAACCCTGGATTCTAAAATGTCAAATTAACCCAGATTTAGAGAAGAAAAAAAAAGCTAGAGAGAGATTATGGGGGCAAAAAAGGAAAATTAGAGAGAAGGTGAGCTTTCTCTCTCTAGGACTGTACTGCCAACCTCTGAAGATGCTCAAAGAAAACTTGGAGACTCACATCGTCGGTGAAGATCACGTCCGAACCAGGCGCCCCCTCGTTGGCTGAATTATGCGTGGCCGATGGATTCAATTTCGCCAGCAGAAATCTCGCCTACAAAATCATAATTAATCTCAAAAAAATAAATAAAAACACAGTTTTATCCATAAATAACATCTTTAATCCCACTTATCATGCATGGTTGACTGTTGACTTCATATTTCATTTCTTGCCGATCTATATAAAGCCTCACATTCTTACAAGATCCAAGTTCATGCCTATTTACTTAAAAATCCAATATTCTTATAAACATTTTTTTCCTCATCTTTCAAAAAGGATAATTCTTGAATCACTTTTTTCTATCTTCGATCATTTCTGTGTGACTCGAGAATCATGTTCTTGCTGATTTACATAAAAACCCAACTTATTCTAAGTTGGGTTTTTAGAAGCAAAACTTCTAAGTTCCCACATTCCTGTCAATTTACAGAAGACCTATTTTTCCTCCTCTTTTAGAAACCAATATTGCCAAGAACACTTCCCTAAGAGCATTAACCGTTGATTTAAAGACCCGATGTCTTGTCTTTCAAAGAAAACCTGGCATTATTATCTTCATTTTTTCTGCTACATTTTTCCCTGAATTATGATCCGCTTTCTTGTTCATTTTACGGGAGAACCCTACATCGATACCCTTTTCCAAGTTTTGAAGCAATACTTCTCATAGCTCTTCTTGATCAATCATCATTTCCAGTTGACCTAAATAAACCCTGTCCTTATTCTTATTTTTCTCCGCTTATCATCCATCATTGCTCGTTTACTTAAATGAACCATTTTCTTATGTTTATGGCAAAACATTGACAAAATGAAAACCCAAGAACTTGTGAAATTTTACGAACCTGGGAACCGTGTTGATCACAAACAACCAGTCGAGGAACAGGAAACCGTTCTTTGATTATCATCTGCGCATCTTCCTGAGGCGCTTGCAAAAGCTGGGCAAATGCCTGCATTTCAATTAGAGAGGGAAAAAAGAGAAATCAGCAAATCCGGTAATTTTTCTGTTGTTATAATAAAAATAAAATGCAAATGAAGAAATAAGATTCACTTAAAGTCACAAAGCATGTGGTTTCCTCTGGAACATTTTATGAAGGGCAAGAAAATCCTTAATTTCTGATAAATATTTGATTAGTCATTATGAAACATGAAACCTAAAACCCTTACACAGCGACCCAAAAACACAGGATAAATCAAACTCAGGCAAGACTAGACAAACTTTAAAGAAATTCATACACACTCGAAAGCCCAACAATCATAAAACCCCTCACTACATAGAATTCGTAAAACCCAAAAATCTTAACCCTAGAAGCTAAACCCCTGCAACATTAATATGGCCTAAAACCTAAACCTCTCAACTCTAAACATTTTTTTTTTTTTGAAAAAGAAAGCAGATCACCCAAAGCGGTGACCTGCCATACAAAGAGGGACAAAAGTAACAAGACCAACATGATGGCCCCTCATGTCCCCTCCCTCCTCTAGCTCACACATGTGCAAACCACGCACCAACAAACCTCTCTACTTCCTGAATTATTCCTTCACTTGAAACCGATTTCCCCTCAAAAACCACCTCATTACGGTGTAGCCAAATGGCCCATATCACCGCAAATCTTCTTCCTCGTTCAGCGTCATATCCTCTTCTTCGCCGGTATTGTAGCCCAAAATACGGAACTTGACTTAATCTCGGAAAGCCCTTGACTGGCCCAAATCCTGATCGCAATGGGACATTTGAAAAATAGGTGCTCACTGTCTTCCTCCTGTTCTCCACATAACATGCATAATGCCGACCCGACTGCAACTAAAACTCTATATCTCACCCGTGTCAATACCCGTTGTCTGGCGAATATCCATGCAAAAATCGCCACCTTATAAGGTAGCCTCTGTTTCCACACCTCGCGACATGCATCCAACCTTAGGGGGTCTCAACTCTAAAGATAAAATGATTAAATCTAAGCACTTAATATTAAACAAGCTTCAGCTCACTCATATTCACTTGGATGCTTCGTGCTAATAGGGCCTAAAACCTAAACCTCTAGACCCAAAACATTAGATAATTAAACCTAAATAAGTTGTGCCAAACAAGATCCAAATCATCCCCCCAATACCTGATGCATTCATGAATAACTACTTTGACTTCTAAAACTCTAAACCCCAAAAATCTAAACACGAAACCCTAAATTAAACAAGCTTTCAACTCATTGAAGTTCACCTGATGCTCGGGTTGCTTCTGGTAGCCCATATTCCGCCACTGCGCTATGGTCATGCCATGGAAGACAACCACACTGAAATACGCATCTAATAAGAGAATTCGATCTGCGGAAATGGACGCCACATCGAGCAACAAAGGATCCCGAGATGAATTGAAGGAGTAGGAAATAAGAGAAGGCTGGATCATGACAACAGAATTGGTAACATTCTCGCGGTTAAGGAGTATGCGGAAATATGCCGTTTCATCAGGGCTGTTGTTGAAGACCTGAGGGAAAAAAGTCAACAAGAGTTAACACCTGTGAGAGAACTGATTGACGGAAGAAGCTCTATTTTGATTCACCTGAACGAATTGTGATCGCCGTAAGTTAAACATGAATTGAGGGAAAATCGAGAAAGCTGGATTTAATGTGAAAGATGTAGGATCGTCCTTCCGGTAATCACCAAATCTGGAGCAGAGGCGTATAAGAGAGCGATCCAACCATCGTGTGGCATCAAATTCTTCCTGAAAATAGACAATGAGTTGGAGTAAAATGTAGAGTATTATGTCTCTTATTTTTTTCATCTTGACATTGAATAATTACCTCTGCTTCCATCTTCAATGATGCGTATCTGGCCATTACTACAGCTGCTGTCTCTTGATCAAATCCCGCAACCAGCTCCTAAAGAAAGAAGAGAGTTTTTTTTTTCAAAATTATCAACATCAAACCTACATCCCTTGACCCACATCTACTCCAAGTTATGTCAAAGTAAGAAATTGTCTCGACTTTGATGTGATGATAGGGAAATAATTATTCGGGGGGCATTGTTACGGGGTGCCCTTCCCCCTCATTTCAAAAAAAATTAAAAAATAAATAATTATCCACCTCTGTGTTGGCAGCACTTTCAACCCATTTCCGAGTGACAGTTGTAACCCTAAGCCTGATTTGACCTTCTGGATTCTGATAACTACAAGAAAAAGTACACCAGTTTTAACTAAAAACTAATAGAGAAGAGGTGAAATATATTACTCACGTCTGTTAAGAACTGTAGGTAAAGCTGAGGGTTGACCAGGCCGGGCTGACTTGACTTGTCACTAGGCGAGACATCAAAAGAAAACAGTCAAACAAGTAGTCATATCAAGGCCGCAGAGTTTCCATGATGAAGTGTTTCCCTGTCCTACTACTGTATCCGAAGATGTGGCTCCCTTCTGCAAAAAACAGGAACGGCAAATTTTAGGCAAAATATGTCCAATTTATTCAGACTGTTTGGTTTCTAACCAAATCAACCAATAAGACAGTAAATGTTGTAAAGGTAAAAGACCTTCTCCAATGACGCACATGGGCCAATTATCCCTTGAATTTTGATGTCCTTTGAACAATGAATATCAAGTGTGCCGCTGGGAAGAGGAAACTAATGAATTTCTGTAATAATAAATATTATAATTGTTAGACTTATGATGAGGAATTTTAGAGAGCTCACTTGAAAGAGAGGCCCAGAGAGCCTTCTCCATCCTCGAAAATTCTTTTGAAAGAATCTTTAAAAACAGGGTGTTCAAAGCTCTCAGCGAGAACAACAAGGCCACCCGTTCTTTCAACAATAACTTTCATCTCTGCTACTCCCACCTGACATCATAAAAAAAGAAGAACAACTACTAGATCATTGAGAACTCTCTTTATCTAATTGGACGTGAGATACAATTCTTTGATATATTTTTATTTGATTTCTTGATTCTTGGAGGATAATACTTCAATTCATTATGAGCAGAGCCGTGAAACATCTCTCAGTTAGCATTCCACTTGTTTTTAAAAGTTAACAATTAAGTCATAGAGTTCAACACTAGATAGTAGTAATTATCAGCGCACAAGCTTTTGGAACACGTGAAGAGCTTATTAGGATCCACGAAGCAACTCCTGATGATTCAAGAATACTTTTTAGCACACACACTCTCTCTCTCTCTCTCTCTCCTCTCCCTCTCCTCTCCCTCTCCTCTCTCCCTCGGGCGCTCCTTCTTTTCTACATTTCCACTCATTCCCATCTCCCTTCCCTAGAATCCCTTGTTCATTTCCTTGATCTCTCTACCATGAACTTCCTCCAAACTCTCTAGCATTCCGACAATTCCATCGCATCATACAAAGATTTGGATTACAATTTAATATGGCATTAGATAAAACTCACAAATTGAATTTCCTCCCTTAAATCTCCCTGAAAAACTCCAAAATGATTGTTCTCCTAAATCTGATTTTTGGATTCAAAATCGTAGCACTTATAATATATCATTAAAAGCTAAAAAATTTAACACAACAAACAAATTTGAATCCTCTCAACTGGAATTCAGTATCCTACATCGACACATAGAAAATGAAACTAAAGATCATACCTGATCAAGAGCAGATGCAAAAAGATCCAAAACATGACCCTGACTAACGAGCTGCTTTGCGATTGTGTCATAAAATTTAACTGCTTTGTGAAAGTGAGGGGCAGCATCTTTGTCAAGATCTTTGTGTGAACGTACTGGTTCGGATAAATCTTTTGATACAATCTGTACAATTAAAAAGAGAGAAATATAAATACCCCAGAAAAACAGTCAGAGAAAAACAGCACATTTTTACATCCTCTTCAATAAAAATAAAATGAATAGTAAGTTTAGTTCTCCAGTTAATATCTGAATTGATTTGTTCCAAGATATGACGATTTTGTACCCTTTGGGAGTCCACGATTTGCATAAAAATTTCTTTGATTTGGTAAAAATTTTGCAAAAGCAAATTTCTTGCTTTCAACACAAACATAAATAGAGATTTTCAATCATCAATAAGACCAGTTCTGAAAAATGCTGCGCCATTTAGATGAATAATCCAACAGTCAAAGAGAGTGATTTTTGAAAAGACCAGGAAAACCACAAAAAACCTAAGAGAGGGAATGAGACACAGAGAGATATGGATTTTGACCAATATCTACAAATTTCAACAAACTACCTTCAAATTACAGACAGGCAAACCAGACTGGAGGAAAATCCAAAAGTGCATGAGAGAGAAACATGTAGAGAGAGATACCAGCTAGGATCATCTGACTTTACCAAAGTGCCATCCAATACTCTCATTTACCAAGATCATCTGAAATTATGAAACTGCCATCCATTACTCTCATTTGCCAAGATCATCTGACTTTACCAAAGTGCCATCCAATACTCTCATTTACCAAGATCATCTGAAATTATGAAACTGCCATCCATTACTCTCATTTGCCAAGATCATCTGACTTTACCAAAGTGCCATCCAATACTCGTATTTACCAAGATCATCTGAAATTATGAAACTGCCATCCATTACTCTCATTTACCAAGATCATCTGAATTTACGAAAGTGCCATCCAATACTCTAATTTACCCAGATCATCTGACCTTACCAAACAGCCATCCAATACTCTCATTTACTGAGATCATCTGACCTTACCAAACTGCCATCCAATACTCTCATTTACCAAGGTCATCTGACTTTCTAAGTTATGAGAGAAGACACTATATTACTCTCATTTAACTCTCAAAATTTTCCTTACAGGCAAACCATTTCCGAGAGAAAATGTGCGTTACAAGGAAGAAAGAGAGAAGTTACCGCTGATATTTCCCAACTTGACAAACTATCATTGACAACTGATTCCGAATATTACACTAAACCTATCTTCAAGGACTTTCTGTAAGGTACTGTCAATTGATGTTAAAAAAACCTGCAGAGAAGAGAGAGGTAAACAAAGATTCCGGCCTATATATCCAAACTTGAACAAATTACAACCTAAGAAACTGATCAGGCAACCACAGAAAGCTTATCTTTCGAGCATGTTTCATATAACACAGTCAGTCTAGAGAAAAAGATCCAACTTTAGGAGAGAAATAGAGAGAGATTCTAGCCAATAACTCAAAATTTTTTTTTTTTGATAAAATAACTCAAAATTTTAACAAATTCCCGGTCAGATAACAAAAAAACTCATCTTCAACTATGTTACTTAAATCAAACTACAACTATGTGTCATAAAGCAATAGCATTTAATGAAAAAAATCCAACAATAAATAGGATTTAGATAGAGAGAGAAGGAAAGATTGTAAAGCTAGTATCTCTAGACTTTAAGCATGTTCTATTCAATATTGTCATTTCGATGAAATATCTAACATCATGAGAAAGTGAGAGAGAGAGAGGGAAACTGAAAATAGGGTTAACATTTCCAGAATTTTCCATCTTATAATATCAAGATCAAGAGATCTTACCAATCCCGGGCCCACAGTGCATGGGCCTCCGACAAGAGCGATGATCCGAGCTCCTGTTCCAGGCAAACAGGCCCCCAATAAACTGGATGCAACACTCAGGGCAACTCCCGTGCACCTCTGAGCCCTACTTCCTGCCTCCACCGGCCACTGATCTCTCTGCAACTCATCCAACAGCTGAAAGAATTCCAAATTCCTGTCAAATCTCACGTTTTAATCCAAAAACCCCAATCCAATTACCCTTAAACTTACAGAATTAAAAGTGTATTCGCAATCGGAAGCTGGTAACAAGAACCGATCCACTGATATTGACTTCGGATTTCCCGCCGAAGGCATTCCCTTTGGATATCCCGGCCCACCAGCCATGGCAGCGGCCCGCTGCCCAGGAACAAGCCCCAATTGATCAAGAATTTGCTCTTTGGTCAACTCTTTTTGTCCCCCTAAAAAAACATAAATCTTCGACAAGTCCGCAAACCCGAGCTCGTGGACATGAACTTGCGTCCCGAAAGAGATCAGTCCAACTTTTGCATTATCCGGGAGCAATCCAATCGCCCTCCGCAGGGCCGATTTCACAAATTCCAGCTCCTCCTCGATCAAACAAACATCCAAAACAAACAGAAATACCGGCGTTATAGAAGAATCTCCCGTCACCGGAAGATTATACTCAATTGTGGTATACTGTGGGTGTAATTCTCCAGGAACGTTGGTCTCCGATATTCCGGCATAATGACTGGGGAAATGATTGCGGGAGAAACAGAAAGGACAGATCCAGATCTTGGCGGCGAAATCGACGCGGCAAAAAGGATTTAAGACTGAAGAACAAGGAGGCTTACAGCGCAGAGGCGGATAAGGGAGAACGATAAGGGATGAATTAGGGCGGATCGGACAGATGGAGGCGGCGATCGGGACGACGCACTTGCTGGCTTCGATCTTGGATCGAGGCCAGTTGTTCCACGTCATCCGGACGCCGTCGATTCCTTCCGGATCGATCGCCGCGCCTGCTAGATCTGCCATCAGGAGCGGAAACTCTTTCTACCTCTTTTTTTCTCTCCGCTCCTGTCCTCGTTGGAGACTTGAAGCTCTTTCCCTGTGCTTTCTCTCTGATCCTTGCTCCGCTTTCTTCCTCTTTTCTGTTGTTGGGTCTTCGGATCCGATAGGGTTCCTTTAAGGCAATCCGATTTAGACATGGGTAAGTAGACAGGGATCCATGTCTCTCTCATATTGATCATCTCCCTTTCTCTCTCATGTTGATCATCTCCCTTTCTCTCTCTTGTTTCCCACACATCCTCGTTGGAGCAAGGTAAAATGGGATGTTTATCTGATCATATCGACAAGATTATGATCTAAATTTGGTTCATCTTGGATCGCCGATAGATTGTTTTTACAATAATCTATGAATTTCTCTTTGATCAACTTGTCGAGATCAGATCATAATCCACATGGGTACATCGAAGAACTCCATCTATCAACCAAATTTCCATCATGATCATGAAAATCTGATTAGATCACCATTCCCTAGTTGGAACTAGGGTAGAAAATCGGATCGCTAGATTGTCAAATCATCGATCCAATCATTCATCAAGATCTTAAGAAAATGCATTGTTGATCTTGATTGAGGATCAAAAAACTCGAACTAAGAGTCTTGAAAGTATGGACATGGGTTGGATCGATGGATAAGTGATCCATCGAGCGTGAGTCGACGTGGATCAAATCAAGATCGATCCAAAGAGGATTGACAATTAGATCATGATCGGCATTCTAGTTAAAATTCAAGAATCTGAATTTTAAGATCCATAGTAGATGGGCTTCATTTCTCTCTAATTTTATCATGATTACTCCTCTTTCTCTGAAAAAATTTATCTCTAATCCTCATTGTTCATCTTTCCAATTTTTTGGTGTTCCAATCCGATGGGATTCCTTAACAAGTATCAAAATTTCAATATCCAATAAGTAGATGGGCTTCATGTCTCTCTCTCATCTTCACTATCCATCTCTTTTCATATAGTTTTCTCATCGATTGTGCTTTCTCCTCTTTCTCTCCTTGTTTTCTCTACGATCATGGTTTGGGGTCCCAATCGAATATATTTTGATAATAGGTAAGTATACGGCTCGATGCCTTCTTATTCCATTCAATAGTGATAGAATTCTCCCAAACTCCATGGGTCTTGTTCTTTTATTCATTTATTCATTTATCTCTAGTATTGTTTGTCACTCTTTTTCTCTTTGTTTGATTCATTTGAGGAGGATTTCGATGTTTGGTTTGAGGGATAGGTGACGAGATGAGACTGCGAGGTCGTCGATTTCACACGGTCTCGTGTCAAAAATTAATCCGAACTTACCAATTTGGGGAATAAAGAGTGAATTAAAGGGTATAATGGTAAATAAGGGTCGAATCCACAGGGAATAAAGATATTTTCGAGATATCTTTTGGAATTTGGTCAAATTAAACGATGAATTGAGGTGAGAAATTAGGGAAAATGGTGTTTTTAGAAAGATAATTCAAAACGAATCCACGGAATCAAGAATCATCGAATTTGGATTTGATTTCGCGGAGAAATCGAAATTTGAAGTGGAGAGAAATTTTCGGACGTTAAAATCGTGATTTTAAGCTAAATTTTACGAAATTGAAATCTAAAACCTAATCTAAACGAAAATTAAAGATAATAGGAGGATAATTAAGGTAAAACCGCTTCCACTAAACCCGTTTAGCGATCGAAATGTCGCGATTAAACCAATTAATCGCGAAGAACACCAAGATCGTCACGCCGAGCTTCAAGCGTCGATTTCTCCCTCAATTTTCCACCAAATCTCGACTTCTACCCCTCCGTGGATGCGGAATTGAAAGAGGAAGAGGAAGGAATCAAGAGAAACGAGTGGATCGGTGTCTATACAAGTCAATTTGATTGAAATCCAACTCGAATGCATACATCAACGAAGAACACGTCTATTTATAGCCCAAATTGGGCGAAACCGTCCGATCGGTGCGTTAAGCTCCATCAACGGCCCAGATTAACCGCCTCTTTAGTGAAACGTTATGCTTATATCGCGATCGTCAGATCTCAAATCGACACTCTAGATTAATCCTTGCGATTTGCGTTATAAAACGCATCAGCTTCTGATTGTTGGATCGCGATCCGACGATCGCAATGCGTTTCGGCGCAATAAATCCTGACCGTTATAACTCATTTAAAAGAGCACGTGCTTGTTTGATCTCCGGTGTACCACGTCTCCACTTGATCAGCGCGTGCGATGCTGCCACGTTGCAGATAATTGGACCGTTATAATTCCTCTATTTGGCACGTGCGTCTGATGTTGATCCGGTGTCCACGCTCCACGCGATCGACGCTCGTCGATTGATCGTGCCTTCGATCCACGTCACCTGCATGGTAAGTAGAGTGTGTGGATTAGTCCCACACTGGAAAAAAAAGAAGAAATCGTTAGGTTTATAAGACCCGACGATCTAAAGGGTTAATAACCCTTCCCATCTAGGGAAGGCTGAAGACCCCTTTTACCTATATAAGTAATAAATATATAATATGTATAAAACGCGTCACGTAGGCGCGCTGCGTGGGTCCACGTGGCTCTGCCACGTGGCCTTGCGTGCCACATCGCACCCGCGTGGGACCCGCGCGCTTTTTTGCTTTTTATTTATTTTAATCATTTTTTTTAAATAGAAATTAAATCAAAAAAATCCAGAAAAATCCAGAAAAATCCCTAAAAATTGTAAAAATCATATCTTTTAAAATACAACTCCAAATTAATCCAAATTTCTTTCATTTGATCTGAAATTTAATTATCTATCATTCTAAAAAGTCAAATTATTTAAATAACAAGAGATTTAGTTCTTATTTTAAAAATACATTCATTTCTTTAAGATTTTAACTTTAGAAAATTAAATGAATGTTTATAAAAAATGATTTCTCTTATTATTTAACTTTAAAAACCACTTATAATCTCAAGTAAAAATGGGTTATAAAATCTTTAATCTTTAATTCATCATAATTAACCCTAAATTAACGCATTTTGAGATTAGAACATAAAATTGAATAGAATGATAGAAATACACTCAAAATATGATAACATGCACATAAATGTAATGTTTTATGCCTTAATCTGCATTAATAATCATGTTTATCATGTTAAGATTGCATGTTATCAATAGGTGTTCATATCTGATATAGTTCATCTGTTGGGATGCTTTAGGGATCCGAATTTTTAGTATCTAGTCAGTAGATTTCCTTATTGTTTCAAAAATATTTATCTAGTTTGATCCTTATTGTTCCTTTCTTTACCTCTATCTCGCTTTCATTTCTTGTTCCTTTTTTTAGGAGGATTTTTTCATGGGAGTATTGTTTGGTAAAGACTTCATCCCACGCAATTCATTTGCAAGAATGCTTGATGGATCTAAGACCTAGTATTTGATAAATAAAATTGCCTCAAGGGTACTTGTCTCATTTTTCTCTTTGGCCCTAATAGTCCCTCTTTCTCTCCCTTATCTTTCATTATGTTTCTCGTTATTTTCTATCGATGAGAAATTTTTCTGATTAGCTCTGTTTGAGGGTGATTAGATCCAATATGGCTCCTCCATGGAACCCATATCACTCATATCTCTACTTTCTCAAGTTTGGAGTGGTGTGGAAGGTCTCAAATATGTGGTCCTTGTATCCACAAAGGACATATCGCTCAGTGGATGAGGCGTCTCCGCTCTTTATATCTCACTTATTGACACTAGTCCACGTAATACAATATTCATGAATCAATTCTAGCTGTTATTGTTCGATCATGTATGCAACCCAAGTTTTCATCAAGCTTCCGGTTCGAGGTTGATGAAAAAACAAAGATGATTAGCTATATTTCCATGTGGCACTATATTTTGACTCTTCAAGAATGTCTAGTAAGCTTGCTCGATCTATATCAATTCGCTCATAACCTCGGTATAGACTCAAAGATGAAGCAAAACTAGTCGCCCAACAAAGGCGGCCCTTGTTGAGGACGGAGGTATGATGAAAAAAATTGGCGGCTTGAGAGACATAGGTTGGTTGAGGGAAAACTCCCACTGCTCTAGATGGTAGCTCAAGGAACCCTAGGAGGAAGCCAGCTCAAATACCATGTGAAAAGTGTTGGCAAGTGTTGGGCCCTAATATGATATTGCATAGTCATATTATTATATTCATGATTATGTTAAGTTATACAATTATATCTAATTAAACTCTTCATTTTTATTCTTATGATCACATCTTATTTCACCTAACATATTATTCTTCATCAATTCTTCTATTTCCCCCTCTCCCCATCTTTCTCTAGAGATAAACATGTTTCAAGATTGCTCTCTCCCATCTCTCCAAAGGTGTAGAACAATAGTGTAGATACATATCCTTTGGGCATTGGACACCTTTTGTGGCAATGGCTTTCTCTTTCTCATTTTTCAACTAATTTTTCTGTGGAAGATCATAGGATAGTGGCAATGGCCCTTAATGAGGCCACCCATCATAGTCTAGCTAGGTCATCTTAACATGGGCCTAATGGATCAGTCTAACATTTTTATGTTTATTTTTTAAAATTTCCTAGTGGGTGAATTTTTTATTTTTTCTCTTGAGATATTTTTTATAAAAATCATTGCCGCATATGGTTGAAATCATATTTTAATACCTTATGTCAAACCCATGGAGACAACGCCATTGCTTAGCATCCATCCTATTAGATGGAAATGAATATGAATGCCACTTCATTAAAGATATCATGAAATCCCTTTTGGTGCCAACATTGGTGTTAGTCCTTAAGCATGGAACCCTTGCTATCATTTCCATTATTGTCCATAAGCAGCCTTGAATGCCAAAAAATTATGAAATCCATTTTTTTATCCATTTAGTAATAAAAAATAGAAGTAGAAATAGGTTTTGGGGCATTTTTTCCACTTCAAAAGATAAAAAGAAAAATCAGAAATCCACTTATTGGGTCCACATGAAAAGGCTAAAAGGCCTATTGGGCTGAATTTTTTTTTGTTGGGATTTCATTAAAAGGAATATAATTTCTCACTTTTTCTGAATCAAGTCAAATAAAATCCAAAAAATTAACAAAAATGAGGATTTTCTTTCAATTGCCTCTTTGATGGGCATATTGGGTCATCTCTTTGAGTTTCATGTGGACACATTTCTTTTAGACCATAAGGCCACCTCTTGTGAGTCATCTAGGGACAACCCTTTGGGGTTTTGTGGAACCGTTTCTTTTGGTTCTTAATGGGCTAAGTCTCATGAGCTTATTGGAGTGACAAGATGAAATTAACCATTCATTAAAACATGATATTAATAGTAAAAAATAAATTCCTAATTTCAATCTAATTGATGATTAAACGTCTCAACTAAGAATTAGAGTTGAATTTGAGATCTTTTGAAACTCAAAAAATATCTGAGGAAATAAAATCAATGTTAAAATTTAAGAAAAATTATTTACATATTATTTACATATTTCTAATTAATAGTCTTTGCAATGAACAAAACTTGAAACAAAGAATTTATCAAAGAAAGAAGTGAGGGAGACAAAAATCTCACAAACGGAGAGAAAAAATAGCCAAAACAATGAAATTCAATTAATCCATAGCGCTAAGTCCAAATCTAGCCTAAATGATAATAGAACAGATGAAATATCACCCAATCAACCCAAGTCATCTTGGAATGGATGTGATTAGTTGCATGATAAAAAAATATCCCTCAAACATCTTCTTACAGAAGTTCAACATTCAAGCCAATAATTCTCCATATTTTCACTTCAAAATCAACTCATCTCGCTTAATCAATGTGAAAATCAAACTAGAACTCAAGAATTAAGATTTGAAAATAAAATTTTTCCTTGCACAACCAAGCAAGATATTCTAAGAATGATTTCATTAATAAATGAGGGAAAAATTAAACAAAATTTTAGGGCATATTGCAATTCTCCTATTCATCTTTGTTAATGAAGATCGAGTTTTGTGGATTTGTGACAAGGCCCAGGTGAAGAGAAATTTCAAAAAATATTGTTCATGTTTGATGTTTCATGATGGAGATCAAAGAGGCCCATGACACTCCATATTGGCCATGAAATAAGGACCAAGATCTCCACTATCTTTGATGGACATGACCTCTAATGTCTAGATTTAAATTGTAACTAAATGGCAGTTATATCCAATGGGCTCAATGAACTCAAAGGGCACCAAATAAGAGTCTAAAATTCACCCAAATATTGAAGATCTTAATTCAAATTTGAAACTAAATTTTCTCTTATGCCGCATGTCCCATCCATGAAACACTTTTATGAACTAAATGATTATTAATCCAACCCTATATATACTTTCCACTCCATCCACGATCTTAAATCAACCAAATGTCTTGGACTTTTAGTCTCATGCCAAAAATAACATACAATTTTTACTAGTAATACATGATTATTAATATAATCTAATGCATAAAACATTCCATTCTTATGCATGTTATCATATTTTGAATATATATCTGTCATTCTATACAATTTAAAGTTATAATATCAAAATACACTATTTGAGGGATAATCTAACATAATTTAAAGTGATATTTTAGAGTAGAATTTTCCCATTTTAGACTTTGAGATTATAATTAAGTTTTAAATGCAAAATAATGAGAGAACACTTTTTTTATGCACTCATTCACTTTTTAAAGTTTTATCTTTGAAAGAACATGAGTATATTTTTTAGATACAAATTTATTATCTTGTTATTTATTAATTTTAATTTTTTAGAATGATATATTATTTAATTTATGATTAAGCAAAAAAATATTAGACTAAAAAAAAGATTTTAATTTTTCTCAAACCAAAAAAAGATTTTACATATATTGGTCATATATTTTTCCAGTAAAAAGGGTGTCCAATTCAAGGGTTATCCATCTTTTTCAAGAGCTACTCAAGCAGATGAAAGAGCATGAAAAGTCTCTCATACAAACCCATTTCTTCCCCCCAAGACATAACCCTTAAAATGTGCTACAGGGTTTGATCATGTCATCTTGAAAGTGCATGCTCAAGAAGTTGGAGAAATACAAATAAAGGATACATGAAAAGAATGAGCTCACCATGGCAATACTATTGAGACTGAAATAAAATGCCAATCCTATTTTCATGCATGACTATCCAGTGGTTTTTATTTATATTTCTAACATGATGAATGAGATGGATCACAAGGATAATCTCAAACATCATGTTGCAATCGCACGAGGCGCTATAATGATAGGTTTTCAAGCCAATTTGGAAGTAGACATCAACTTGTCTCCCTTGAGGGAGAAATTAAAAAACCATGTCAAAGTAAATGCAATGAGGCCAAGGAAAATCAAAGGTGTACCTCCAATGGCTCGTCAAACTGCGAGACGGTGGACATGGGAAGGATATCACATATAATCTCCAAGAACATAGGTTGATGACTCTCAAGGCATTGGTTTAACCCAAAAGAAAGAAATTCTAAAAAGGATGGATTGAATGTTGAATTCATGAGAGATGAGATGGGGGGGGGTGTTAATATCTAAGTATATGTTCAAACTAAACTATCAAATTTCAAAATAAGCACAATGTTAATTCCATTTAATTTCTTTTTTACTTTGAATTCTTCTTTTCAAAAAAAAAAATTTTACTTTGAATTCTATCAGAGATATAATTCATATGTCATCAAAAGGACTTAGAGAATTGAACTTTTTAATTAATTTAACGAAGTCAAACCAATGAGGGCATACTTCTGACTATAAAAATCTATATTCATTCATTTTAAGGGGCATAACACCTCAATATGACATGCTCCTAATGATGAACTCTCCAATAAACACCCTTTTGGTGGAATCCAAAGTTCCTCCACATAAACTTTATGAGAAAAAAAAAAAGAGTGACTTGATCTTCATCTTCTTCGATTTCCTCTTAATGATCACCATCGGCACCATCGTCCTCATCATCCTCATCATCACCATCCTTACCATCATCATCATAAGCACTGTGATTGTCGTAACTACAGTCATCTTCAAACACAAAATCTTTATCATCATCACCATTTAAAACCCCATCATCATTATCATTATTGACTGCATCATCATCTCAAACTCATCATCATAATGATTGACATCATTATCAGTAGCACCATAATCATCATAATTATCATTCTTCATCACCATCTTTGTTATCATTAATATTGTTTCTCCTATTTTATCCTTTTCTAAAAAAAATTATTCTATGTAAATGGGCTTTTTCAAGTAGTTTCCACCTGAGAAACGATCCAATTGAAAATCATATTTCTTTTTATTAATTTTTAAAGTTAATCTCTAATGGACATTTGAGGTTTATTCAATTTTTTCGGCGGTTTTACTCAAATGATGATTATTGCATCAATGAGAATTTTAATCATCAACAATACAATAATATATTCTTTATCAGAGGGCGTTAAATTATGAGGAATCAATGATGGAAATAAAGTGGGATAATTCAAAAGACAATGAGATATTACTACATATGGTTATTCAAATTTACCTAACATGCTAATATTTCATCAAAACGGCTAAGTTTTGGATTACTTCTTCTCTTTGATTGATTCCAACGGATTTAATTAGGTGATCTCAAACCCCATCATCTCATGTATTAATTTGTCTGTCTCTCTCTTCCAATCCCTAATGGATATATGTAGAGAGAGAAAGAGATAGCCACAGAAATATCAGGGAAGAAGATCAAAGAAACTTTCTAGACAGAAAAAATGAAAACATTGCCTTTCTACCAAGATTCTTGAGGAAAAATCCACGATTTATTTCTTTGTTTTCTAAAATTGTAACGGGGTTATTCAATTGCTACCAGGGTAGATTTTATAAGTTGCTTCCCAAATAATGGGAGAAAAAAACTTCCAACAGAATGAAGCGTATGAATTACAAAATTGCATGACCTATTTTTTTCACCCTGAATTTTGGAGAAAATTTGGAATTCGCATGAGATTAGTAACCAGTCAATCTTCTCTTTGTTCAGTCTCAGACTGATCTCAGATGCTGACTGGTCTGCACTGATCATCATCATCATCATCATCATTGTCATCGTCAACATCGTTATGATCATCATCAGTGTCTGCTTGATTGCTAGCTGACCAGTTACCACCTAGGAGGAGCAGGTTTGTCCAACAAAAACACATATTCTTCCTCCCATCATTGCTGTCATCATCATAATCATCTTGGTCCTTCTGATCTTTGCATTTTTCCACAATCTGTAAGACATACTTCTAACCGCTCAGTTTGCCTTTTAGGAAAAGCTGTCCGATCAGATCAACATAAGTCCATTCTTTCTTCTTAATCTTCCCATCATCATCATCGCGATCATTATCATCATTATCTTCAAATAAAATCTCCTCACAGCTCTCAAGAAACTGCCCTTTTCCAAAACCAGCAATAACCAAAGAATCCGTCACCATCTCCACCTTCCTCTCCAAAAACCCTTTCCTCTTCCATGCGTCCAATACTCTTCCACCATGAAATCCACAAGAACAAGCGTCAAAAAACACGCTGACGGTGATCAAATCTGGTTTCAAATCCCCATTTTCTCCAATCATCAAGAACAAGACCTCTAAATCCTTAAAACCCTTCATCCTAGCGTGAGCCATGGCCAAGATGTTGATGAAGCTGATGTCATCTTCGATCATGGATGATCTCATCTCCTTTATGATTGAATCCATGCCTCTTCTGCTCAAGATCAGACCAGATGCAAGAAGAAGAAGTAAGCAGACAAAACTAGTTCTTCCCTTTCTAGCAGCCAAGTCATTCCCCAGATCCTCCAGGCGCGAAAACATCAAATTCTGGATGTATACCATAGCCATCTTCCTGATTAGATCTTCGCTGAATCCACATGATGATGATGATGATGATGATGATGATGATAATGATGATGACCTACTATACATTTTTCCCATCTTCGGAAGCTGACCAAGATCAGCGAGTCCAGATCTTGTTGATGATGACAATGAAGATGATGATGATGGCAATAAGGGCAATGATCTCTGGTGCATTTTTCTCATCTTGGGAAGCTTTCCCAGATCAACTAGTTCAGATCTTGATGATGATGATAATGGTAACGATGATGATGATCTCCAGTACGTTTTCCCCATCTTTGAAAGCTCACCCAGATCTCCTATTCCAGATATTGATGATGATATCCGATTCTCCATCTTCAGAAGCCCTCCATTTTCATTGTACGCATTATCAACCATGGCATGTCGAGATCTTACCACCGATGATGATAACAACCTTCTGTACATCTTTTCCATTTTTGGAATATCAGAAACATCAGCATAAGCTCTAATCATGGCTTCAATTGAGGAAGGCAAAAGATTCATCTTCAAACTAAGAATGGACCGATGCGCAGATTCCATCTTCCTCAAAAGCCCAGCTTTCCCAAATTCCATAATTAAGATATTAAAAGTGGCAGAATTAGGGTTAGACCCTGATAATTTCATCTTCTTGATCAGCTTACCCATCTCATCAAAATTGCTTCTCCTTAGAAAAGTGCCAAGAGAAGGGGAATTGTAGAGAGAGAGAGGGAACAGGGAAGTTGAGATTCGACATGGAGGACAGAAGAGAGAAAACCTGGGGAATGGCAGAGGAAGAAGAGGAAGAGAGAAGAAGGCCCATCTTGGAGAAATTCGATGGGGAGCAGAGAGAAGGAGATTTCAGACGCATTTCGTCGAACAGTTGGAGGGCCTCATCATTGCGTTCATTTTTTATGAGGAAATTAACGGATATCCAGAATTCCTCACTGTTCATAGTTGCTAAAGTGATTTTTGGATCAAAGGAGAGATTATTTACCATATTCTTGAGGTGGTTGATTCGGTGTATGTTCTCCATGATGAGAGTATTGTGCTTTTGATTCTCAAGATATTCTTCTTCTTGGGTCTGTTCTTCTTTCTGTAGCGCTTGTGGGGAGAGGATAGAAGAGAGAGAGCGGCGATGGAGAGGGAAAGTTAGAGAGAGAAAGTAGGGAGCTTTTTTGAGAGGAGTGGGAAGAATGGGTGGCGCCGCCAGGAAGGCGGTGGAGATGGATTTCGTTTCCATGAGGAGATGCATTTCCTTGTGTTGCTCTCTCAACGTGAACTAAAAGAAGACTGCTGTTTTTCTCTGGGCGATTATGCGCAGTCCACCACCATGTATCTAGGGGAAAGATAGAAAGAGTAAGGAGAGGAAGTGGACGTTAGAGCAATGAATCACCACGTATATAATGCACCGCGGGGTAAAGAGGGGGGAAGAAGAGAAAGAGAAATCGCAACATACATAAGATGATGATGTATCTAGGAAGGGGGGGGGGAGAGAGAAATCACTACAAATATAACTATGATGTATCTAGGAAAGGGAGGAGAGAGAGAGAGAAATCATCATGTCTATGATTATGATGCATCTAAGGGAAGAAAGAAATTGCCATGTATCTAGGAGGGGAGAGAGAAATCATCATGTTTATGATTGTGATGTATCCAAGGGAAGAGAGAAATTACCATGTATCTAGGAGGGGGAGAGAGAAATCATCATGTATATGATTATGATGTATGTAGAAGGGAAGAGAGAGAAATCACCATGTATATGATTATGATGTATCTAAGGGAAGAGAGAAACTATCATGTCTATTACAATATATTAAGGAGGAGAGAGAGATTGCCTTATGTACGTGGCACATATCTCACTAGTTGATAACTCTAAAAATCCAACAACATGTATTGGTCAACCCTATTAATGGATTTAACTATATCAAATTATAGATTGATTTATTAAAAATTCATTTAACCCAATCGATAGGTTGAGTTAATAGTCAGATGGGTGCTAAGTCATATCATGTGCTGTAGAAGGTATGGAATATATCATAACTCCCTTATAGAACTTTGCTATCATCAATTAATATGTATGTATAATTTTTTATCTACACAGGACTCATGAATGACTTCAGATGCGGTCAATTTTCAAACCTTGATTAGTGAGTAGAGTTTATACTTATATGAGGAATAAATCATTTAGAACACCATCTTCAATATTCTCATAACCTTGGCCAAGGATTTAATCGCACCAAATTCCTTAAGTCAATCTCATCCTATATCGAGGGCAAATAATCCCATCTTAACCATACAATCACCTTTGAAAAATTTATGTTATATTTAATCTATGATATTTTAGACATTTTATGGCTAGGAATTTGTATGTCATAGTCAAAACACGATCATCCATCCATAAGATATTTTTGGTGTTTCAAGTCTAAAGACCACATATACAACTGTGACATGAATAAACTTCATTAACAGTTAGGTATAATACTATTCATGGATTTATACGGATCAATTCATTGAAGTCTTTCCTTAAATAAGACCCACGATCCATCTTTGGTGTCTCCAAACTGTTGGCCAAATGATCAATCATACTCATCATATGAGTAGGATCAGACAATGTTATTCTTTTTGGATATTTCTATATCATTATCGAATATCCCTCGAATATGAATGTTCATAATATATGTTTAACCACTATTGATTATGTGATACGATTTCATCATAATTCACTTAGCCATTATAATAAAACTATAAAATCTAAATAACTTAAATTAAACTAATGTTAAATTCATCAATGTTAAATTTAAAGATTTAAAACACATTTAATGAAATATTATAATTATTCTTATTAAATAAATAAAATTCAAACAAACTTTAGCAATCAAATGCACACTTTGCTTAGCCTTGATTGCTATATGAAAATAGTTAATTAATTTTCAGTACTTGTGTGATGAAGAAAATCATTTCCAAAAGAAATTAAGGAAAACCCACTAAAAAAATCCAATAATCCATAAGTAAACTTCAAGATGATTATCACTTCATAGCTCATAATAAATAAAATATGACTTAAAAATAAACGTAATCTGAACTTCAAATCTCATTTAAAATATGTTTTGACATTTGATTTAAAATATGATTGAGTTCTAATTTAACATATGATTTAAAAACTCACTGAAAAATTTATTCAAATCTGATTTGAAACATGGATCAAATCTGATTTTAAAACTCACCTAATTTGAAAATGAAATTTGATTTAAAGTATTATCTAAAATCTGATTTTCAAATTGATTTTCAATCTTATATAAAAGAAGATTTAAAAATCATGTAATATGAACTTCAATTCTGGTTTAAAATAAACTAATGAGATTGTTATATCAATGTTAAATTAAGAAAACATATTAATAATGAAAGTTATCTAGAATCTATGATAAAAATTTTATCAAATAAAATAACATTGGTTCTGAGATGGGGAATAGAAAGTTGGAGTTGGCAACTTGGTGTCTTGCCAAGTGGCTAGTGGCAACCAAGCAACATCGCAACACGATGGCAAAGTGGCAATTACACAAGAGACATTGAGGCAGCTTGGGATTCTAAATTTGAAGATCACAAAGAGAGTGAGTTTTGAGAACAGAGAGCCAAAATGCCTATTATACTAGACGTAGCTGCTGGCAATCTTAGGTTTGACAAGAAGTCCAAACTCGAGAGTTGATCAGTTGCGAGTCAAGGACTTAGGGGCTTCACCTTCACATTTGAATGTTCAACAGTAAGAAATTTCATAATTTTGAAGTTGGGAGTTAAGAGATAGAAATTAGAAGTTAAAATTTAGAATTTACTCAATAATAATTGATAGTCACCAAGTAAGTAACATTAGGTTTCGGGTTTACTTAGGGTTAGGTTTAAATGAATAATGTTAGAGTTAGAACTAGAATTTAATATTTTAGTTAGGATTAGGGTTTTAATAAGCTAGGGTTAGGGTTGCAATTTTTATTTAGTAAATTTTAATAATGAAAATTAATTAAGCCCAATATCCACTTCCAATATTCAGCATCGGCATCTAGTACAATGGATGTAGCCAAATGAGGGATATTGGACTTGCATTGGACATGGTATCATAAAGTACTCTTTTTGATATCAGACATTGGAAAAGCTCTGATCTATTACTAATAGTTTTTTTAGGTTTGGATATTAGATTTCTCAATCTGAATATCTCTAGCTACACCCAGCTATTCAAGATTCATGTCAAACTCGATATTTCTTGGGTATTGAGTTTGAATATTAGTAGGGATGCATGGTCCTCAACCAATGCAAGTATGTGTTGGATTCCTTGAATGAATCTAGTCTTTTGGGATGTAAGCAAAAAACCTCACTAATCAACTCCAAAGAAAGTTTTGGGATACTATGTCTCTACTTCTTAAGGATGTCAGTCTCTATTATTGATCAATTCAAAAGCTAATCTAACTAGCCAATTGCTCATTTTGAAATTGTTTTTATAGTTGTGATAAAAGGCTAATTCATGCCTAAGCAGCAAGAGGTACATTGGCTTGGAGCATTATGTCTATTGACATACCTTAAACATGCCTTAGAATGAGAAATTATGTATTATCGACACCTTAGAATTGAGGCCTATTTGGACTCTTGATATGTAGGTGAAAAAGGTGATAAGAAGCCTAAATTTGGTTATTAAAAGTGTCTTGAGTGCAGCCTAATTACTTGTCAAAGCAAAAGGCAACATCTTGGTTCTCATTCTATTGTTGAAGCACAATATTGCGGCATGGCCAGTATCACTTGTAAGATGATGTAGATAAGTTCTTTTCTTCAAGTTGGATATTTCAGTGAGCTCTTTAGTACCAAAGTATTCACTACAACTAGATCATCATCTTTATTATGAGAAATCTGACTTTCCATGAGTACACTAAGAGTATGATAACATGCAAACTAAACATGAAAATACATGATTATTAATGGAAATTAAGGCATAAGACATTCTATTATAATGCACGTTATCATATTTTTTAGTGTCTATCTATCATTCTATGAAAAATTGATTATAATCTCAAAATTATGATGAATTAAAGATAATATTTTCATAACACATCTTTACTTGAGATTATAATTAGTTTTTAAGGTTAAATAATAAGAGAAATTATTTTATATACGCTCATATTTTTCTAAGTTTTAAAACCTAAAAGAGACGAGTGTATTTTTGAAATAGGAATTTATTCTCTTGTTATTTATTAAATTTGACTTTTCAGAATGATAGATAATTTAATTTCCGATCCAATGAAATAAATTTGGATTAATTTAGACTTATATTTTAAAAGATATGAAATTTCTAATTGATAGGGATTTTTTCAGATTTTTTTTAATTTTTCTGAAATTTTCTGAATTTTTATGAATTTAAAATCGATGTATTTAATTTAAAATCGATTTTCTAATTGCGCAAGTGACGTAACAGCATCTGGAGCGTCCGATTGTCACTTAAGGCAGGGGGTACGTGGCGCAATCCTATTCGCCGGCGAATTATTTTAAAATTATTTAATCTCAATTGTCAATCTGAGGAGTTATAATGGCTGAGATTAAAACCGACAAAACTCATTTGGAGCGTCGGATCAAGATCAAACGGCGATCATTCAATGTGTGCGACGTGGCTTCATCTCGATGGTCCATCTGAGATCCAACGACCACGACTTAACTGTAATGATTCGCATCTCTGTGTTTCATCGAGTCGTTGATTAAAAGATTAAATGCTTAATTGGATGATTACGCCCAATTTGCCCTATAAATAGAGATGTTCTTTGACGATGTAAAGCATTACAGGAAAATTTGAGTAATCTAATTGTTTAGACACCAAATATCTTGAATCTCTTGCTTCCAATCACTTCTAGACTCATTTTTGCATCCAGGAGTGCTTGAAAGTGAGATTTCATTGAGAGATTAGGAAGAAATTGGCTCTTGAACATCAACAATCATTTTTTCGAATTCAGGAATGAAAAGCCTTTGATCCAACAACTAATTGGATCAATTCGAGCACAATCTTAGGTTAGAGATTGTGTTTCATCCTAATCTTCTTTCTCATAGCTTTAGATTTTAATTTCCAATCATAATTTTTGTCAATTTTAATATCAATTTTGGTTTTTTGTGATTTTAATTTCAGAAATTTCTATGTTATTCACTTGATATTTCTCCGCGAATCTTGATCCAAATTCAATGATTTTTTATTATGTGGATTCGTTTTCAAGTCCTCTTTCCAAAAATATCAATTTCCTAAATATCTCACCATGATTCATCATCTGATTTTATCGAATTTCAAAATATCACATGGAATTACCCTAATTCTCCATGGAATCGACCCTTATTCACCCCTATACTCCTTAATTCGTGATTTTTTTCATTAAATTGGTAAGTTTGGTATTAATTTTGACACAATTTGGTGTCAAAATTCAGAAAAATGAATTAACTAACCTCCTAAAAAAGTGGAAAGGTTTAACCAACCTCCTAAAGATATGATAAGGTTTGACCATTGTCTTAAAAATTATCTCCAAGAACTATACTGATTTTGATGACCTTAACATCTCAATGTCATAAGAATAAAATTAATAATTTTCGTGAAGAGGGAATCAAGTCCAACTTTCTTCTTCTTTGTTTTAAAATCAATAAGTTTCATCAATTAGATTCTTGTTTGTGAAATTTCCTTTTATTTGAGACATCAATATCCCTCTTCTCATGCTTTTACTTTGAAATTTCTTTTCTTTGCCTTCATATTTCTACACCACGTTGCTCATCACTATGTCATTATATTCATCCAAGCATGTCTTGCAAAACTCATCGAACTAGCAAAAGAAGCCAAGATCAAAGAACACTACTATCATATCAATCTTGGCTGTCTGATTCTCCTTATCAAGTAGATATGTAGCGAGATTATATTAATACAAATTTTTCACATATTTTCATGAAGATATCGCCTATTTCATAACTCTCAACTATTCTATTGTCTCCCTCCCTCTCTTTCACTATGATGTAATTTTTTGTAACCTTTTGGAATCATATGTAAGATGAACTGAAAAAGTTTGACTTGAGAATTAAGTATTTCGGGTATTTGTTTTATTTTCTTTCTTCAAAAAAAGGTCATCTATCTTCCCTCTCTACTTTAGTTAAACTTTATAATTTGCTTCTTGCTAAATGCAGATATTGGATGCCAACAGAGGACAAAGACTCTAAGTTCTTCTCTCTAGATTAAAAAAAAACCCTTTTTCATCATCCCTAATTCAAAAAGGCAAAAAAAATCTCCAACTTTATGTAATGTTTTTTTCCTTACAAGAAATTATGAGTGTTTTATGTCTTCTATTTCATAATCATCAACTTGATGCATAGCTTTCCATCACCTCCATTAAAAATCCAGATCTTTCAACAGGCCACTCTAGTTTTTTTGGCAAAAAAGCCGCTGCTTTCGTGTATGAAACCCTCGAATTGGTATGTTTTCATGTATGTCTATATACATATATAGATGTTTCTAGCTTCGCTTTCAGGAATAATAGAATAATGGAAAGATATTTGAGGTTGTATTTCACATATATATCTCATTACATAAATACATATGCTTGGGGAACTCATTTCTATCATCTCTAAAATCTTGATCAGACTTGAGATTTCATAGCAATTTCTTATGGAATCGATTTGAATCCATAATGTTAAACCTGCTCTTGTTCTATTAGAAGATAGCCTTCTGAATCATACTAGAACTGTGAATATTACAAGACTTTCTTGAAGAATTACTTGAGAATGATGCAGTGCCGAGACCCAGCAGCAACGGCGGAGGAGGGGCAAAGTGCCAAGGAGAGGCGCCGTGATCTGGGACTGATCAAGAGCGAAGGAGATGAACACGGAGACAAAGCGGTGGATGATAGTGGAGGGATTAGAAGGAAATTGTACCAAAGGGAATTCTAGATAAATATTTCAAATATTACTTGTTTTTTGGGATCATCTTCGCTAGCAGAGAAAATGTATTGAATTCTCACAATATTCTCATTTGATATGTGACCGACTAGAATTTTTGGAAGATACAGAGTTGACTTTCTATGAGCTAAACTTCCTCTAGATCGAGGAGTTGACTTCAATGTTTATCTCAAACCCTCTTCATGTCTCTTCAATGAAGAAGGATGTAGGTACTCTAACCCAAGGGATTCATCAAAAGTCAACCTTCTAAGGAGTTCTAAAGAGTGAATTCATACCTCATCGACTTCTTCACCAAGTTTGATGCTATATATTCCTCATTCTCTGTGTATATGACATGAAAACAGCTCTACAAGGTAACCTTCCATGGATTTTGGCTATCAGCATGCCATAGATTCATGAGTGGGTTGAAGTCTCATGTTCATCTTGATCCAGATCCTAGGATCTACATCAATTTGCAGACATTCAATGTTTGTTTCAAGAACAATTCAGTTACCTTCGTGATTTGTCGGAAGATTTAAAATCTCAAGCAGGAAAGAAGAATCAATGCGAATGACTCTTCCCCATGAGTCTTGAAGATGCTTGCTATCTGCATTTCACTATATAGATGGATAGATAATCAGGCAGTCATCAAATAGATAGACAGATAGATCGATAAGCATAGATCGTCACAGATTGAGAAGTATTATGATAGAAGAATAGATAAGCATGGAGAACAATCCATCAACCGATAGATAGGGTTACTAAAAATGGCAAATTCAACTGAAATCTACCACTTTCACAATTTGTAAACATCAGTTTTACCCTTATTTACTCTAAACACTAGAAAACCAAATCTCATCATTTTGACTTCTGTAACCCAACAGAACAGACAACTCGATAGAGACATTCTTCAGAGAAATTTTCTTTTCAGAGGACCTCAGCAGCAAAAGGAGAATTGTAGTGAATTTATACAGAGAATAAATGTTTTAAAAAAGGAGGAAGTTTGACCTAATTGAGGGAGGGGCAGCAGAGGAATGGGACCCACTGGGGGCGGACCTTGACCTTTCTTCGGTGGTCTCCACCAGCACGGTAGCCAGGTAGCCTGGCAGGAGAATTCCACTCCTTTCGGGCTTCTTGCTTTAGGAAAGGACTCTGGTTCAGCTGCCTGTTCAGGGGAGTTAGGGTTAGGTTTAGGGTTTCTTGGCTGACATCATGGTTTGCTTGCTTGAGGAGAGATTTCAGAGGGGTGTGCTGCTTCGTGCAGGGCACAATTTCTCTTTCTCTCTCAATCTGTTCTGAAATTTCTGAGCAATTGAGATCGATGGATGGTAGAACCCTTTTTACCAGGGATTGCAGCTGTATTGAATCTGTTTGCAAATGAAAAGATGATAATCAGCATCATATGATGTACTATTATTGGAATGATGGAAAAATTGGTTGAAACGATGATGCCTGGAATCATCTTAAGACATTACAATTATATTTCCCAGAAATATCGGACAATCCAAGAAAAATTATCTCTTGAGCGCAAGTGGGAGAGGTGCTTATGTACCAAATTAAGCAGAATGACAAGGATCATCTTTGAAACCATATTGCCTGTAAAGATCCCTATGCATGTGGAGATATCTGGACAGGGTTGAGTGACACTGATTGTACTGATGATCTAATCAGGATCATCATCAATCCAATCAGTGGGTCGTTTGCCTAATCGCCTTAGTTGGCTCTTTCAGAGGTTGGATTGATGATAATATGATCAATCAATCCAAAGCCCCTGAACCTAGATCAGGAGAGATACAGAGAAGTGGAAAAAAACATCTATGGCCATATTGTCCTTGTAAGGAGAGTAGGGTTACTATGGGCAGGGAAAAAGAGATAGAGAGAGACGTATTATAAGATGATAGAGAGAGAGAGAATAGACTAATGAGGATGGGGGAGAGAGAAAGAGACAGTGGAGGAATGAGAGGACGAGGGGAAAAGAGGGTGTTGAAGCGTGATGGTAAGGGGAAAAGAGAGCAGAAGCATGAGAGGATGGGAGGGAGAGCAGTAGAAGTATGACAGGATTGATAAAAGATGTCAGGGGTGTGACAGGCTTTTTCCCACCAGGAAAATGTGGAGTAGACAAAAGAACGAGGAAGTAATTCACACCTGAAACAGAGCCGACAAGGGATTTCTCCTCTAGTTTTTGAATAAAATGTTCCACTCTAGCTTTCAACATAAATCCTTCCTTTCCCTTTTTGGGTTCTTCAGATGAAAATGAACCACGGGTCACAGGTGACAAGGCTCGCACCTTAAAGTCAAAGGTTTGACTTAGACCATTTTGGTCAACGTCCAATTCTTCATTATGCCCGTCTTCAAAATGTTGACCAGAAGATTCTACTACTGGATCTATGGCATGAGTTTCCACATTTTGACTTTCCTTTTCGTGTTGATCCTCTTGCAAGTCAGTATCCATTCCAGAAGTATCATCAATCCAAGCCTCTAAGCTAATGAAATTACAAGACCCACTTCCCACGATCATATTAGGTGAAGATATTCGACTGCTGATGACGTTGGGTTCATTCTGTTGACTTTCTTGACAAACATCAGCATTATTGTCAACGTCAGAGAATTGATTTCTATCTTTTTCGTCATGGACAAGGAACTTGAAAATACTGTAAGTGCTTTCCTCTTCCAAAGTTTGTTCATCTTCCAAAGGGACGTCCATTCCTTCATCACTCTGCTCATTACCAATTAAGGAAACAATATTTTGAATTGCTTCATTAGAAGGATTCTCTGATTCATCCAATTCGCGTTCTGACTGGTCAAGTTCACAGAGGACTTGAATAAGTTGATCATCAGAAGGTTTAAGATGAACGGATTTCATCTCCTGATGAGATAAAAAGCGATCATTGCTAGCACCAGAAGTTTCCACATTTGGTAATTCGTCACAGCAAAATTCAGATACAGATGAAGATTCTTCAGGAAAATTGACAGGATTACCGCAGTCTATGGATCTGAAATCCACATGTGCAAGATCATCATCGAGATATTTTTTACTATCTTCTAGAGATACCTGAATCAAGGCTGAATCGTTACTAGAAAATGTGGAAATATTTGATTCTGAGCTGTTTCTGAGGTCAGATAGAATTCTAGACTCAGAAGAGTCGTTCCCCTCGAGAAATTTCCCTTCAGTATCCACAGCAGTAACACAATCGCTATCTTGGAAATAAGGTGACTCCAAATCTAGATCACAATCTTCACACAGTTTACCCTCCGTTGACACATGAATTTCCTCCAAGAATTCCTTCAATATTATCTCGTCCTCTAGAACATAAGTACCATTCATGGAAATAGAAGACATGACTTCTCCATCAACATGCTCATTTGGAGCAGAGGAACACAAATCTGAAGTCGCTTCATCTAGTTTGCTGTTGCACTCTAAAGAACCGAAGACCTTGCCTGTGAAGTTATATATCAATGTTCAGAAAACAGTAATGGAAGTTTGACCAGAAATAAATTCTGAATCCAACACACTAAAGGAACCTAAACAGATGTCATATGCAGTTAAGGATTTCCAATGAATATCTTAGTCTATCTACTAGATTTTTTCAATTACAAGTAGAGAAATTTAAGGAATATACCAGTATAAAGATCCTCTGCTTTCTCGAAAATAATTTCAGTAACCGCTTCATCAGAATTATTTCTTACTTCCAAAGTCCCTGATCAAAGGAAAAATAAGAGACATCAAATTTCAAATCTAAGAAAGAGGGACAGAAGTCTTCTCCATTAAGATGATCATTTTGGAGTATGTGTGTGTGTGTGTGTGTGTTCATATTAAAGCGATGGAAATATGAGAAATACCAAGTTCCACATCTAACAAATCAAGAAAATATCTTCGTCTATCTACGAGAGTTTTTTCGCAAATACAAGCCAAAATAAAGAGGATGTACCAATAGCAAGATCCTCGGCCTTGTCAGAAATGATCTCTTTCGGGTCGGACATCGTCTTTACTTCTACATTACCTGATCAAAAGGAAAAAGAAGATACCTCAAATTTCGGAGCAAAGAGAGAGGGATAGAGCTGTCTTCTCCATTAATATGCACACTTGGCGCAACTGAACAAAATTCTAAAGGAGATTCATCAGGTTTACAGGTCATTTAACAGAACTGAAGACTGCGGGAGTTTGAGTCTTACAACTAAGTAAACAAAATTGTATGGAGACCGGTGTACAGATTGCGGGAGTTTGAGTAACAAGTTCGAAATCTATCACAGCCAGAAAATATCTTCATTTATCTACAAGAGTTTCGCGAATACAAGCCGAAATACGTGAGTACACTTCTACAGCACCTAATCTGTGGTAAAACAAGAGACTTCAACTTCCACAGGAAAGAGAGAGGGACAGCTATGTCTTCTCCATTGACATGCTCATTTGGAGCTAATATTATGCGCGTGTAGATGTTCAGATTGCAGTAATGGAAGTTTGAGCAATAAAAAAATCCAAATCCGACACATGCAAACGAGATCCAGCAAATACAGAACAATAAATGAGCTCGGTCTCACATTCTTCCAGAGCGAGCATAAATGTCCGCTCGTCGACGGCAAAAATCTTCGCCGCGGAGGATCTCGCGAGCTCGCCATCGGGAACGTCGGAAGACGAGATCATGATTAGCAAGAAAAAGAAACGAAGTGCAGAAATGAAGAGGAAAATATCGAAGAGTGAAAATCTCGTTGAAGCGTGGGAAATGGAGCTCTCCACCTGCAATCAAAGCTCTGTACTGAGACAGAAGGGGCTACATAGAGAGAGAAACACAAGTTTGTAGAGAGAGAAACTGCGTGGGAAAGTTCAATTTATTGTCCGCAGTTAGGGAGAGATCAGAGTTTTAGAGAGAGAAAGAGCGAGGGAAAGTAAAATTTGCTCTTCGGACATCACACGTGTAGAGGAGAGAGAGAGAGAAGAAGAGTTTAATTTCTCGAGAGAGAGAGAGAAGAGAGAGGGAGGGAAAGTTTGATTTAAGCGGGTATCGTGCTCTGCATTTCTGTGGATGTGTAATTACGGGGATACCCCTGACGGTTACTAGATCACAGAGTAGAGAATGATGGTCTCTGATCGGATCTCCCTGATGGATGAGAACATCAGATCAGCGATCATAGAACCTCTGATCGAAGGATGATCAAATCGCTGATCTAATTCCGAGGGTCGAGGAGATGGGGGAGATTCAGAGCCGTGATTCAAATTTTACATATTCATCCCCCACAAGTTTCCCTATTTCTTTTTCTCTCTTAGACAAAATTTAATTACAGAGACGCTCCCGAATGGGTACGTATATAAGTAAACCAGGAATATATATCCAATTTTAAAACTTACAGGGTGAATTTAAAACCACTCATCATGCTCCGGACGTTCCCTGCTTCCCGACGGAAAAAATAAATTAAATTTAAAGCAGATATTCATCTGGCTCTCTCTCTCTCTCTCTACATATTTTTCTCATCTCTCAACATCTAACTAACCCTACTCACTGTGTTTCTCTCTCTAGTCTTATCTGACTAACCTCCGGCGGCCAGACTCATTTAATTCTCTGCATTTATTTCTCGCTCTTAGATTTTTCCCAGTGTTCTCTGGCCATTTCTCTGTTTCTCTCTCTAGCTTTGTCTTCATCTTTCTAGTTCTCTGTTTTCTCTTGTCGATCCTGTCTGGGAGACAGTGATTCTGACACGCCAGTCGCCTGATGTCTCTTTCTCTCTCTTGTTTCTTTCACAAGTCACAACGTCGGCCTGGATAAATCTCTCTCTTGTTTCTCTCTCTTGTTTCTTCCTATACACATAAATGCTCTAGTCCCTTGCATTCATAATTGCTCTGCTTGAACAATTCCTTATACATTTTCTCTTTCCTCTCTATACTTTCACTCACCTCATCTTCTCTCCATTATCTCTCCCTGCTTCCCCTTGCCTTAGTTTCTCTCCATTATCTCTCCCATCTCTCTCTACTTTCACTTACCCTGTTTTTCTCTCCAGTCTTTCCCATCTATCTCTGCTTTCTCTTACCTTGTTTTCACCCCATTATCTTTCCCATCTCTCTCTCTACTTTCACTTTACCTAATTCATTCTCCATTGGCTTTCCCTTCTCTCTCTACTTTCACTTACCTTGTTTTCTCTCCATTATCTTGCCCGTATCTCTCTCTACTTTCGCTTGCCTTATTTTCCGTCTATTATCTTGGCTGTCTCTCTCTACTTTCACTTGCCTTATTTTCTCTCCATTATCTTGCCCATCTCTCTCTACGTTCACTTACCTTGAATCCTCTCCATTATCTTTCCTATATCTCTCTCTACTTTCACTTACCTTGAATCCTCTCCATTATCTTTTATATATCTCTCTCCACTTTCACTTACCTTGAATCCTCTCCGTTATCTTTCCCATCTCTCTACCTTGGTTTCCTTCCATTATATCTCCCATATCTCTCTCAACATTCACTAACCTTGTATTGTCTCCATTATCTCTCCCATATCTCTCTCTACACGCACTGATCTTGTTTTCTCTCCGCTATCTTTCCCATCTCTCTCTACTTTCCCTTACCTTGTATCCTCGCTATATCTCTCCATTATCTCTCCATATCTCTCTCTACTTCTAATTACCTTGATTTCTTTCCATGATATCTCCCATATCTCTCTCTACAGTCACTAACCTTGTAGTGTCTCTATTATCTCTCCCATATCTCTCTCTACATTCACTGACCTTGTTTTCTCTCCATTATCTTTCACATATCTCTGTCTCTCTCTCCTCTCACTTACCTTATTTCCCCTTCATTATCTTTCCCATCTGTCTCCAACTCTCTCTAATGATCTCATCCTTCTTTATCTCTTTTTCCATTTATGGGCCAGGTGAAGGGGGATTATGCTCATGAAATGTGAACTTGGCTTGAATGATACATGAAGTTGTAGGTAAATATGATATCACAATGCCCACCGCATTCTCAAGTCAATGCTGTGATTTTGAATGAGTGAAAAGAAAAGTGAATTGATTTCATTCTAACTCATTTTCTTCTCTTTTTGTTCTCAATGCCTTCCACCACAAAAGAGTAGTTTTTTCCTTCAATCTCTTGATGCCTTCAAATTTTTTCTAAAATTTTTCATTCAGATTTTGATTTGATGTTTCCCATCATTCCATGAATTGAATGGAGTCCATTGAGCACATTGATTATGGACCATTATATTTATTTTTATCAAAAGCTAGGATGCACACAAAAGATAAGATAAACCATTGCCTTATCAAAGTGTGCCACATACCCCCAAGGTCAGGTGAAGATTGCTAGTTTGCATGATGTCTTATTTTGGCATATCACTTTGACGAGACGAGACCGCGAGGTCGTCGATTTCACACGGTCTCGTGTCAAAAATAATACCGAACTTACCAATTTGGGGAATTAAGAGAGAATTGAGGGGTATAATGGTAAATACGGGTCGAATCCACAGGGAATTTAGATATTTTCGAGATATATTTTAGAATTTGGTCAAATTGGACGATGAATTGAGGTGAGAAATTAGGGAAAATGGTGTTTTTGGAAAGAAGACTTCAAATCGATTCCACGGAATCAAGAATCGATGAATTTGGACTTAATTTCGCGGAGAAATCGAAATTTGAAGTGGAGAGAAATTTTCGGACGTTGAAATCGTGATTTTGGATGAAATTCTATGAAATTGAAATCTAAAACCTAATCTAAACGAAAATTAAAGATAATAGGAGGATAATTGAGGTAAAACCGCTTCCACTAAACCCGTTTAGCGATCGAAACGAGGTGATTAAGCCGATTAATCACCGAAATCGTCAAAATCGTCACGCCGAGCTTCAAGCGTCGATTTCTCCCTCGATTTTCCACCAAATCTCGACTTCTACCCCTCCATGGATGCGGAATTGAGAGAGGAGGAGGAAGAACTCGAGAGAAACGAGTGAGAGAGGTGTCTAGACAGTCAATTTCATTGAAATCTCACTCGAATACATAGAACGACGAAGAACTCGTCGATTTATAGGGGCGAAAAAGCGTAACCGTCCGATTGATGCGTTTAATCCACATCAACGGCCGAGATTAAACGCATCAAGTCGAAACGGTAAGGATAAGTCGTGGGCCGTCGATCTTCGTGGGACGCTCCAGATTGATCAGATGATAAGCGTTTTAAAAACGCTTTGATTTGTGCCCCTTGGATCGCGATCTAACGGTCCAGATGAATAACGCATGATTTAATTTGGACCGTTATAATCCACATTTAAATCACACGTGGGTTTGATCGTGATTGGTGGTCCGCGCGCCACGTGATTGACGCGTCTGATGCCGCCACGTCGCACGTAATCTGACCGTTATAATGATTTTAAATCCCACGTGTTCTTGATCACGATCAGTGGTCCCTGCTCCATGCGATCGACGCTCGTCGATCGATCGGCCGCGCGATCCGACGTCCCTCCTCGCGCCACGTCGCCTGAAAGGTAAGTAGCGTGTGGGATTTAGTCCCACACGGAGAAAAATAAAAGAACAGGTCGGGTATATAATACCCGACATATAAGAGGGTTAATACCCTCCCCCACTAGGCGAGGCTGAAGACCCCTTTTACTACTATATGTAATAATAAAAATATATATGATATATTCGCGCCACGTAGGCGCGCTGCGCGGGTCCACGTGGCGCTGCCACGTGGCCTTTGCGTGCCACGTCGCATCCACGCGGGCCCGGCGCCCATTTTTTTTAATTTTTTATTTATATTTTTATTATTAAAAATTGAAAATTTAAATCAGAAAAATCAGAAAAAATCCAGAAAAAATCCCTAAAATTGTAAAAATCATATCTTTTAAAATACAACTCCAAATTAATCCAAATTTCTTTCATTGGATCTGAAATTTAATTATCTATCATTCTAAAAATTCAAAATATTTAAATAACAAGAGATTTAATTTATATTTCAAAAATACATTCATTTTTAAAAGATTTTAACTTTAGAAAATTAAATAAAAATAATTTCTCTTATTATTTAACTTTAAAAACCATTCATAATCTCAAGTAAAGATGGGTTATAAAATTATTTATCCTTAATTCATCATAATTAACCCTAATTTAGTGTATTTTGAGATTATGACATAAATATGCATAGAATGATAAAAATGCACTCAAAGTATGATAACATGCACATAAATGTAATGTTTTATGTCTTAAATTGCATGAATAATCATGTTTTATCATGTTAAGATTGCATGTTATCACACTTGCGATATAAAGATAACTTTTTTAGTCTCAAATCATGAGATCTAATGCTTGATAGATGCTCAAAACTTTGACCAAGACATCAAACGTAGAGAAATACATTGAATCAAACATTCAAAATATCGAGGCACCAAGAACCAATGATCTTATTATCTAGTACACAATAAACTTTATTCTTACAAGGTTCATCGAAAGAGTTCTTGAAGCGGCTCAAATGTCCAGCCCAAGCAGTATCCACACAATCGATGGAGGATTGGACTCCTCAATGCTCTTCAATAAAAGAGAAAAGAGAAGAAAAGAGATAGTTTCTGATAAGGTTTGCATGTACACTCTTAGGCGTGGTCATTGTGTACATGAAATTTTCACAAAAACCTTAGAATTATGTATATATTCACCAATATCTAGAGACCTTATTTGTGTGACCCTCTAGGTCCATAAATCTCGCTAGTTAATAACTTTATAGACCCAATGATAATTATTGGTTCACCTTATTAATTATCTATATCAACATATATATAAAATAATTAATGATCCATTTAACCCATTAGATAAGTGGAGTTGCAAGCATGTTAGGTGCTACAATATGATACGTGTTTTTTGAGATAAGGTGTACGAGAACTCTTATATCATCATCGAGTATGTATATGTATAATCTTTAGTTTGCATAAGACTCGTGAATGACTTGGATACAGTTAATTGTTAAATCCTAATCAATTACTCAAGTTAGTATTGATGTATTAAGGAAAATTTCAAGAATATGTTCTCTGATATTTTCACTATCTTGACAAAATATTTCTTCGCATCTTATTTCTTGAGTCAATATCCTCTAATATTGAAGGCGGACGATCCCATCTTGACCACACAATCAGCTTCAAGGACTTTCATGGCTTGTCTAATGTATACCATTTTGGTGATCTCGTAGATTGGGATTCCTAAGTCATAGTTAGAATATAATCACCCATCCATGAGATGTCTTTGGTGTCTCAAGTCAAGGACCATACACACACAACCTTGAAGTGAATTAATCTAATTGATAATTAGGTATAATATTATTCAATGATTCATATGAATAAATTTAGTGAACCCTTTCTTGAAAGAGCACCCACAATCTATCTTTAATGTCTCGGATAGCCATCGGATACCTACAATCTATCACCAATAGCCATTGGATCAACCATACTCATCTAATGAGTAAGATCAAAAAGTGTTATTCTTTTTACATAATTTGATGTTCTTCTTGAAATCCCTTGAATAAGAATGTTTAGACCCTATTTTTAAATACTATTGATCACCGTCTTCTGACCTCATCATAATTTGCTCATTTATTACATATCCTCGTTGACTTAATTTCAAATATCAACAGAATACTAACTATGAATATACTTCATTTTAATAAACTATAATGAGACATGAAAGTTACTAGCTTGTAAGTTAGATAATATCCATCTATGTGTACAACCAGCAATGGTAAAAGGAGATGCTTTGGCCTACTGGAAAAGGGAAGGATGTCACACATTTCTCATGGTGTCAGTGATTGCAATAGATTTTCTTGTTTTATGCGTTAACTAGTGCATTAGCAAAGAGATTATTTTCCTTGGGCACAATTGACGAGACGAGACCGTGAGGTCATTGATTTTACACGGTCTCGTGTCAAAAATAATACCGAATTTACCAATTTAAGGATTTAATAACAAATAGAGGGGTATAATGGTAAATAAGGGTCGAATCCACAGGGAAATAAGGTATTTTCGAGAGATCTTTTGGAAAATGATCAAATCGGACGATGAATTGATGAGAAATTAGGAAAAATGGTGGATTTAGAAAGATAACTCAAAGACGTTTCCACGGAATAAAAAATCACTCGATTTGGATTAGTAATTGCGGAAAAATCAAAGAGCAAAGTGAGATGAAATTTCCGAAAATCAGAAGATTGAAAACCGAAATTAAAGACTAAATTAAGCAAAATTACGATCCTAAATTACAAATTGATGATACATGACGATAGATTAGAGGGAAAACAAGTATTCTAACCCTAGATAATGATCGAATCGATCCAATTGATCGCCGGATTGACGGGTATTCATTCCGCGAATTCGAATGTGAGCATCGGTGTTCAAGAGACAAATTCTCCTTGATCGATTGACGAAATCTCACTTTTAATCACTCCGTGGACGCGGACTCAAGTCTATAAGAGATTAGAAATGAGAGATTCAAGGATAGATGTGTATAGATAGGTCAATTGAGCGAAATCATCCGAGAATATCTTACAAAATCGAAGAACGCCTCAATTTATAGGTGAAGTGGGCGTAACCGTCCGATGGATGCGTTTAATCCTCATCAATGGTCCGGATTAAACGCATCAAGATGAACTGTTATGAACATATCGTGTCCATTAGATCGCGGATGGACGCTCCAGATGCAGCATGCATTTATGCGTTATGAAACGCGTGAAAGCACGTCCATTGGATCGCGATCTAACGCTTCGGATGCGTTTGATCGCGTGAAATCTGGACCGTTATAATTCCGCCTTTAAGACACGTGTATGATTGATGATTTGGTGGACTTTTGGTTCACGGGATCCATGCGTGTCAATCGTCGCGCCCTTGATCCGACGCCTTGCGTTGATCCACGTCGCCTACATTTAAAACAAAACGTGGAACATAGTCCCACACGGTAAAAATAAAAGGAAACTCTCGGGTATATAACGGGCGACGAATAAGTGAGTTAATAATTTGTCTTCCGATAATCGGAAGACCTATATATATTATAAAACCTATATATGATAAATATAAATATTGCCCACATGTCACCTCCGCGCCACGCAGGCGCTCGTGTGGGCCCGCGTGGCTCTGTCAGGTAGCCTTGCGTGCCATGTCGCAACGTGGGACCCACGCGAAAATAACCCCCCTTTTTATTCTTTTTTTAATTATTTTAAACGATTTAAATCGAAAATAAATTCAGAAAATTCCAGAAAAATCCCTAAAAATTAGAAAATTCATAACTTTCAAAATATAACTCCAAATTAATCCAGATTTTTTTCATTGGCTCTGAAATTCAATTATCTATTATTATATAAATTCAAATTATTTAAATAGCAAGAGATTTAATTGTTATCTCAAAAATACATTCATTTCTTTAAGATTTTAACTTTAGAAAATTAAATGAATGTTCATAAAAATGATTTCTCTCATTATTTAACTTTAAAAACCACTTATAATCTCAAGTAAAGATAGGTTATGAAATCATTTATCTTTAATTCATCATAATTAACCCTAAATTAAATCATTTTGAGATTATAACTTAAAATTGCATGAAATGATAGAAATTCACTCAAAGTATGATAACATGCATAAAAGTGGAATGTTTTATGCCTTAATTTACATTAATAATCATGTTTTATCATGTTAAGATTGCATGTTATCAACAATCGTCATAAAAAACAAAGGTAATAGTTGAATGTGCAAAGTATATGGAAAATGTAAACCCTCAAACGCCGGTTGCAACATCTAATATTTTCCATGATGACAAAAGTGATGATAAACTCATTATCATCTACGAGGATGAATGATTCTCCAAAAATGGCATTGACATGGATGAATGGTACCATAGTTGGTGGCGACATGGATGAACTATTGTGACATTGAATTTTAAATTTTAATTATTTGAATTAGGTATATTGTTTGATTTGTCATATGTTTGTTATTTAGGGTTTACATTTTAAATATTCAAAATTTTTGAAATAGTTTATGTCATAATTTTTTAGTTATTCGTGAACTTGTTTCTAAATCTTTAATTTACAGAAACTAATATTATTTATGGTGCCTTTATTCCTACTTCGGCAACTATTGGTTTCCATTTTTATCCAATGTGGGAAGCAACATTTGTTAAGGAGTGGTTATACAATGGTGATCCCTTACAAACTAATCATTTTATACTTATTTTTAAGTTACTTTTAAGTATGATCTTAATTTCAATATGATTTTTAGTTACTTTATTTCTTCATTTCATAACACTTGTTTTCAATTACTTTAGGTTTTGATATTTATTTCATGTTGATATGAGAGTTTTAGATAAATCTGATTTGAGTGGGTTTTTAATCTTGTAGTCTAAAGTAAGTACGATTTCAAATGGTTTTGACCAATTCTAGAAGTAAATTCAGATCTTTTATAAGAAGTGAAGCTTTTGGCAAGCAAAAGATCATCATAAAAAATGTTGGACCATAATATAAATTATAAGAATTGAGAAAACATATAATAATTAGTATATATGATTAAAAATCTATAAATTTTTTTCTCTACATGAATATCATTTATTATAATATCTATATAATTATCTCTAATATCTATCTAATTATTTATAAAAATATACCTATAATATCTAATTATTTATCTATATTACGTATAATATAGATAAATATTAAGTATGCCAATAATATATATTACTTATTTATATTAAATATAATAAATCTCTTTTATCGTTCAAGCTCGATCGATCTTGGTTGATTGTCGATTGCATTTTTCTGCTTGGGTCTTTTAAGTGACTGCATCATTGATCACATTAAGATCGATATTGATTGATTGTGATCAACCATCCCTAACCGCTGTACACCACCGATGGTCACCATGTTTTCCAACTGTAAACCCTACTTTGAGAAAACCACCGTTAACTATGGGTCGATCCTTTTTTATTACCCGTTGATTTACAATTGACAATGTGAAACCCATAATCACAAAATTAATTTTTTGTTTTAACCATAGTTTAATTCTAACAAAAGATCTTGCACAATACAAGTTTTTTGTTCTATTATTTGCAAATTTTAGGTCAAGGTTGACAATTGAAGAGCAAGGGGAGGGGGGGTCTACTTCTTCAATCCTCGCTCTCTTTTTCTCTCTCGATAACCCTAATTTGACCATAGCGTCTGATCGTCATGTTTTCCAACAAGAAGTGTTTCTTTGAGTGGAGCGCCGTCAATCTTTGGTCCATCTTTTTGTTTGATTTTGTGCTGATTATTTAAATGATATTATGAAATTGATAGTTCACCCATCACATGAAATAAATCATTTCTTCTAATGATATTTTTTTGTGGAATAAAAGTTTTTATACAATGCAATTTATTTTATTCTACAATTCAAGGTCACATAGTTCATGTTAAAGTGAAGGTTTTGACTTGACCTTTACTCTCTCTCACTACTTATCCCAGAAATCCAAGTCTTCTCTCTCTCTCTCTCTATAAATAAAAAAAAAAAAATATATATATTTATATATATTATGTTAGAATATTCTCCCTATATTTATTTATATTTTAAGTATATATGAAATTCTACTTCTCTCTTTCTCTCGCTATTAAATACTTTAAAAAGTTCTTAAACCCTACCACCTCTCTCTCTCTCTCTCTCGATATATATATATAGTAGATGCTCACGTTCGAAAAAAATTTAAATTCTTAAACCCTACCCTTCTTTTCTCTCCTACAACTCTACAATGTTCTCCAGCAAGAATCCCAACTTCGAATGGACCTCCATGAATCCTCAATCCATCATATCCACCCTCGACTTCCACCGCTCATCGCTCACAACCAACTTCAACTCCCTCTTCACTTCCGCCATGGCCACTTTCAGCAGCACCTTCAATAACAAAAGAAGGAACAGTTTTCTCTCTCCTAATAAGAAAACAGCACCCTGGGCTCGAATTTCTGACCCAAACAACGGAGCCCGCCACTGTTTTGATCTCGCCATGTCCATAGAATCTATGGAAGAGCGTCTTTCTGGGATCCCTGTGTATGCCCTGAGCAATTCTGCGGAGGAATTTGTTCTTATTTCTGGAGTTAAATCGGGAAAGTCTCTGGGAATCTTTTGTCTTAGAGAAGAGGATGCAGAATCTTTGTTATCTCAGATGAAGATCATGGATCCTGGTATGAAGGAAGGATCTAGAGTAGTTGCCGTGGCTCTGAATAAAGTGAGGAGCTTTATTTATTTCTCATTTTCTTTGAAATTATTATCAATTGTGTGAACTTCAGGAGCTTATCACTTAATTTTATAGATCAATTGGAAATCGTTATTCTGATGTATAGTTTATTAGGATTTGTGTTAATTAAGTTTTATTTTTTTTCTAATTTTTCATGGAAGTTTCCAGTTCATTTTCTCTCATTAGTTTTCAATTGCGTGATTTTCTGGAGGACATCACTTAATTCATTGATCAATTGGAAATCCCCATCTTGATTTGTAGTTTGCTATGATCGTGCTTTCAAAGTTCTTGGATTATCTGAACGTGACGCGGATTTGATTTTACTGATTCGTTTAATTTGTTCAGCTAATGATTGAGATGATGTCGAGGACTTTCAATTTTTTTGATAATTCTTCGATGAAAGGTGATTTCCTTTTTTTTTGGTTCATAATTCTTCGATCAATTTGTGCGATTTTCTGGAGAATACCACTTAATTTATAGATCGATTGAAACTTCACGTCCTGAGGCATAGTTTATTATGATCATGTTTTCAATGTTTTTAGTCTTATTTAAGTGGAGCGGAGACTTTTTTTTTACTGGCTTATTAAGTTCATCTAATAATTGAGATGAAGTTGGGGGAATTTGATTTTTTTTATAATTCTTTGATTAAAGTTTATTTCTTTCTTTCTTGTTCATTTTTCTATCTTCAGCTATCAATTATGTTGGTAAAATTGATCATGCTCCCAAACTCGATCTGAAATACTAGATTGAACTGAAAAATCCATCCTCAAATCAGAAAAGCAGAAAATAGGAATTACCCCTAAACTAGTTTATAATGAAGAATTATTTTAATTGATCCTGATATTTCATTATTCCATCTTTATTTTGTCATTGCATTGTTGCCCTGATCTCGAGAAATAACAGGTTTTCCAACTGAAAGTTGATGGGGTTTCATTCAGGCTGGTTCCCAGATGCAAGTCAGATAATGAATGCGATCAAGGTTCAGTATCTTCAAAATATCCAAACCCTACGTTAGTCCAGTTATCCATTTGTCGAATTCGAGAAAAATTTTAAACTATTGATCAGCCATATCATTTGTATTAAGTCAACTACCTTGCTTCCAATTACGTAAATTCATTTCATTCTATTGCGTTCAGGGCTACCTGAGAGGCTGTATATAGAGGGGTAAAAACTAATGTTTTGGGTGGGGGGTTGAGAGAGATAAAAGAGGGAGAGGGAGACAGACAGACAGAGAGAGGGAGGAAGGGAGAAACAGACAAAGAGAGGGTGAGAGAGTAAGAGGGAGGGGAGAGAGATAAAGTCATTGAGAGAGACACAGACAGACAGACAGACAGACAGACAGCAGACAGAGGAAGACGGGGTAAGAGAGACAGAGAAAGAGAGGAGGGAGAGAGAGAGAGAGGGAGAGAGAGTGAGAATGAAGCAAAGTAATGAGAGAATTCCCAGAGAGCTTGTTTTCTGCTTCAATGGCGGCTGCCCCTCTTTCCTACTCAGATTGATTTACAGTCCGATAATGGGCCCTATGTCACTTGATTTCAAAGCTGTATCATATCATCCATTAATGAAACTATACTGTCCGGAAGTGAATAAATGGTTTGTGACCTGGTTTTGACATTTTTTTGTGCATCTTTTTGAGTTTTATTTCTATTTTGTATATTTCATGCATTATCTCTTTTTTTAATCTAGGTGAAGGAACAAGCTGAAAGCATTGTTGATGGATTCTCTGGTGTGCCTGTTTTCCAGGTGCTACTCATTTCCTTTCAAACTTTTTCAGAACAGTCTCTGTGGTCTTTTCTGTAATTTTATGCATGCTATTTGTGAATGGTATATTTAACCAATTTCCTTGCATTTTTACGTGTATGTTAATGGTATATTTATCTTATTCCATTGCAATTTTAGACATATAATTTTTGAATGGTATGTTTAATCAAATTTTATTGTAATTTTATGCATGCAATTTGTTAATGGTATATTTGTCAAATTTCCTTGCAATTATACACATGATCGGAAAGGCATAGACAGGAAAAGCAGGAAGGAAGATATATATATATATATATATATATATATATATATATATATAGAGAGAGAGAGAGAGAGAGAGAGAGAGAGAGAGAGAGAGAGAGAGAGAGAGAGAGAGAGAGAGAGAAGGGGGAACAAACAGAAATAACCTGGATTGAGATATCCCAATTAATACAAAAGAAACCCATCGAATGGCATCCCAAAGATTATGTTGTCCATGAAACTTAACATCTTGAATACAAAGTTCTCAGTTTTGCATCTTGTTCAATCTGTTTCAGTCAAAGAGTTTGGTCTTAAAGAGCCAGAACAAGAGATATCGTCCAGTTTTCTTCAGAAAGGTGGGACTTTTATTCATAAAAGTGAGATTTATTATAATGTTCCTCAGCTATTGACCTAATTCTCTTCTCCAGGAGGACTTGGAAGATTCTCTTCTCAAAGCCTCGCAAGATCAGAACCAGCTGAATCCTTCCCTGAGGAAGGGAGACATTCAAGTACTGTCAACCCTCTTGCATTTTCCCCATAAAATAATTAAATCTTTACCCTAAATGACATCTCTATTTGGTGAATTTCAAAGGTTTCTGTTCTCGAGGACATGTTGGCCGCCATGAAGACAGGTTCCTCGTCGAAGTGGGATGATGTTGTATTTATTCCTCCAGGATTAAATGTTAGCATTAGCACCCAGGAGAAAGAGAGGCCATCTGTTGATGTATAGGTACTGATTTAATTTCTTTTTTTTTACTTTTCCTTAATAGTTCAATAAAATCCTTTTAGTTGGATTTCTAAATCAAGGAAAAAAGATGGCAAGAGATTACTAGATAATTTGTAGATTGTATATGTGAGTGGATTCTACAAATTTTTATGTTTTGGAAATATTTTTAATCATAGCAATGACTCAGATGAAGAAGATGATTCATCAATTATGATGAATGACTCATAATTGAGGACTCATCTTCTTCAGGTTTTGGTTGAGGGGTCTAAGCTCTTATGATTTATGGTTTGTGATAAGCTGCGCTATGCTAATGAAGACAAGTGATGTATACCCATCATGTAGAGCTAACATCTCTATGTCTTTGTCTCTCATATCTCATGCATTTTACAAGAACAAAACCACTTACCCTCATGGTTGAATATCAAGTATTCGGGGAGAAAGGCCACATGCTTCTATTTTCTATTGACATGAGTGCCTCCATAATGTGGAAAAGAAAAGAGTTTTGACTTTGATGTCTATGATTAAGTGACTATGATGGTTATGATGATGATTTAGATAATGATGATTATGATGTTGACAAGAGTAGGTGTAATGATTATCATCAAAATATTATAAACAATCAAGCAAAATGTTTAGCTCAAAATGGTTCACTTCCTTGTCGATGTTCGATGATTTCTTTGACACCATTGTGAGCAGTTTGTCAAGTGTCCCATTGTTCCCTAGCATTGCCTTGAGTGTCTATATGACTTCAATGATTTTGTGTTATTCTTTGCCTCTTGTATAGGTCATGACTATGGGATCTTGGGATCTTGGGATCTTGTGTACCTGACAAAATCCTATAGAAACCGCAGAAATTAATCATAACATAAATAGACTTACATATACATCCAAGTATATGTATATGTATCCAAGTGATCATGCAATGGGAGAGAAAATTGAAATAAATGGTAAAACATGAGAAGAGGTGATCATATCACCATGTGTGGAGTTGGATCTTGAATGCCAAGTCACAACCTTTTGGGTCCATTGATGCAATGTTGTAAGTCTCACTTGTGCTTGATCTCTTGACAATATCCACACTATTTTTGTCTCCATGAATATTCTCTACTTGTTGCCTTGATTTGTATTGAGTGACATTTTCTAGAAAAGCACAACAAATTAATTGCCCCTCGTCCAAAAACTAGTTGTGTTTGAGCCTCTGAGCCCAAGTACACATCTCATTAATGAGCTCATAGCCCAACTACTCTTTATTGACATAATCAATCAATTTAGTCATTATCAAATATGAATTAATTCATGGATCTATTTAACCCAAACAATGGGTTGAGTCGGTGACAAATTAGGCACTAACTTACGTCAGGTGTCCTAGAAGATAATATGATTATGTAAACTGTTTATGGAACTTGCCAATGAGCAATTACTATATATGTATATTTCCTCATCCATACAACTCTCTTCAAATTACTTAAAATATAGTTAACTTTTAAACCCTAATTTGTCATTATACTTAGAACTTATACAATATGAAATGATCAAAAAATTTATTTTTTAATATTTCACTTTACACCTTAGCTAAGGATTTGAATGTACTATTTCCCAAAGTCTGTGTCCTCTTTGATGGAGATTATGTGACCTGTAAGCCAATCGTATTCCATGTATCTTGTTTATGCTCATTGAAATTTATTTATTTATTATCATTCTTGTGTGATGTTTTTAATGAAGTCTTTGAGCATATACAATGACTAAGTGAATTATGTATAGATCATAATACAATGATCTCTAATATTTAAATATATGTTCTAAACATTCCTATTCATGAGATATTTAAGAAGGACATTAAATTATCGAAAACAAGTACTATATGATCCGACTCATATGGTGAGTGTGGCCGATCCTATAGCCCTAGGTGTGAGATATCACTGGTAGATAGTGGGTCTTCTGTAAAGATAATATGATTGGATTGATCCGTATGAATATTAGTACTAAATTGAGTGATTGATTAGGGTTTGATAATTAATCATACCCTAAGTCATTTATGAGTCTCACGTGGATGAGTGATTATATTTACTTGATAACCAATGATGACAAGGTTCCATGAAGAAGTTTTGATATACTATGTATGTCCTAGAGCACACGGTGTAGCCTGGCACTCACTAAGCTAACAACTCAACCTGTCTATTGAGTTAAATTGATCCTTAGTCAATTAATCTACATGTTAATATAATTAATTGATAAGAAAGGCCAATAAGTGGTATTGGGTCGATGGAGTCATTAACTATCAAGATATATAGACCTCGAGGGTCACACACATAAGGTCAATGAGCATTGGTAGATATAGATACAAATATAAGGTTTTTTTTATGAAAAGTTCGTATTCCCAAAGTCTATAAATAAGGGGAGAACAACCATAAAAAGGGTGCCTATGAAATCCTAGTGGAAACTATCCCTTCTCTTCTCTTCTTCTCATGATGACGAGTGTTTAAGAGGAGATTCAATTGTCTAGCGACTATATGGATACTGCTAGGCGTTGGATGCTTGAACGGCTTCAAGAGCTCTTTCAGATGATCCCTATGAGTATGAATTTTATTCTATACTAGATGATAAGATCATTTATAATTGATAATAAGATCATCTATTATGGGTACTTCAACTTTGTTGAATGTTTGATTCAACATCTTCCTTTGTATTTGATGTTTTGATTAAAACTCTGGAGAGTTTGTTGAGCCTCAAGTCCTAGCACTCTTAATATCGAGGGAATAAGACACCATCACCTTTTATGATAACTTTTTCTTTATGAGCTTTATAGCTTTGGTGTCCCATAGTTGAAGACTCATAGGTCAAATTCAAAACACAATCATCTCTTTGTTAAAGAGCTTCACCATTTCTTCTATTGTGTCTCTTAATGTGGACAAAGGCTATGTGAGAATGAATACCACAGATTATGATAATAATGAATACATCGAAACTAGGGAGATTTCAATTGAGGAGAGTGAAGCCTCCCAATAGTGCTTTGTGAGACTGGGAGATGCAAGGTCCAAGGCAAGGAAACTAATTTGTGCCATTTGCATGTCAGACAAATGATGAAATGAGTTCACATGGTCTGTGAGCAATATGCTAACATTGAAGACATTAGATTACTTGACCTATTAGAATAGCATGATAGATATATGTGCCTACAACCCAAACATACTTCTATGTCTCCTTTATATTTATTAAAATGAAATTTTTTCATTATTATTCTCCTGTGATGTTTGTAATAAATTCTATGAGCATATACAATGACTATGTGTATTATGATGAGATCACTAGCCTTTCAACATATATTCTAAACGTTCCTAATTAAGGCATATTCGAGAGAGAGATCAAAATATTTAAAAAAATAATACTTTTTGATCTGACTTATGCCATAAGTATAGTTGATCATGTAGCCATTATTTTGGACATAACAATGATAAATTATGAGTGTTCTTTAGATTAAGAGTTTACTTAATTGATCTGTATGAATCCTCAAATGGTTCTATTTCAAATTAGAAATCAAGTTGATTCATGTCATGGTTGTGTATGTGATCCTTAGACTTCAAATACCAAAGATATCTTATGGATGAGTGATTATCTTTTGACTAGCTTATGAACCTCTAGCCACAAGATCTCCAAAATTTCAGAGATTGTATACGACATGCAATCTTTGAAGGTGATTGTGTGGTTAATTTAAGATGGTTCATTGTTGGTATAAGGGGAGATTGACTCAATAAATGATATGTAATAAAATCTGTGACTCAATTAATATAGACATCAAAGAAGGTTTTCTCAATGATTTTCTACACATATTAGTACTAACTTGAGTGACTAATGAGGGTTTGGCCATTGACCATACCCCAACTCATTCATGAGTCTCGTGTGGACATAGGATTATACATACACTGTAATCGATGATGACAATTTTTCGTATGGGAAGTATTTTATATTCCATATCTCATAGAGCATGTGGTATAGCCTGCCACCCTGCTGGGTTAAATTGTGGCTAGGAACTCGACCAATTGATTGGTTTAAATTGATCTTTGATTAATTAATCAATATTTTTATATAAATAATTAATAAGGTTGACCAATAATTTTTATTAGGTTTATAGAGTTATTACTTAATGAGATATGTGAACTTAAAGGTCATAATTCGACGGTTTCGTAAAAAAGTTCACATACCCATATTTACAAATAAAGAGAATGACAATGAATCAAGGTGTCCATGCAAACTTTGTGGAAACTCGCCACTTTCTTCTCTTTTTATCTTGGTGAAAAGCATTAAAGAGGAGATCCAATTATTTGACAGTCATGTATATATTGTTAGAGGCTAGACACTTAAATAGCTTAAAAACTCCTCTAATAAACCCAATAAGTATGGATTTTGATTTATACTTTATGATATGATCATTAGTTTATGGTGCCTCTATGTTTTGAATGTTTGATTTAGTATCTTCAACGTTTTGATCAAAAATTTGAGAGCCCATAAAAAATGAGATCCTAGCACAACACTTATCACATGCTTGCAACTTCCATCTAGAAATAGGATTTGCTCGATGGGTTTTTGTCAACTTAATGACCAGGGGTAAATAGAAAAAATCCCCAATGACAATTGAGAGCTACAACAGGCATTTTGTCCAATACTATTTGCAACCTATAGGACTGTGTGCCTAATGCTGATGAGCATAAAAGAATTTTTCATTGTGAGAAGTTGGTTCAAGGTGGACTACTAGAGGTGGTGTATTTTCTTCCTAAAGACTTAGATTGTGAAGATAGAATCATCATGTCAGCTAGAGGCAACTGACGAGACGAGACCGCGAGGTCGTCGATTTCACGCGGTATCGCGTCAAAAATAATACCAAACTTACCAATTTGGGGAATTAAGAGAGAATTGAAGGGTATAATGGTAAATACGGGTCGAATCCACAGGGAATTTAGGTATTTTTCGAGATATCTTTTAGAATTTGGTCAAATTGGACGATGAATCGAGGTGAGAAATTAGGGAAAATGGTATTTTTAGAAAGAAGACTTCAAATCGATTCCACAGAATCAAGAATCATCGAATTTGGACTTGATTTCGCGGAGAAATCGAAAATTGAAGTGGAGAGAAATTTCGGACGATCGAAATCGTGATTTTGGATGAAATTTTATGAAATTGAAATCTAAAACCTAATCTAAACGAAAATTAAAGATAATAGGAGGATAATTATGGTAAAACTGCTTCCACTAAACCCGTTTAGCGATCGAAATGTCGCGATTAGACCGATTAATCGCGAAGAACACCAAGATCGTCACGCCGAGCTTCAAGCGTCGATTTCTCCCTCAATTTTCCACCAAATCTCGACTTCTACCCCTCTGTGGATACGGAATTGAAAGAGGAGGAGGAAGAACTCGAGAGAAACGAGAGGATCGGTGTCTATACAAGTCAATTTGATTGAAATCCAACTCGAATACATAGAACGACGAAGAACTCGTCTATTTATAAGGGCGAAAAAGCGTAACCGTCCGATCGGTGTATTTGAGGCTTCATCAACGGTCGAGATGCGTTCGTAACGGCAAACCGTTACGATTAAACTGAGGTCGTCCGATCGCAAATCAACGCTCCAGATTAATCCTTGCGATTTGCGTTATAAAACGCATCTGCTTCTGATCGTTGGATCGCGATCCGACGATCGCGATGCGTTTTGTCGCAATAAATCCTGACCGTTATAACTTATTTAAAAGAGCACGTGCTTCTTTGATCTTCGGTGTACCACGTCTCCACTTGATCAACGCGTCCGATGCTGCCACGTTTCACTTCATCCGACCGTTATAACTCTATTTTAAAAACACGTGTTTTGATCGCGATCAATGGTCCGGTGCTCACGCGATCGACGCGTGAGATCGACGCGCGCCGACGATCCGACGATCCTCCTCGCGCCATGTCACCTGAAATAGGTAAGTAAAGTGCGGGTTAGTCCCACACGGAAGATATTTAGGAAACCGTTGGGTTTATAAGACCCGACGGTTTCTAAGGGTATGACCCTTCCCATATAGGGAAGGACAAAGAACCCTTTTATATATATAAGTAATAAATATATAAGATATATAAAATCGCGCCACGTAGGCGCGCTGCGCGGGTCCACGTGGCTCTGCCACGTGGCCTTGCGTGCCACGTCGCACCCGCGTGGGCCCCGCACGCTTTTTACATTTTTTAATATTTATTTTTAACGTTTTTAAATAGAAATTAAATCAGAAAAATAAGGAAAAAATCCCAAAAAATCCCAAAAAATGGTAAAAATCATATCTTTTAAAATATAACTCCAAATTAATCCAAATTTCTTTCATTGGATCTGAAATTTAATTATCTATCATTCTAAAAATTCAAAATATTTAAATAACAAGAGATTTAATTTATATTTCAAAAATACATTCATTTCTTTAAGATTTTAACTTTAGAAAATTAAATGAATTTTCATAAATATGATTTATCTCATTATTTAACTTTTAAAAAAACCATTCATAATCTCAAGTAAAGATGGGTTATAAAATCATTTATCCTTAATTTATCATAATTAACCCTAATTTAGTGCATTTTGAGATTATGACATAAATATGCATAGAATGATAAAAATGCACTCAAAGTATGATAACATGCACATAAATGTAATGTTTTATGCCTTAAATTGCATTAATAATCATGTTTTATCATGTTAAGATTGCATGTTATCAGCAACCAACATTCCCATCACATCATATCATTAATTTTAATCTTAAATTTTGGAGTCTGACCCTTTCTATCACTATTTCCCTTTGCAATAGACAAGGAGAACCAAAATTATTTTTAATATTCAAACTTTTTAAATTTTTTTGAAAGATATAAAAGATAAACAAATGAATATGTTGCGAAATCGGGTGTCATCAGTCCAGCAAGTGAAGCTCGAGTCTCTTGAATCCTTTTCTTCGAGGTATTCTAGTTAAGTTTTTTTTTAAAACTTGAGGTGATTGTTCGTCAAAGGTCTTTCCTGAGGAACCCAATTTCAGGCAATTTATAGTCTTTGTTATGGATTGAATTCATGCTATATTGTGTCTATTTTGTTACCTAAAATAGGATAAGGTGAGGGTCAAATCTTAAGAGAGCCTAAGTGATGAGATTAATGCTTTTAGGGAGAAGAGATACCATTATAGTTAAAACAATGGTAAAATGGATTTTGGAGAAATATGGTATGAAAGAAATTATGAATAGTTACTTATCTTATCTTATCTTATATTACATAACAGAATACGTTTTTCCCTTTGGCGAAGCTCTTTTTTCTTCCCTTTTTACCCCTGTGTATAGGTAGATGAATTTCAACGATACCTTATTATTATGAATTTTCAACCATACCTTATACACAAGGGTATACGCACGATTTCTTCTTTTCTCTCTCCCCGACCTCCTGAAGAAGCAGCTCCTCGCAACCTCTTGAAGAAGAAGGTAGGTTTCTCTCTCTCTCTCTCTCTCTCTCTCTCTCTCTATTTTTCATTTCGTGTTTCCGAGGTTTCCGATTCCGATTTCGGTTTTCGGTTTCCGATTGCGTGTTTTCGATTTCCTATTTTGATTTTCGATTTTCGATTTCGATTTGATATTTTCGTGTTTTCGATTTGTCTTTCTCTCGATTTTCCTTTTTATGATTTTGTTTTTATGATTTTTTCGTTTTCGTGTTTCCGAGGTTTCCGATTCCGATTTTGGTTTTCGGTTTCCGATTGCGTGTTTTCGATTTTCGATTTCGATTTGATATTTTCGTGTTTTCGATTTGTCTTTCTCTCGATTTTCCTTTTTATGATTTTGTTTTTATGATTTTTGTTTTTTCGTGTTTCCGAGGTTTCCGATTCCGATTCGGTTTTCAGATCGAGTGATACATCAGATTATAGAACTTTTTTGAAAATAAATCTAACATCTGATGTGCAAATGATCTATTCCACCATAATCACATTGAGTTGGATTGAAACCTAAGAAAGTCTAAGTAATTGGTCGTATCCCCCTGGCTAATTGGTTGTAACCCAAGAATATCGAGTCCTTATTGTAATGAATGGCATCCATTCATTATCTAGGACCAAGATGTCAAATGACCGTACATCCTTTATTCTTATTTCTATGCTCTTATGGGTAATATCTAGACTTATTTGATGATCTCTTTCTACTTCACATCAATAGGCGTTTAAGCCTCATTCAGGAATTAGCTTAAGTAGTTTAGTTCTTCCTCTCAATCATCTCTCTTCATCTCTTCTCCCCCCACTTGATTATCTGCAGGAGGAAGAGAAACAACAGCGGGACAGAAACTCGAGCAAGGAGAGTTATTTCTTCTCTCTATTTCAACCAAATCTATTTTTTATGACTTTTAAATTAAACATGCACATGTATATATGTATCGATTCCGATTCGGTTTTCAGTTTCCGATTGCGTGTTTTCAGTTTCCTATTTTGATTTTCGGTTTTCGATTTCGATTTCGATTTCATATTTTCGTGTTTTTGATTTTGTCTTTCATTTCTCTGATTTCTCTCGATTTCCCTTTTTATGATTTTGCTTTTATGATTATCGTTTTTTTTCAATTTCTTTCCTATTTCGGTTTCCTATTTTTGTTTTTCCAATTTCTTTCTGATTTGGGCTTTTAAATTTCAGTTTTTAAATTTTTTGTTTTTCCAATTTCTTTCTGACTTCGGTTTTTAAATTTTCGTTTTATTTCGGTTTCTTTCTGATTTTCGTTTCTCTTCATTTCTGTTTCTGTTTTCAATTTCTCTTTCCGATTTTCCTATTTTTTGCTTTTCGTTTTATTGATTTTTATTTATTTTACTATCCTTTTCTCTGATTTCCGTTTTATTGATTTTCGTTTTTCCAATATCTTTCCTTTTTCGATTTCTGATTTTTAAATTTTGGTTTTTAAATTTTTTGTTTTATTGATTTTTGTTTTTAGAATCCGTTTCTCTTTCTGATTTCAGTTTTTGATTTTTAAATTTCGGTTTTTAAATTTCAGTTTTTAAATTTTTCGTTTTATTGAGTTTCGTTTTTATGATTTTCGTTTCTCTTGATTTTCATTTTTATTGATTTCCATTTGTGTTTCCGACTTCGGTTTCTCTTTCCGATTTTCCTATTTTTTGTTTTTCGTTTTATTGATTTTTATTTATTTTACTATCCTTTTCTCTGATTTCCGTTTTATTGATTTTCTTTTTTCTGATTTTCGTTTTTCCAATTTCTTTCCTATTTCGGTTTCTGATTTTTAAACTTCGGTTTTTAAATTTTGGTTTTTAAATTTTTTGTTTTATTGATTTCCATTTTTTAGAATCCATTTCTCTTTCTGATTCCGGTTTCCAATTTTTAAATTTCGGTTTTTAAATTTCAGTTTTTAAATTTTTCGTTAAAACCGAAATTTAAGTATGCATTGTGGCCACATCCTTAGAAATACAATGTGGGTATGATTTAGAAATGCAATGTGAGTTTCGTATTCAATTTAGAGTTTCGTCTTTATGATTTCTACTTCTCTTCATTTTCGTATTTCCCATTTCGTATTTCCGATTTCGATTTCCGACTTCGTACTCAGATCGAGTACCCGATTTCTGATTTTCGATTTTTTGGTTTTCTGAATTCCGATTTCCATTTCATTTCTGCTACTCGATTTCTGTTTCTGATTTCGTATTTTGATTTTTCGTATTTTGAGTTTCGTTTGAATGATTTTTGTTTATCTTGATTTTCGTATTTCCGTTTTCGTATTTCTGATTTTGTACTCAGATCGAGTACCCAATTTCTGATTTTCGATTTTTTGATTTTCCGAATTCTGATTTCCATTTCATTTCTGCTACTCGATTTCCGTTTCCGATTTCGTATTTTGATTTTTCGTATTTTGAGTTTCATTTTATGATTTTTGTTTCTCTTGATTTTCGTATTTCCGATTTCGATTTCCGATTTCGTACTCAGATCGAGTACCTGATTTCTGAGTTCTGATTTCCGATTTTTCGATTTTCCGAATTCTGATTTCCATTTCATTTTTGCGACTCGATTTTCGTTTCTGATTTTGTATTTTGATTTTTCGTATTTCTCTCTCTCTCTCTCGCTCTCTCAGAATTTCTTCATCAGAAGCTCTCGCGCTCTCTCAGAACCTTTCACAGCCTCTGCTTCTTCATCGTCGCGGCGGCATAGGCGAGAGCGTGGACGACGTCCCAATTGATCCCATAAACTATCGTGTTAATCATGCGGTTAAACTCTGATTTTTTTTAGGTCTTAATAATCAATATAGTAAAATCATCTTGGGTGCTTTTTTAAAATATGAACTTTTTTTAGGCCGCTGCTGCTGAGCGGGAGCGGCTGCGTGATGATCCCAACAATCGTGGCCAACAAGATCGTCAGCAGCCACCAAGCTCCCCTCTAGACGCCGCCTGCCGCAGGACGAGGCAGATGGCGGCATCATTGAGGACCAACGCGGCTAAAGGCTGCAGCGTGGCGCCCTTGCAGCGGCTGAAGACGGCGACAGACGTGGTAGGGCAAACAATGACCCGATTGATTGAATAAACTATTGTGCTATTAATGCGGTTAAACTCAGATTTATTTTGTAGGTTTTAATGAATATAGTAGAATCATCCTACCACTTTTTTCACAAAAATAATCATTTTTTTAGGCCGTCGCCGAGCGGGAGCGGTTGCGTGGTGCCGTCATTGTGACGAGGCAGATGGCAGTATCATTGTCGACCGGCGCGGCTAAAGGCTGCAGCGTGGCGCCCTTGCAGCGGCTGAAGATGGCGGCGGAGGTGGAAGCGCAAACAATGACCCGATTAATTGAATAAACTATTGTGATATTAATGCGGTTAAACTCAGATTTATTTTTTAGGTTTTAATGAATATAGTAGAATCATCCTACCAGTTTTTTCACAAAAATAATCATTTTGTTAGGCCACTGCTGCCGAGAGGGAGCGGTTGCGTGGCGCCGTCATTGTGATGAGGCAGATGTCGACATCATTGTGGACCGACGCGGCTAAAGGCTGCAGCGTGGCGCCGTTGCAGCCTCTGAAGACAGCGGCGGAGGTGGCAACGCAAACAATGACCCGATTGATTGAATAAACTATCGTGTTATTCATCGGTTAAAGTCTGATTTATTTTTTAGGTTTTATTGCATATAGTAGAATCATCCTGCCAGTTTTTTTAACAAATGAACATTTTTTAAAACTGCTGCTACCGAGGGGGAGCGGCTGCGAGATGATCCCAACGATGGTGGCCAACGAGATCGTCAGCACCCACCAACCTCCCTTCTAGACGCCGCCTGCCGCGGCACGAGGCAGATGGCAGCATCATTGACGACTGACCCGGCTAAAGGCCGCAGCGCGGTGCCAAATCGCAAGGGTTCAGGGCGGCGGCGGAGGAAGCAGCGCGGACGACAACCCGATTGATCCCATCAACTATCGTGTTAAACGTGCGGTTTCCTATTTCGTTACACCTTTCAGCCGAACAAAGCAAAATTCTGTTCATCTCCCGATCTGTTTCAGATCGGGTAGACACTAGTATTACATAACAGAATACGTTTTCCCATTTGGTGAAGCTCTTTTTTCTTCCCTTTTTACCCCTTAGATGACCTTATATTATCTTATGATACCTTATATTATATACCTTAGATGATACCTTATTATACCTTATAATAGGTCATCTTAAATAAGATCATCTTAAATAGATGATACCTTTCTTCTTTTCTCTCTCCCCGACTTTCTCTCTCCTCGACTTTCTCTCCCCGCAACCTCCTGAAGAAGAACGTTCTCTCCTCAAGAAGAAGAAGAAGAAGGTAGGTTTCTTCCATTTTCCTCTCTCTCTCTCTCTCTCTCTCTCTCCGATCTCTTCCATTTTCCATTTTTCCGATTTTTGATTTTTGAGTTTCATTTTTTGCCTTCCGATTCTTGATTTTCATTTGAAGGATTTCTGATTTCATTTTTTCATTTTTCTGATTTCATTTTTCATTTTTTCATTTTTCATTCTTGATTTTGCTGTCATTGAAACGATTTTTGATTTGAACGATTTTCTTCATTTTTTCGTTTGAACGATTTTTGAGTTTCGTTTTTCGTCTTCCGATTTTTGATCTTCGTTTGAACGATTTCCGATTTCATTTTTTCATTTTTGTCGAGAATTTTCGTTTCAGATGTTGGTGTCATCGAAATGATTTTTTATTTGAATGATTTTCTTCGTTTTTTTCATTTGAAGGATTTTTTATTTGAACGATTTTCATCGTTTCTTCGTTTGAATGATTTTTTATTTTCGTTTTCCGATTTCTGATATTTGTGTTTCGTTTTCTGTCTTCCGACTCTTGATTTTCATTTCAACGATTTTCAATTTCATTTTTTCACCCAACACGAGCCACTTCTCGCCGTCATCCTCCGCCGGGAGAGCAGGCGAGGAAGTCGACCACTCACCTTTATCCGAATAAAGGTTCTGTTAATAATTTCTCAGAAAATAAAAACGTTACGAAGGTTCATCTCTCAGCATTCCGATCGATGCGAACCGACTTTAGGAGCGAGGAAGAGAAGTGGATTCTCTCTTTTGTAGTAGATGCCGAACCTGCTGCTCTGTATGTTATGTTTTTGTGTTTTTATTTCGCGATTGTAAAGTGTCGGTGGCATTTGGATGTTAAAGCAGTTTTGTTTTATTTGGCTACGCGAAGGCTTAGAGTCCTTTTCGCTAGGTCCAAAAGCTTTCGAACCTGCGGCCTTCGTCAAAACCTTTGGTTACGAAGTAAAGCATCATTCAGATGCTGAACCTCTCAGAAGAGGCAGGTCCGCAGGAAACGACCCTGAAAAATGAATGCTGTAAATGATTGGACTGAAATGGCGGTGGAAAGAGAAGACACACCGGTCCTTCCTCTTCTCCAGGAACCGATGTAGAGACACCTTTCTTGCGATGGGTAGATCTGCGGTCAACCCAAAAGTTCACGATTATTGTATGAGGCACCGCCGGATTCGTTTGAGCTCACCTGAGGACGGGGGCGGACAGTCAACGGCAGAGTTGCGGGGGCCCGAAGTCCACAAGGGGACGGCGGGGAGGCGCCGCGCCGCCAAGGCTAACAGATCGTTGACTTTGTCCGCTGGAAAGTTGTTGAAGACGACAACTTTTCCGCCGTAGAAGATCGTCATCTGGTCAACCGGCGAGGAGACCCTGCTGTTTCTGGAAAATTTAAGCACCGCCGCCAAACATCGATTGAGGACAAGTCACGACGCCCCCAGCTCACCTGTCCATCGCCTTCTTGCCGGCGGCCGGACTTTCCTCGGTGCCGCCATCCGCCAATGAAGAATCCTCCGCAGCTGTTGTGAGGAAGGGGGGGGGAGAGGTTGATGTAGAGAGAGATAAAGAGATAGAGAAAACAAGTGATAGAGATGAGAGAGAGAGAGAGAGAGAGAGAGAGGGGAAGGTGGAGAGAGAGCGTTTAGAATAGAGAGAGAGGTAGCAGAGAGAGATTAGTTTGATACCTTCGGCAGAAGATATCGGAAGACGAAGATCGCCCAACCTGCGCTTCTGTTTGATGTAGTGGCTGAGTTTTCTGCAGGTGATGGGAACGATTTTGAAATTTCGGTTTTTAAATTTTTCGTTTTATTGATTTCCATTTTTTAGAATCCATTTCTCTTTCCGATTTCGTATTCAATTTAGAGTTTCATTTTTATGATTTCTACTTCTCTTCATTTTCGTATTTCCCATTTCGTATTTCCGATTTCGATTTCCGACTTCGTACTCAGATCGAGTACGCGATTTCTGATTTTCGATTTTTTGGTTTTTTGAATTCCGATTTCCATTTCATTTCTGCTACTCGATTTCTATTTCTGATTTCGTATTTTGATTTTTCGTATTTTGAGTTTCGTTTTAATGATTTTTGTTTCTCTTGATTTTCGTATTTCCGTTTTCGTATTTCCGATTTCGATTTCCGATTTCGTACTCAGATCGAGTACCCAATTTCTGATTTTCGATTTTTTGATTTTTCGAATTCTGATTTACATTTCATTTCTGCTACTCGATTTCCGTTTCCGATTTCGTATTTTGATTTTTCGTATTTTGAGTTTCGTTTTTATGATTTTTGTTTCTCTTGATTTTCGTATTTCCGTTTTCGTATTTCCGATTTCGATTTCCGATTTCGATTTCCGATTTCGATTTCCGATTTCGTACTCAGATCGAGTACTTGATTTCTGATTTCTGAATTCCGATTTTCCGATTTTCCGAATTCCGATTTTTTATTTCATTTTTGCTACTCGATTTTCGTTTTTCATTTTGTATTTTGATTTTTCGTATTTTGAGTTTCGTTTTTATGATTTTTGTTTCTCTTGATTTTCGTATTTCCGTTTTCGTATTTCCGATTTCGATTTCCGATTTCGTACTCAGATCGAGTACTTGATTTCTGATTTCTGAATTCCGATTTTCCGATTTTCCGAATTCCGATTTCCATTTCATTTTTGCTACTCGATTTTCGTTTTTCATTTTGTATTTTGATTTTTCGTATTTCTCTCTCTCTCTCTCTCTCTCTCTCTCTCTCTCTCGCTCTCTCAGAATTTCTTCATCAGAAGCTCTCGCGCTCTCTCAGAACCTTTGACAGCCTCTGCTTCTTCATCGTCGCGTTGATACTCTGCACATTGCCGGTCAGGCTCAATTATGCATTATTTTAATTTTTTAAATAACAATTCTTCTGTCTTCTTATTATTTTAATTGTTCCTATCTGACTTTTATGATTTTTATCATAAAAATTTTCATCGGCATTGTACATGTTTAACATTTTACCATGGATGATGATGTTACCCACCGATGTATACTTAGATTTAGGAATGTTTATTTCGAGCTATATCACATAAAATTTTCATTTACGTCTTACGACTTTAATTTCGATTTCCATTTCCAATTTGAATGAGAATTGATATTATTTCTTTCATGCATTAAAATGCGACTTTCTTATGTGTCTTCCCTGTACGGCGATCCTTCTTCAAATTAACCAAAAGAAGGCCTTCACATGGAGTCAAATCAGGGGACATATGATGTAATGGAACGTAGAAACATGCTCGCACGTCAACGTCGCGCGAGCATGTGAGACGCACAACGCGAATCTAACAATATCACACGGCGCACTAGACGTGCTGCATGTGTTGCATTACAGTTTGTATTTTCCATTTTTCAATTTGTATTTTCCGATTTCCGATTTTTCGTATTTCCGATTTCATATTTACGATTAACCATGTTAATCGTATTTCTGATTCCATGTGCGGCGATCCTTCTTCAAATATACCAAAAGAAGGCCTTCACATGGAGTCAAATGAAGGGACATATGATGTAAAGGAACGTAGAAACATGCTCGCCCGTCAACGTCGCGCGAGCATGTCAGATGCACAACGCGAATCGAACAATATCACACGGCGCACTAGACGTGCTGAATGTGTTGCATTACAGCGGGACAAGGAAGGAGTGGCACATAGGCATGCGGACAGTACACTGGATCAACAAATCGTAGACTTGCAGACAAATCAACAGTCAAATGCAAGTGAAAACCAAATACCAACATTTACTAACTTACCTCAAGGACGGCACCCGTTTGACGGCAAAAACGACAGACTTCGACACCAAATGGGACAAATGTCCATACGTTGTGCCCATTGCGACGCGCTACATTGGATTGAAGAACGCATCGCATCGTCACCCCGCAGACGCCCAAATTTCACAGCTTGCTGCTCCTGTGGCAAAGTAAGTCTTCCACCTTTGGCGCAACCACCGTCTCCACTACGGGATCTACTAGAAGGGCAGACAGCAGAAGCCAAGCAATTCCGCAATCATATTTGCCTTCACATCTGTTGGTGCCAAGATTGATCGAAGTATGGCCCGTGGCGGAGTTTACACGTATCGTCTTCAAGGTGAATTACATCACCGTATGGGGAGTCTTCTGCCCAGTGAAGGAGAGACACCAAAATTCGCACAGATGTATATTCATGACCCACAGATGCAAGAGGAATGCCGACTCAACTTCATAGAAGAACTTCACCCCAATATTCTTCACCAGTTACAAACAATGTTACATGACGTCAATCCATATGCACAACTATACGAGAATGCTCGACGAAGCCTGTCTTCCCACCCGACAGCACCCTTATCACTACGTTTGGTGACTCTACGCAATAAAGACTCCCGTAGATACAACACGCCTACTGCAAACGAAGTTGGTGCTATAATGGTCGGAGATGGGACAGATACGGAAGAGAATACCCGTGACACCATCATCAAGAAAAAGGGTGGGCCACTCCAACGAATATCAATTCTACACCCATCTTACCTCCCAATGCACTATGTCCTCCTCTTCCTGGATGGACGTGATGGTTGGCACCCCAACATACCACTTACGGGGTTCACTTATGATAACGATGCGGGTGGCTTTATGGAGAACCCCTACGATAACATTCAAGGGCAACGGGGACGTGGTGGATCAAAACGTGTGTCGCTCAGTCAGTTCCACGCATATACCCTCCACCCACGTCATGACGAGCACATCTTTCGAGCCGGACGTCTGCTGCAGCAATTCATTGTCGAGCGGATATGCTCGCGCGAGGAAAACCGTCTCCACTTTCTCCGCCAACATCAGAGTAATCTGCGCGTCGATATATACAAAGGCGCCCAAGATGCTATGTACCAGGGCGACACGGATGCAGCACAAATCGGTCAGAAGCTGATCCTGCCCTCCTCTTTTACGGGAGGTCCGCGACAGATGACACAGCTTTATCAAGATGCCATGGGAATTGTGCGAAACTGCGGCAAACCGGACATATTTCTCACATTTACGTGCAATACAAAATGGGAAGAGATAACTCAATCCCTTCTGGCAAGACAAGTAGCCAGCGATCGACCAGATCTGGTCAGCCGCGTATTCCATATGAAGCTGAAGGAGCTCATTAGCGACCTTGAAAAAGGTTTACTTGGAAAACTGATTGGCAAAGTTTGGGTGGTAGAGTTCCAGAAACGTGGACTTCCCCATGTCCACATGCTGATCATCGTTGATGAAGATTCAAAGATGCGCACACCAGATGCAATCGATACTATGGTGTCAGCAGAGCTACCAAACATCACCACACACCCACTTGCCTATGAAACGGTGACTAGGACCATGATCCATGGACCATGTGGTGCTCTCAATCCGAAATCTACATGCATGAAGGACGGGAAATGCAGCAAGCGCTATCCTCGAGAATTCAATAGTGAGACAAAGATGGACGATGATGGATATCCATCATATCGTCGCAGGGATAACAATGTCACATATGTCAATACACGTGGCCATACCATCGACAACCGTTGGGTAGTGCCTCATAATTTGTGGCTTGCAACAAAGTACAATGCTCATATCAATTTCGAGGTACGTATTCAATTCATAGTATCATTTCCACTGCCATACACTAAATCCCTGCAAACAACTCTTCTATAAATTTTTTAGGTGTGTTCTACAATCCATGCAGTGAAGTACCTCTTCAAATACGTTTACAAGGGACACGATTGTGCCACAGCTGTGATGGAAGGGCCTGTAGACGAGTTGAAACAGTATCTTAATGCCCGCTACGTCTCACCGCCAGAGGCAATTTGGCGTCAGTTTGAATTTCGATTGCACGCGTCATCACCACCAGTAACACGCTTGCAAATTCATTTGCCAGATGAACACCGAATCACATTCAATGCGGCCGAGGAGACACTGCAAGATGTCGTATCACGAACAGCCCACTATAAGACCCGGTTTGTGAGTACTTCGTCATCAACAACATCAATGCTCTCGCACGTGATACCCTATATCGGGACATGCCAAAATACTTCACTGGAATAGCATCGAGAAGAAATGGAACACGCGAAAAAGAGGCACGTCGATTGGCCGCATGTACTTCGTAGGCCCATCGGGGGAGAACGGTTCTTCCTACGCACACTTCTCCACGGTTGTCAAAGGTGCAAGATCATATGAGGACATTAGATCGGTGGACGGCAATGTGTGTGAAACATTCAAAGCGCATGCGTTGCACGTGGGTTGTATGAGAGCGACGATGAATGGCATCAATGTCTTACGAAGCAAGTGTCATGCAAAGGCGGTTCACAAGCTGCGATCAATTTTCATCACTATTCTTACCCATGGGCCCCACGCAAATCCCTCACATCTGTGGGAGGACCATAAAAGTCAACTTATCCGATGACTGCGCACATCGGGCTGCGTCAACATGGGATTGATGTTCCAGCGAAGACCAAATCTACAGCCTCGCACTTTTGCATATTCGGGATGAACTTGCAAGAACGTTGGGAAAAGACATTGGTAGACTACGGACTACCCGGAACCGAGATCGGGGACTAGCGCAGAGCGCACATCGAGGCCATTAGATTGATCGGGGACCAGCTAGAGACAGACCTTCCAGCATTGCAAGAAAAAACTCAAAGCCGCAATCCCAACTCTTAACGCAGATCAAAAAATCGCACGAAACGCAATAATCGATGCCTACGAAGCTGGAAATCATGGTGTCTTCTTTATTGATGGGCCAGGGGGTACCGGCAAAATTTACCTAGAAAACATCATCCTCCGAAGTGTTCGGAGTAAAAATGATATTGCTCTCGCCGTCGCCTCTTCAGGGATTGCAGCATTACTATTAGACAAAGGCTGGACAGCTCATTCAAGATTCAAAATTCCACTACAGCTTACGCCGACGTCACAATGCGCGATTACACGTCAATCGGACCTCGCGAAGCTTCTACGACGAACAAAGTTAATTCTCTAGGATGAAGCACCAATGATGCACAAGATGGCATTTGAAACCCTTGATCGAACTCTCAGAGATATCCTTGACAACGACCATACATTCGGTGGTCTTATTATCGTTATGTGCGGTGATTTTCGCCAACTCCTGCCGGTTGTTCCAAAGGGATCGCGACCTCAAATTGTCATGGCATCAATCAGGGAATCATACATCTGGCAACACATTCAGATATTCCACTTGCGGATCAACATGCGCACTCAAGACGTATCTGCTCAACAAAATGCAGAACTTGGAGGTCTCACTTTTGCTGACTGGTTGTTAGCCCTTGGCAAGGATCGTCTTAGTAGTGAGCCCGGAGGATATATCAAGTGTCCCAAAAGTATGATAGTTCAACAGAGGGACGAAGAGCATCACTTATTCAAAGAGTATACCCCGGGATCAAGTAAGCTATACATCACCATTTCAAATAACTCAAGTTTATCATATCACTTAATTAAAACAAACCCTAATGATCTGTGCTTTTCCTTGCTTTCAGGCAACGAGAGAGGAGAGATGATGATGTTGACTACTACAGCAACCGTGCAATCCTTGCACCGCTGAATCGTGAAGTTGAGAAGCTCAACACAGATGTGTTGAATCAGATCTCTGGCGAGCATTATATCTTCCTAAGTGCAGATTCCATCCCAGACCCAGTAGGAGCAAATATCATTCCTATTGAATACCTTAACAGGCTTGAACCCAACGGTTGGCCACCACACCGCTTGCAGTTGAAAATTGGAGCACCAATTACGCTACTCCGTAATTTAGACCGCTCAAATGGGCTCTGCAGAATCGGAACACGGCTATTAGTGGAACGTTGTTCACTGCGTGTCATTGAAGCCACTGTGATGACTCGGTGACCACAAGGGACATCGAGCATTCATACCCCGCATTGCTATTACTCGCAAGACTTGAGTAAACACCGATTGATATTCAAAATGTATACCATACCTCTTTCATATCATTCTATGCGGGACTTCCGTACGAAGTAAAGCGAAGGCAGCTTTCCCATTCGCCTTGCATACGCAATGACCATCAACAAAAAGCCAAGGGCAAACTTTGCGACATGTTGGAATCGCATTGAATAGTGATGCCTTCTCACACGGCCAACTTTACGTAGCATTCTCAAGAGCTACTTCACCACAACACGTTCACGTTCTTCCGGTGACAACCAATTTGGTAAAGCTGATGTCATGCGCAATGTAGTGTACACTTTCGAAGCTCTCACTGGTTCCTCCACCGTTTAAAAAGGATATTGTGAGTCTCGTGAAGGATAGAATTCTTATTCACTATGTGCCCTCATTTCTTCTCCTTCTTATTAATTCTCATCGAGTTTGTATTATCTTTGAGGCAGGGACCACGGCGCATTGGAGATAACATCCAAGATCAGGAATGAATCATGTTAAAGGTTCTCTCACAGAAGGTCTCTCCAAGCATTCCGGTATTGCGACAAAGGAGAAGGTGATTGATATCTTATCCAGTACGCATAATGGACCAGTCTATCCAAGTAATGGACATCTCCACAACCTTCTTATACAGTGCGCATGTCGGACCCAATCAAGGGCTGAAGGCGGCGGCATAGGCGGGAGCGTGGACGACGTCCCAATTGATCTCATAAACTATCGTCTTAATCATGCGGTTAAACTCTAATTTTTTTTAGGTCTTAATAATCAATATAGAAAAATCATCTTGCGTGCTTTTTTAAAATATGAACATTTTTTTAGGCCGCTGCTACCGAGCGGGAGCGGCTGCGTGATGATCCCAACGATGGTGGCCAACGAGATTGTCAGCAACCACCAAGCTCCCCTCTAGACGCCGCCTGCCGCGGGACGAGGCAGATGGCGGCATCATTGAGGACCAACGCGGCAAAAGGCTGCAGCATGACGCCCTTGCAGCGGCTGAAGACGGCGGTAGACGTGGCAGCGCAAACAATGACCCGATTGACTGAATAAACTATCGTGCTTTTAATGCGGTTAAACTCAGATTTATTTTTTAGGTTTTAATGAATATAGTAGAATCATCCTGCCAGTTTTTTCACAAAAATAATCATTTTTTTAGGCCGCCGCTGCCGAGCGGGAGCGGTTGCGTGGCGCCGTCATTGTGACGAGGCAGATGGCAGTATCACTGTCGACCGGCGCGGCTAAAGGCTGCAGCGTGGCGCCCTTCATGCGGCTGAAGACGGCGACGGAGGTGGAAGCGCAAACAATGACCCGATTGATTGAATAAACTATCGTGCTATTAGTGCGGTTAAACTTAGATTTATTTTTTAGGTTTTAATGAATATAGTAGAATCATCCTACCAGTTTTTTCACAGAAATAATCATTTTTTTAGGCCGCTGCTGCCGAGCGGGAGCGGTTGCGTGGCGCCGTCATTGTGACGAGGCAAATGGCACTATCATTGTCGACCCGCGCGGCTAAAGGCTGCAGCGTGGCGCCCTTGCAGCGGCTGAAGACGGCGGCGGAGGTGGAAGCGCAAACAATGACCCGATTGATTGAATAAACTATCGTGTTATTAATGCAGTTAAACTCAGATTTATTTTTTAGGTTTTAATGAATATAGTAGAATCATCCTACCAGTTTTTTCACAAAAATAATCATTCTGTTAGGCCGCTGCTGCCGAGCGGGAGCGGTTACGTGGCGCCGTCATTGTCTCGAAAGCCTGCTGAGGAGTCGCGGACAACGCCCGCTTCATGTGCGAGATCACGCTGATCGCAGGAAAATCTCGCTATCGTAGGAGTTCAAAAGGGTAGTCGTCGCTTCCCTGAGAAGTGTTATGTACACACTCCTCTCCCATGGAGAGCCTCCAGCAGCGTCTTCTCCCCTCCGTAATGGTGGCCAGCTCTCTTCCCAAACGCCTTCTCCACCTTCGTCCCGGGCAACACCTTCTTTCAGTGGTAACGATAAATTGGCGCCGCCCACTTCTTAATGATAACCGAGAGCGGGCGGATGAAGATTCAGGTGCTTGCTATTTCGTTACACATTTCAGCTGAACAAAGCAACTATCTTTTTGTTTTCAGATCTGTTTCAGATCGGGTAGATACTAGTATATATATATATTGATAAATGGTGACCATAAGAGTGAGAATGGGAGAATGAAATGGGGAGATGAGAGAGATGAAATGGAATATGATGGAAGAATTGTGAGAAATTGAAAATTATGCAATGATGAGAAAATGTATGAAGAAAGTAGAAAAAATCTGAAAAAAAAAAGGAATATAGGTTCTACACTATTCATGGAGTGGATTACAAAAGGTTACCTACGTCGCAGCTGTCCCGTGCAAATCGCTACGTTCGACCTTCTTTTCCTATTTTGCGTTTAACCAAAGATACGCGCTTTTGCCAGACGAGCAACAGCACTTTCCCACAATCCCACCGTTCTCTCTCTACTTTCTCTCTCTACGCTTTCTCTCTATACTTTCTCGAATCTACGTCTCTCTCTCTGTGTCTCTGTCTCTCTCGCTATCGTCTTCTCCAGCTCTCCCCTGTAGGCTTGTGGCTCTCCATCTCCTCTCTCTCTCTCCTCATCCGCCGCGCCGCCATCTTCAAGCTGGCGTCTCTCTCTACATTCTCCCACTAAAATCCCCCGCGGAGCTCCACTTGCTCCTCGGAACTCAGAAATCGCCATGCTCTCTCATTACCAAACCCTAGCTTTCTTGCTCTCCGTCTGGCTGATCCTGAGCGCCCGATCGGCCGCATTGACTGATCCCGGGGATGCCGCCACAATGTCGATGATCGCGAAGTCGATCACGCCTTTGCCGCTCAAATGGAGCACCGATCCGGCGCTCGATCCCTGCGGCGATCGCTGGCAAGGAGTCAGTTGCTCTTCCGGCAAGGTCATTTCAATCGATCTTCAAGGAATTTCCTTAAAAGGAAGTCTCGCCCCTCAGATCGCGAATCTGACGGCACTCCAGAGTCTCGCTCTCCAGAGGAACGATTTGACCGGCGATCTCCCTTCCCTCTCTGGATTATCGAACCTCCGCGAGATCTACCTCGGAAGCAATCTCTTCCGCTCGATTCCGGAAGGATTTTTCTCTGGATTGATTAGTCTGGTGAATGTGTCGCTTGATCATAATCGTCTTGCGCCGTGGAGGATTCCGTTGGATCTGGCGCAGTGCGGCAATTTAGGTTACTTTTCTGCCATGAATGCCACAATTGTTGGAGAAATTCCGGATATTTTTTTGGGGATCTCAACAGTATCAAGCTTCTGAGGCTTTCTTATAACTATTTGAGCGGGTTATTGCCTCCATCGCTGGGATCTTTGTCTATTGTGGAGCTTTACATCAATAATCAGTTGTCGAATGGTACTTCGAGTCCTGCAACTTTATCTGGACATTTGAATGTGTTGGGATTAATGGTGGAATTACGGGTTGCTTGGGTTCATGGTAATAGTTTTACGGGGACGATTCCCAATTTATCGAAATGCACGTCACTGTTTGATCTCCAGATGAGAGAGAATCAGTTGACAGGTCCTCTGCCGCAGTCGCTCTTCTCTCTGCCAAGCCTCAAGAATCTGACTTTATCTAATAATTTGCTCCAAGGGCCGTTTCCTGATTTGGGAAAGAATGTTCTGGTGGACGCTATGACAGGGAACAGCTTTTGCAAGCAGATTCCAGGTCCTTGCGATCAGAGAGTGATGGATTTGCTGGATGTTGCAGGTGGCTTTGGGTATCCGGCAATCATTGCGAGAGCGTGGAAGGGGAATAATCCTTGTAGTGCTTGGCTTTTTGTCTCTTGCGATCCTCAAGGGAACATCACCACTCTCAATTTCGCAGATCAGAAGCTTGTGGGGAACATCTCCGAGAGCATATCTCGATTCTCAGCGTTGCGATTTCTCAAGCTACAGAACAATAATCTCACGGGAAGTATTCCTGCTAGCTTGACGTCTCTCCCTCATTTACAAGTACTCGATGTCAGCAACAATAATTTGACCGGACTTATACCAGTTTTTCCAGCTTCAGTAACGATAATCACAAATGGAAATCCACTTCTGGGGAAAAATCTAGGTCCTGGAGTATCAGGAAGCTCTGGTTCTGGTAATGGCGATGGATCATCTGATGGGAGCTCTTCAAGAGATTCTCAACCTCTCTCTTCTGGTATCATTGTAATGATTGTTCTCTTCATTGTCCTCGCCATTGCTGGATCAGCTGCTCTATTCATTTGGAAGCACAAGAAGCGTTTGAAAAGATTTGGAAAAGTTGAAATCCACAGCCCCCCCGGACGGATCAGAGACCAGTAAACTAACAATTCCTTCGGCAAATGCCAACACTATCTTCTCAGTCAACACCAATGCAAGTTCAGAATATGGGAGCAACTCTCATGTGATTGAAAATGAGAGTCTTTATATACCAATTCAGGATCTTCTTCAAGCCACAAAGAACTTCAGTGAAGAAAATATTCTGGGGAGTGGTGGGTTCGGTGTCGTCTACAAGGGCGTGCAGCCTGATGGAACCCTAATTGCAGTCAAACGGATGGAGTGCGCGGATATAAGTAAGAAAGGGATGGGAGAGTTCAAGGCAGAGATTGAAGTTCTGAAGAAAGTGAGGCACAGAAACTTGGTTGCTCTTTTAGGGTATTGTGAACATGGGAATGAGAAGCTTCTTGTGTATGAGTATATGCCTCAGGGGACGCTGAGTCAGCATTTGTTTGGTCAACTCAACCACCAGCCACTGACCTGGAAACAGAGGCTGCTTATAGCTCTTGATGTGGCTAGAGGGTTGGAGTATTTGCATAATCTAGCGCAATTGAGCTTCATCCATAGAGATTTGAAGCCATCAAATATTCTACTGGATGACAGTTTGCGAGGGAAAGTGTCGGATTTCGGGTTGGTTAAACTCGCTCCTGATGGAAAGCATTCGGTGCAAACACGCTTGGCAGGGACTTTCGGGTACCTTGCACCCGAGTATGCTAGTAAGTTATATCTCACTTCTTTTACTTTCACTTGCCATTTTTCCTGTAAAGTCCTTGATTAGTGAGGCAAAGATTAATCAAGTCTGAATAGGCTAAGATAAACCAACTCTAAATCCTGGGGAAGAAATAGGTGATGGTTATCGCATCCTTGATTAGAGAGGGTAGTTGTAAGGTCATCCTTATCGAGTATGGAATTCACCATCAAATTGTATTTCTCCTCTTAGTGATGGAAGGGCTGTGTCAGGTTGTCATCATTCTGATAAAACTTGGAACTGGGGTCCAGGCTAGGATTCGGGTTAGGCTCATTCGTTGGATGTAAATATCATTCACATGTCCATTCGAGATTGACCTTGTTTAAACAACGTCAAACCCTAGCAAAGAGAGATAACGGCTACCATGTCCTGAAAGTAGAGCATGGAGATGGCATGCTTAAAAGTATTCCGGTCCTTAACCCTAACAGAGGGCATAGAAATAGTGGTCGAACAACCTCAAACCCTAGTGCTGAGAGAGACAAAGACTATCATGTCCCTCAGATTAGAGAGCATGTTTCTGGTATTCCTGAAATAAAACATATTGGAAATAGATCAGTTCTTGGTAATTTGGTGGAGAGGGTCAGAAATCCCACTTGAAATGCTTTCCCTCTAAATCTACTACGTGGTTGCATCCCATTCCGCTGCCAGATCCTGAAGATATGATCGAGAATTGTATGTCATTTGTAGAGCTGAATGGCCGACAAGATCCTTTTATTTATGTTGGATGCATCTTATGTTTCATAATGAGAATTCTTGAATCCAAAATACTGTAGTCTTGTATCTCTCTATGTAGAAATGCCAATGGATACAAGAATAAGGCCCAATGATATAAGGCTAATAACATTTTTCACTATTTTCATAGAAACTAAAACATTTTTTTCTATTCTAATGCAGCCACTGGAAGGGTGACCACGAAGGTGGATGTGTACGCATACGGTGTCGTGCTCATGGAGCTGATCACCGGCCGGAAGGCTCTCGATGAAACTCTCCCCGACGATCTCACCCACCTCGTCTCATGGTTCCGCCGTGTCCTCATTTCTCGTGACAACAACAATGCCGGCAGCGATAACCGAAACAAGAGCCTATTGAAAGTAGTGGATCCCAGACTCGAGCTCTCCGACAATGATCTGCCCGGAGTGGTGGCTGTGGCGGAGCTTGCAGGGCATTGCACTAGCCGGGAGCCGCACCAAAGGCCAGACATGGGCCATGCAGTAAATGTCCTTGTCCCCCTACTCGGCCTGTGGCGGCCCGTCAATGGCTCCGATGAAGATAACGAGGAATCCGCTGCCGAAAGCATTTTCCACGGCAGCCTCCCTCAACGGCTCCGCCGGTGGCAGCTAAACGAGGGCACCTCTATCTCCGGATATGACCTCAACAGCTCGATGGATGTTTCCCATGGTAGCATCCCAGCAAAGCCAGATATGTACCCAGATGGAAGATGACTTGAATTCCGGTCACTCTCTATAGGGAGCCTGTATGATTGACAAATTCTCGAAGTTTTGAAGATCCAGAGGGAGCTCAGCTGACGGGGGTGCGTCTCTCTCTCTATGGTTTTGTTTCTCTCTCTACCTTCTCTCCCTTTGACCCGTTTCTATGTATGAGATGAATGCGTTTTTGAGAAAGGGTTTGGGCGGCTTGTAAAGAGGATGATTTTATTATTGGTGATGGGTTGTAGAGAGATGCTGAATCCAGCTTGAAATCTGGATGATTCTCTGTATCTCTCTACAGTTTCAAGAATGTTATGGTTCAAGATTTGTCAGGAACATGTGGCTCCTCTCTGTCTGTTTCTCTCTCTTCCCGCCATGTGCCAGGAGCCTATCTCAGGGAGCTTCTTGTCCGCATGTGCCAGAGGTCTATCTCTATCTCTCCCCCCCACCTTCTCTCTCTCAGGGAGCTTCTTGCCCGCATATGCCAGAGGTTTATTCTCTCTCTCATCCCCACCTTCTCTCTCTGGGAGCTTGTGGCCCCCATGTGCCAGAGGTCTATTCTCTCTCTCTCTCTCTCTCTCTCGGAGCTTCTTGCCCACATGTGCCAGAGATCTATTCTCTCCGGCTTTCTCTCCCCACTTCATGCGGCAGAGGTATAGAATCTCGCTTCCAGGACCCCTTTCTCCACGATCTCTCCTCTTTCTGCATGGGTTTTTTCACGTGGAGAGACGTCGTCGGGTAGTGAACCTGCTGACGGTAGAGAGATGCTGACGTGGATGGTAGAAGACGCGGCCGCACGTATCTGTCTGTACAACTGCGCATGAGCTGTGCTAATGATGACCACGAGTACAGACTGAGATGCCCCGGGCGCGTGCGTTCGAGGTGTACAAGGGCAGTTCAGAAAATTTTTAGGGGCTATATATAGAAAAGGAGATGGTTTGAAATTCTAAGGCCCAGAAAGAAATGGCCCAAAGAGGAAGTATGCTCTTTGCAAGACACATCAAAGAGCAATGAGGGTGAAAATGGTTTTACTATTCCAAAGGGATTTCTAGAGGGCGAGCGGGCTTGGAAAAGAAGTTGCAGCGAGCTTACGAGCAGGCGTAGAAGTCGAGAATGGAAGTGTGTAACTCCATCGATGACCCATTGAACTAGTCGACTATCGTCAAGTTGCACAATTCCCTGCATGGCAAGCAACATGCTAGATTTTTTAAGAGCCCTCGAATCAAGCTTTGACGTGGAGGATTGTTCTTTTGCACAAAGGAAAAGAACTCGTGGGTTTCAAACGGGTGTAGAAAACAAAAGATAACTCCAATGGCTATATTGGAAACCCATGAGTTGTTCTCTTAGTTTTCACACAACTCTTGAAAGTTTTCTTAGTTTTCACTTAAATCTCCATTGTGACTCTTCAATCTTTGGCTTTCCATGCTAGTTCTTCTCACGACAAAATTTCAACTGAAAATAATTTTTCAACCAAAAATTGCAAACTATTAAAATTATTATTGATGAAAATGAACATAAATTTTCAGGTGATTAAGCTTGGAAATTTTTAAGAATATTAATGATTAAATTCATGAAAGCATGATTTGACTAAAGCTTGTTCAAATGTTATGAGATGTGCTATTTGATTATTACAATGAGAAACTAATGCGACAATTTCAGAGATGATGAATTAATTTATAAGTTAGATATTTATCACTTACTTCTATCACTAGAAACATACGAGAAAGAGATCTCCCAGCATGATTAAGAAGTCAAACCTTTTCAACGGTGCGGCCGAAGGACACTTGAGATTATTGATTTAGGTCAACCTACTATGGAAACTGTCAGTAAATTAGGGGCAGATTTGTCATTAAGCCCATATATGACCGTTGTAGTTACCGTGATGTGTAAAATGTATAAATACCTATTCTACTTAATGAAAAGAGAACCTTTTACCTTTTTATTGGGTAATCTCCTCTCTCCCCTATTTCTCTACCTTCGCGACCTAATCCCGTACGACACAAGACAGAGAGATTTATGTGCTTCTTGTCATGGTATCAAAGCATCGATCGAAGGCCGAAGCCTGAAAAACAAGGAGGACATCAAAGGCGCAACATCATCGCTATCTCCTGTGATTCCCGATCTGCTCATCTTCGGGAACTGGAGTTGAAACAGAAGTCTTCAACAAGATCCGATCGCATTCCCGATCTGCTCATCTGCAGGAACTGGAGACGAAGACATACGAGAAGTCTCCAAAAGATTCCACTACTTCCCGATCTGCTTTTATGCGGGAACAAGATTTTTTTTTTTCATGTTAGAAGATGAGAGAACACGATAGGAGAGAGGAAAACAGAAAATAGGGTTTGACAAGACCCCTACATGCACGAGAGTGGGAATATATAGAGAGGAAAGGGAGAGAAAGGTAAGTGGGCTTAAGCCCAATAAGAGAGAGAGAAGAAGTGGGCTTTAACATTTCAAAAGCGGTCCAAGCTGCGTAACTGAAGGATGCTTGACTGAAGGTGCTCGCGATCGCCATTTCTGCAATCGTGAAGGCTTCCACTAATTTCCGACTCCATTTCTTCCCTCATGAAGGTTCTTTTCTTTTAAAATAATGGGGACGAAAATATGAAATATGTTCACTATCTCTCCAGAGGAAGGAAAGCTTACCTCATCAACGGTACCTTCTTCATCTACTCTAAAATATTCTACATCTGGAAATCATCAGGTGATTCACTTACCTCCTACAGCTTCCCGAAATTTATTTACTGGTAAAAATATTTATCAGTGGAGAAGATTTGCTGAGAGGATGCTCCGACCCCGTAACTTGGACGATCACTTGATTAAAACCAGACCCAATGAGGAGGATAACAATTATTTTAAGTGGGTAGATGAAGAAGATATCCTTATTACCTGGTTATTAGATTCTATGAAACTGGAACTCAGTGATTGATTCATAGATTATGAATCTGTAAAGGAGATATGGGATACAGTTATTAGGTTATATTCTAAACTTGAAGATGAATCTAGAATGGCAGAGCTTACAAAGAAGGCTATGGAATTGGTCCAAGAATAGAAAAGCGTTCTTGAATATTCCAATGAATTAAATGCATTGTGGAGTGAAATAGACTTCTATAGACCACTCCCAACAGATCCAAAAGGCAGAGATTACATTTTAAAGGGAAGAACTTACAGATTTCTAACCGGATTAAGACCAGAATTTGAGACCATAAGGACTCTTTTGCTACATAGAGAACACCCCATAACATTTGATGAATCAGTAGTTCAGGTGATCCAAGAGGAAAGTAGGATGAAGGCCATGCAAACACAATTTTCCTCGGATAATCAAGCTTTCCTGCTTAAAAATACCTCTATATCTACTTCTTCAACACCTGGACAGAGTGGACAAGCACCCAATACATGATATACACATGGATTCACACCTAAACAATCCTTCCCACAGTCCAACTATCCAAAGAAGCCACATCAAAAATGAAAAGGTGATGCTAAAGATTCCTTATGGTGTGATTTCTGCCAGCGACATAGACATACCAGAGATACATGTTGGAAGATACATGGGTGTCCTACAATAAGTCAAAGCCATGTTATGATGCAACCTACTACAATTGCTTGGCAACAATATCCAGTACATCAAACCAATGACTCAGGAGGAGACGAAAAGGATATTGCCTTATTGAAAGAGAAAGTAGAACAATTGGTGGCTATTCTTGCAAACTCATCATCAATAATTGGATCTACTTCGGTGGCTAATTTTGGTAAGAAATTTATTTTAGATAAATTTTTTTCAATTACATCAACTAAATCTCTAACTCCTGTTGAAATTAGTAACTCATGGATCTTAGACTCAGGAGCAACCGATCATATGACACCTACATATGGTCTTTTCTCATCATATGTTCCATGTACAATGGAAAAAAGGTACAAACGGCAGATGGCACATTGTTGACTGTCTCAGGAATAGGAACGATCACATTAAAATCCATAGGAACATTAGAACATGTCTTACATGTTCCTCAGTTATTTACTAGTTTAGTTTCTGTTCAGAAAATTGCATCCTTAACACAATACAAAATTGAATTTGATGGAAATGATGCTTTTTTATGTAATAAGGTGCAAGGGTGGAGGACTGGGCTAGCTAATGTACACAACGGGTTATATTACCTAGAAAGTACGCAAGAGCTTTCTCCCAAGCATCTCATAAACCCTGCAATACACCAATGCAGTACAACAGCTGCAGACAACAAGAAGGAGAAAGTTTGGCTCATCCATAATAGATTAGGACACCCTTCTTTTGAAACATTGAAAATGTATGTTTCCCGATGAATTTAAGGGATTTTGTGTTAAAGATTTCCTTTGTGATGTATGTGAAAGAGCAAAACATAAGAGAAGCACATACTCATCTCAGAACATAGAAAGAAGGAAGTATCCATTCCAACTTCTACATTTAGATGTGTGGGGTCCATCCCCTTCACCAGACCTCCATGGATTCAGGTGGTTTCTCATAATTGTAGACGATTTCAGTAGATTTACATGGACTTATCTCCTCAGACATAAATCAGAAGTTATAATGAAATTTAAACATTTCAGTCACATGATTGAACGACAGTTTGAGACAAAAAGTAAAGTTATTAGGACTGATAATGCCAAGGATTTTTTAAATCATGAATTTCATGATTTCTGTGTCGAAATAGGGATAATACATGAAACGTCTTGTGCATATACTCCGCAACAAAATGGGGTTGCCGAAAGGCGAATTGGGATTATCCAAGAGAGAGCTAGAACATTATTAATCCAAAGTAATACACCAAGTTTCCTTTGGGGAGAAGCAATGCTTACATCCACCTTTCTAACCAATAGGATAATAAGTCCAAACTTAGACAAACTATCTCCTCTGAAATTGCTAACTACAGCCATATCTTCAAGAGTGTCTGATAAAGTTGGACATGAATTACCCCTAAAGGTATTGGGGTGTGAATGCTATGTGCATCTATACCCTAACCAAACAAACAAATTATCATCAAGAGCAATTAAATGTGTATTTGTGGGCTATTCCAATACACAAAAAGGTTATAAATGTTATTTTCCTACGGGTAAAAGAATTATTGTATCCAAAGATGTCACCTTCAATGAAGGGAACATGTTTTATATAAAGAATCATGGTGAATTAGACAATCAAGATGTGGAATTAAGGTTAGTGTCTCCTGCAAGAGACATAGAGCAGAATATGAGTCCCACTCATATTCTTTTTCAAAAACCTAGAATGAATAGTGAGTATCATGAAAATGACCAGATTCCCAATTATAGCAAAACACCAATCTATTCCCAAGTATATACTAGGAAAGGGAATAATATAGAAGCCGTACCAAATCATAGTAAAGCACCTTTACATAGTCAAGTCTACATCAGAAAAGCGAAAATAAATGATTTGAATACAGGAAAAATAATAGAGCAACCAAATGAGGAAAGTGCACCCTCAGAAATTATCCCAAATAAGACAACAAATGAAGTCACTGGAACTAGTAAGATAGCTTAGTCTAATATAGGTTTACTGGAAAAAAGGACTACACCTTATCCTTTGAGTAGTTATCTTACTTTTTTGAAGTTAACTACTAATCACAAAGCCTTTCTAACTACACTACACAATGAATACATTCCAAAAACTAGTGATGAAGCTATAAAAATCCCACATTGGAAATTAGCAATGGAGGAAGAATTAAGGGCTTTAGAAGTAAACCAAACACGGGACATTGTAAACTTATCACCTATGAAAAAACCTATAGGATGTAGATGGGTTTTCACTGTGAAATACTTATTAGATGGCAAAATTGAGCGATATAAGGCTAGGTTAGTCGCTCAGGGATATAATCATACATATAATATAGATTATGGAGAAACATTTGCACCTGTAAGGAAAATGAATACAATTATAATACTTATAGCATTGGCAGTCCAACATGATTGGATATTACAGCAGTATGATGTAAAAAATTCATTTCTGCATGGAGATTTAGAAGAAGAAATCTACATGAAGATACCTCCTGGATATTCAGGAATATATAATATATCTCAGCTATGTAGATTAAAAAAGGCCATATATGGCCTAAAACAATCCTCTAGGGCTTGGTTTGGTAGATTTTCCCAAACTATAAAAAAATATGACTATATACAATCTAATGGTGATCATAGTTTGTTCTATAAACACTCAAACCAATCGAAAGTTACTATTTTAGTAATATATGTTGATGACATCATAATTACAGGAAATGATCCAGCAGAAAAAGCTAAATTAGAGCAAGTACTTATGAAGGAATTTACTATCAAAAACCTTGGGAGAATGAAATATTTCCTAGGAATTGAGATATCACATTCTTCCAATGGTATCATACTATCTCAACATAAGTATATACTTGATCTCTTAGCAGAAATGGGTTTTACAGATTGTCAACCTGCAAAAACACCCATAGAAGTAAACCATAGACTCACACTCAAGGAAGATGAACAAGAGACTAACATAGGTAATTATTAAAGATTAGTTGGTAGATTAATCTATTGTCACATACTCGTCTTGAAATTTCTTATGCTGTTAACATAGTCAATTTATGCATAGTCCTAGAGTTTCCCACTTACAAGCAGCACACCGGGTACTCAGATACCTGAAAGGGACAACTGGATGGGGACTGCATTTTAAACGCCAAGGTATGATATCTTTAGACGTATACACAAATTCTGACTTCGCAGGTTCTTTGATTGATCGCAAGTCCACTACTGGATATTGTATTTTCCTAGCTGAAAATCTAGTTGTATGGAGAAGTAAGAAGCAAGAAGTGGTTGCAAGGTCCAGTACAAAAGCAGAATTCAGGGCTCTAGCACATGAGCTCACGGAAGTTATGTGGATCAAAGGAATATTACAAGATTTAAAGATCAAGATGGATGATAACATGCAATCTTAACATGATAAAACATGATTATTAATACAAAATAAGGCATAAAACATTCCATTTATGTGCATGTTATCATACTTTGAGTGCATTTCTATCATTCCATGTAATTTTATGTTAAAATCTCAAAATACGTTAATTTAGGGTTAATTATGATGAATTAAAGATTAAATATTTTATAACCTATCTTTACTTGAGATTATAAGTGGTTTTTAAAGTTAAATAATAAGAGAAATCATTTTTATGAACATTCATTTAATTTTCTAAAGTAAAAATCATAAAGAAATGAATGTATTTTTGAAATAAGAATTAAATCTATTGTTATTTAAATAATTTGACTTTTTAGAATGATAGATAATTAAATTTCAGATCGAATGAAAGAAATTTAGATTAATTTTGAGTTGTATTTTGAAAGTTATGAATTTTATAATTTTTAGAGATTTTTTCTGGATTTTTCCGATTTTATTTTCGATTTAAAACATTTAAAAAATGATAAAAAGGGGGACGATTTTCGCGCGAGTCCCACGTGGGTGCGATGTGACATGCAAGGCCACGTGGCAGAGCCACGCGGGCCCACGCGAGCGCCTGCGTGGCGCGGGGGTGACACGTGGCTGCTATTCATATTTATCATATATAGATTTATAATACATATAGGTCTCCCGATTATCGAGAGACAAATTTATTATCACTCATAAACCGCCTCACCTTTTAAACTAGAAGTTTCCCTTGATTTTTACGATGTGGGACTTTGTTCCACACGTTTTGTTTTAAATGCAGGCCACGTGGATCAACGATAGACGTCGGATCGGCGGCGCCTTGGAAATCCGCACGTCGATTGATAACATGCAATCTTAACATGATAAAACATGATTATTAATGCAATTTAAGGCATAAAACATTACATTTATGTGCATGTTATCATACTTTGAGTGCATTTCTATCATTCTATGCATATTTATGTCATAATCTCAAAATGCACTAAATTAGGGTTAATTATGATAAATTAAGGATAAATGATTTTATAACCCATCTTTACTTGAGATTATGAATGGTTTTTAAAGTTAAATAATGAGAGAAATCATATTTATGAACATTCATTTAATTTTCTAAAGTTAAAATCTTAAAGAAATGAATGTATTTTTGAAATATAAATTAAATCTCTTGTTATTTAAATATTTTGAATTTTTAGAATGATAGATAATTAAATTTCAGATCCAATGAAAGAAATTTGGGTTAATTTGGAGTTGTATTTTAAAAGATATGATTTTTACAATTTTAGGGATTTTTCTGTATTTTTCCTGATTTTTCCGATTTAATTTTGATTTAAAATTGATTAAAATAAATATAAAAAAAATGTAAAAAGGGCGCGGGGCCCGCGCGGGTGCGACGTGGCACGCAAGGCCACGTGGCAGAGCCACGCGGACTCGCCGCACGGCGCCTAGGTGGCGCAATATATACACTATATTTATTTATTTTATCATATATAATAAGGGGTCTTTGTCCTTCCCTATATGGGAAGGGTCATACCCTTAGAAACCGTCGGGTTATTTAAACCCGACGGATTCCTAAATATACTCCGTGTGGGACTAATCTCCACACTCTTCTTACCTTTCAGGTGACGTGGCGCGAGGAGGAGCGTCGGATCCAGTCGACGCGTCGATCGCACGCGTCGATCGCGTGAGCCTGGTCCATGATCAAAGATCAAGACCACGTGCTTTAAATACACGGATTATAACGGTCATGATCTACGCGACGTGGCGGCATCACGCGCGCCGATCGGGTGGAGGCCAGGGACCACCGGGAGATCATCAAGACCACGTGCGTTTTTAAAGGATTTATAACGGCCGAGATGCATCTGCGCGGACCGCATCTCAGCCGTCCGATCACGATCCTAAGGACGGCGTTCCATGCGTTTTATAACGCATCTCGGGAGATCGCATCCAGATCGTCCATCCACGATCTGACGGCCACGATTTAAGCTTACCGTTTCGAATTGATGCGTTTAATCTCGGCCGTTAATGCGGATTAAACGCATCAATCGGACGGTTTTCCCCAATTCGCCTTATAAATAGACGAGTTCTTCCTCCTCCTCTCTCAATTCCGCATCCATGGAGGGGTAGAAGTCGAGATTTGGTGGAAAATCGAGGGAGAAATCGACGCTTGAAGCTCGGCGTGACGATCTTGACGTTTTTGGTGATTAATCGGCTTAATCACCTCGTTTTGATCGCTAAATGGGTTTAGTGGAAGCGGTTTTACCTCAATTATCCTCCTATTATCTTTAATTTTCGTTTAGATTAGGATTTAGCTTTCAATTTCATAGAATTTCATCTAAAATTACGATTTCAACGTCCAAAAATTTCTCTCCACTTCAAATTTTCGATTTCTCCATGAAAATCAAGTCCAAATTCAACGATTCTTGATTCCGTGGATTCGTTTTGAAGTTATCTTTCTAAATCCACCATTTTCCCTAATTTCTCACCTCAATTCATCGTCCAATTTGACCAAATTCTAAAAGATATCTCGAAAATACCTAAATTCCCTGTGGATTCGACCCGTATTTACCATTATACCCCTCAATTCTCTCTTAATTACCCAAATTGGTAAGTTCGGTATTATTTTTGACACGAGACCGTGTGAAATCGATGACCTCGCGGTCTCATCTCGTCAAATGGCGCCGTTGCCGGGGATAACATGCACTAAAGAGACGAGACCACCAAATATTGCATGCATATCCCCGGCAACGGCGCCATTTGACGAGACGAGACCTCGAGGTCGTCGATTTCACACGGTTTCGTGTCAAAAATAATACCGAACTTACCAATTTGGGTAATTAAGAGAGAATTGAGGGGTATAATGGTAAATACGGGTCGAATCCATAGGGAATTTAGGTATTTTCGAGATATCTTTTAGAATTTGGTCAAATTAGACGATGAATTGAGGTGAGAAATTAGGGAAAATGGTAGATTTAGAAAGATAACTTCAAAATGAATCCACGGAATCAAGAATCGTTGAATTTGGACTTGATTTCGCGGAGAAATCGAAATTTGAAGTGGAGAGAAATTTTCGGACGTTTAAATCGTAATTTTAGATGAAATTCTATGAAATTGAAAGCTAAATCCTAATCTAAACGAAAATTAAAGATAATAGGAGGATAATTGAGGTAAAACTGCTTCCACTAAACCCGTTTAGCGATCAAAACGAGGTGATTAAGCCGATTAATCACCAAAAACGTCAAGATCGTCACGCCGAGCTTCAAGCGTCGATTTCTCCCTCGATTTTCCACCAAATCTCGACTTCTACCCCTCCATGGATGCGGAATTGAGAGAGGAGGAGGAAGAACTCGAGAGAAACGAGTGAGAGAGGTGTCTAGAAAGTCAATTTTATTGAATTCTCACTCGAATGCATACATCGACGAAGAACTCTTCGTTTTATAGGAAAAAGGGGCGTAACCGTCCGATCGGTGCGTTACAACTTGATCAACGGTCCAGATGCACGCGTAACGGCGAACCGTTACGATTTAATTTCAGCCCTCCGATCTTTGAATGGACGCTCCGGATTTGATCTCCACGATTTACGTTATAAAACGCATAAGAAACGTCGCCCGTCGGATCGCGATCCGACGATCGTGATGCGTTTCGGCGCATTTAATCCACGCCGTTATAACTCCTTTTAAAACGCACGTGTTTGATGATCTTTTGGTGGACCGTCAGTTCACGCGATCGACGCGTGATATTGATCCGCGCCGTCGATCCGACGCACCGCGTGCATCCACGTCACCTGAAATAAGTAAATAAGCTGTGGGTTAGTCCCACACGGAAGATAATTATGAAACCGTCGGGTTTAAATAACCCGACGGTTTCTAAGGGTATGACCCTCCCCATATAGGGGAGGACAAAGACCCATTTTATAAATATATAAATAAATATATACTATATATACACGCGCCACGTAGGCGCGCTGCGTGGGTCCGCGTGGCGCTGCCACGTGGCCTTGCGTGCCACGTCGCATCCACGCGGGTCCCGCCCCCCTTTTTTTTAATTTTTTTTAATTTTTTAATGTTTTAAATAGAAAATAAAATCATAGAAAATTCAGAAAAATACAGAAAAATCCCCAAAAATTGTAAAAATCATATCTTTTAAAATACAACTCCAAATTAATCCAAATTTCTTTCATTGGATCTGAAATTTAATTATCTATCATTCTAAAAATTCAAAATATTTAAATAACAAGAGATTTAATTTATATTTCAAAAATACGTTCATTTCTTTAAGATTTTAACTTTAGAAAATTAAATGAATGTTCATAAATATGATTTCTCTCATTATTTAACTTTAAAAACCCTTCATAATCTCAAGTAAAGATGGGTTATAAAATCATTTATCCTTAATTTATCATAATTAACCTTAATTTAGTGCATTTTGAGATTATGACATAAATATGCATAGAATGATAGAAATGCACTCAAAGTATGATAACATGCACATAAATGTAATGTTTTATACCTTAAATTACATTAATAATCATGTTTTATCATGTTAAGATTGCATGTTTTAAATAATTGCTAGTCTCTTAGCAATTTCCTATAGAATCTCCCTAGAAAGTCTTTTCCACTTCTCAATCCTACTACTAAAGAGGTGAAATGTATATAAGTATGATTACTCTTCCTCATAGTGTGGACCATAGTGATCTAGATTCGATCTCTAGGTTGACTTCTTTAGTGCATATTAGGGTAGTCTTCTTTAGTGCATATTAGGGTAGTGCACATAAATGCATAAGTTGGGGGGTGTGATAACATGCAATCTTAACATGATAAAACATGATTATTAATGCAATTTAAGGCATAAAACATTATATTTATATGCATGTTATCATACTTTGAGTGCATTTCTATCATTCTATGCATATTTATGTCATAATCTCAAAATGCACTAAATTAAGGTTAATTATGATAAATTAAGGATAAATGATTTTATAACCCATCTTTACTTGAGATTATGAAGGGTTTTTAAAGTTAAATAATGAGAGAAATCATATTTATGAACATTCATTTAATTTTCTAAAGTTAAAATCTTAAAGAAATGAATGTATTTTTGAAATATAAATTAAATCTCTTGTTATTTAAATATTTTGAATTTTTAGAATGATAGATAATTAAATTTCAGATCCAATGAAAGAAATTTGGGTTAATTTGGAGTTGTATTTTAAAAGATATGATTTTTACAATTTTAGGGATTTTTCTGTATTTTTCCTGATTTTTCCGATTTAATTTTGATTTAAAATTGATTAAAATAAATATAAAAAAAATGTAAAAAGGGCGCGGGGCCCGCGCGGGTGCGACGTGGCACGCAAGGCCACGTGGCAGAGCCACGCGGACCCGCACAGCGCGCCTAGGTGGCGCAATATATACACTATATTTATTTATTTTATCATATATAATAAGGGGTCTTTGTCCTTCCCTATATGGGAAGGGTCATACCCTAGAAACCGTCAGTTATTTAAACCCGACGGATTCCTAAATATACTCCGTGTGGGACTAATCTCCACACTCTTCTTACCTTTCAGGTGACGTGGCGCGAGGAGCGTCGGATCCGGTCGGCACGCGTCGATCGCACGCGTCGATCGCGTGAGCCTGGTCCATGATCAAAGATCAAGACCACGTGCTTTAAATACACGGATTATAACGGTCATGATCTACGCGACGTGGCGGCATCACGCGCGCCGATCGGGTGGAGGCCAGGACCACCGGAGATCATCAAGACCACGTGCGTTTTTAAAGGATTTATAACGGCCGAGATGCATCCGCGCGGACCGCATCTCAGCCGTCCGATCACGATCCTAAGGACGGCGTTCCATGCGTTTTATAACGCATCTCGGGAGATCGCATCCAGATCGTCCATCCACGATCTGACGGCCACGATTTAAGCTTACCGTTTCGAATTGATGCGTTTAATCTCGGCCGTTAATGCGGATTAAACGCATCAATCGGACGGTTTTCCCCAATTCGCCTTATAAATAGACGAGTTCTTCGTCGTTCTATGTATTCGAGGATGATTTTTACTTAATCGACCTATCTACACCCTTCTTTTCTCGAATCTCTCATGTGTAATCACTTCTAGACTCGATTCCGCGTCCACGGAGTGTTTATATGTGAGATTTCGTCGATCGTGCGAGGAGAATTTGTCTCTTGAACTCCGATTATCACGTTTGAATTCGCGGAACAAATAGCCGTCGATCCGGCGATTAATTGGATCAATTCAAGCGTTATTTCGGGTTAGAAATCATGTTTTCCCTCTTATCTATCGTCATGTAGCATCAATTTGTAATTTAGGATCTTAATTTAGCTTAATTTAGATTTTAATTTCTGTTTATGTTCATCGCGATTCCGAAAATTTCTCTCCACTTCCATCTTTGATTTCTCCGTGATTACTCATCCAAATCGAGCGATTTTTTATTCCACGGATAGATCTTTGAGTTATCTTTCTAAAACCACCATTTTCCCTAATTTCTCACCTCAATTCATCGTCCAATTTGACCAAATTCTAAAAGATATCTCGAAAATACCTAAATTCCCTGTGGATTCGACCCGTATTTACCATTATACCCCTCAATTCTCTCATAATTACCCAAATGGGTAAGTTCGGTATTATTTTTGACACGAGACCGTGTGAAATCGACGACCTCGCGGTCTCATCTCGTCATCGATCGCGTGGACGCGCGGACCACTGATCATCAATCGCACACGTGGCTTTTAAAAAAGAGTTATAACAACCACGATTTCACGCGATCAAACGCATCTGAAGCGTTAGATCGCGATCCAACGGGCGCCGTTTGATGCGTTTTATAACGCATATCGTGAAGATCAAATCCGGAGCATCCATTCAAGATCATAAGGCCGAAATAAAATCGTAACGGTTCGCCGTTACGTGTGCATCTGCACCGTTGATCGAGCTTGAAACGCACCGATCGGACGGTTACGCCCAATTTTGCCTATAAAACAAAGTGTTCTTCGATTTTGTAAGACATTCTTGGAGGATTTCACTTAATCGACCTATCTACACGCATCTTTCCTTGAATCTCTCACTTCTAATCTCTTCTAGACTCAATTTTGCGTCCACAGAGTGATTAAAAGTGAGATTTCATCGATCGATCAAGGAGAATTTGTCTCTTGAATACCGATGTTCACGTTTGAATTCACGGAATGAATAGCCGTCGATCCGGCGATCAATTGGATCGATTCGATCGTTATCTCGGGTTAGAAAACTTATTTTCCCTCTAATCTATCGTCATGTATCATCAATTTCTAGTTTAGGATCTTAATTTAGCTCAATTTCGTTTTCAATTTTGATTTATGTTCTTCGCGATTTCGGAAATTTCGTCCCACTTCACTCTTTGATTTATCCGCGATTACTAATCCAAATTGAGTGATTTTTGATTCCGTGGATACATCATTGAGTTATCTTTCTAAATCTACCATTTTCCCTAATTTCTCACCTCAATTCATCATCCAATTTGATCAATTTCTAAAAGATATCTCGAAAATACCTTAATTCCCTGTGGATTCGACCCTTATTTACCATTATGCCACTCAATTCGAGTTAATTTCCCAAAATTGGTAAGTTCGGTATTATTTTTGACACGAGACTGTGTGAAATCGATGACCTCGCGGTCTCGTCTCGTCAATGGACTGCACAACCATTGTATTCTGTGATAATCAATCTACAATTAGAGTTGCACATAACCATGTGCAACACAATAGAATGAAGCATGTCGATATAGATAGACATTACATAAAGGAAACATTGGAGCAAAATGATATTAACACTTGCTACATTGGGTCTTCTGAACAAAGAGCATATGTTTTGACCAAGGGTTTAGTTAAAGAGTAATTTATGAAACTGACAAGCAAGCTGGGATTGATCAACATGTACTCTTCAGCTTGAGGGGGTGTGTCAGTAAATTAGGGGCAGATTTGTCATTAAGCCCGTATATGACCGTTGTAGTTACCGTTATGTGTAAAATGTATAAATACCTATTCTACTTAATGAAAAGATAACCTTTTACCTTTTTTATTGGGTAATCTCCTCTCTCCCCTATATCTCTACCTTCGCACCTAATCCCCGTACGACACGGGACAAAGAGATTTATGTGCTTCTTGTCAGAAACATACCAGAATAAGTGTGTAAAACCATGATTCACAAGATCACAGGGTTCTCGCAGAATTGGAAAGATTTTTTGTCAAGCAGATCTATGATACAACTCATATCAAATCTGGTAAGAGCGATGAAGAGCATCTCGCAATTTGCTCTCCATGGCAAGTCCCTCGTCTCGTAGAAGATCTGCTCTGAAAGCCCATGCACCTCTACAGCCCCATGACGAATGCAACCCTAGCACAAAGGCCTCTGCTTACGACTCAAATATACTCCCCAATACCCCTTTTTCTTCATCCCCTTTCTATTTATACTGTCCACCCTACTATTTTTCTATAGTTATCTTTCTATTTCTATAATATGGTCCGTCAGATCATCTTAGTCGCCAACCTGGTCCTCCAACTGATTTCCTCCTTCTTTTCCTTTAGTTTTGACAAAATTATTATCTAGCTTCTTCCTCTAGTAGCCATGAGAGGTAAGATCGTATCATTACCCTCCCCATCACAACCACATTGTCCCCAAGGTGGAACTCTAGAAATTAAGGTGCATAGTAGAAACATTGGGGTGAATCACCAACCTGAATCACTGGGTGAATCGCGAATACTTCTTGTAAAACATTAGTGCTCTGTAGTCAATGCAAAACCTCCAACATGAATCCTTCTTATTTACTAAGAACACTGGGCTTACAAATGGGCTGTGAGATGGTTATATTAGCTCTGCCTCTAACATCACCCGTACCATTTTCTCGATCACATCTTTCTGTATGAAGGAGTAGCGATAGGGCCTCAAATTGATGGGTTGTTCCCCTAGAATGAGCACAATCGAGTGATCAACATCTCTCCTCGGAGGTGCTTTCCTCCTCCCAACTACTTTGGGATGGGGAGTCCGTATCATCAAACTTGGTCTCCATTTGGTGTAACTATCAATAATAGTTGCTGCTTAGCCATCATTTTCTTCATTTCTTTGTTGGACATATCACCACACGATAGACTCTGATCACCTCGAATGGCGACTATCTAGTTGTTAAGCTTGAATTGAATTAGTAATTTCTACCAATGATTTTGTGTCCATCCCATTGAAGCAGGCCACGCCATGCCAAGAATAACATCGACACCGGGCATTGGCTAGGGTAGAAAGTCAAGTGTCGAGTTTATGCCTTAAATAGAAAAGGGAACTCCGTAGCATATACCCGGGCCCGGAGTTGTCTTCTCATCTCCCAACATAACTTGAAATTGTAATTGAGGGTCCGTTGATAAGTGCTGGTCACAAATGATCTCTTTTGAAATCAACTTGTGAGAAGCACCACTATCAACCAATATCACCACTAGTTTGCCCTGGATATCCCCCCTATCAATTTCACCGATCTCGTATGAGTAAAGCCCATTAATGCTGCCAAGGATACCTAGGCAATTAATAATTTTCTGTCTACCAATGGCAGATTCTCTTTAACTAACTCCTCTTGAAGTTCCTCTTGCTCTGACTCAAACTCATCATCGTCTTCAATGACCATCAACAACCGTAGGGTCTTCTTGCATCAATGCCCAAGGCCAAACTTCTCGTTATAGTTAAAACAGAGGCCTTGCTCGCGCGTCCATTGTAACTCATCTTTGGTCAGTATAACTCGTTTTCACCCACCAACTTCTTATCGTTGTGATTGCCTTGGTGGCGACGGGGGTCGTACGCCACCACTCCGTCTTGCTTTTCATTCACAATACGATGACTTTGGCACACTCCTCCTCCTCATCTGCCTTGAGCTCCTATTTCTCACTTCACGCAGGACTAACGGATCTCGAATGCTTGCCATTTTTCTGCCCAAAGCCTTCACCTTGAATGCGTTCCTCCAGAGAGCGCAGCACATGGCAGAGCAATTCCACTTGTTCATCAATTTTTTTCTGGCTTTCCTCAAGTGCGTTCTGCAACTCATCCTTAATTGTCCCAACTTGGTCTCCTAATTCTTCAATTTCTCTTCTAATTATTTTACCCCCATTCTGGTTCGCTGGTACTACATTATTAATCCTTGTAGTGTTTCACCTAGGAGGTTTGCTCTAATACCAAACGATATGACTCGTATCGAATCTAGTAAGAATGATCAAGAGCGTCGCTCGACTTGCTCTCCCTCACAAGTCCCCCATCCACAAGAAGATCCACTCTAAAAGCCCAAGCACTTCTCCAGCCCCAAGTCGAATGCAACCCTAGCACAGAGGCCTCTGTTTTCGACTCAAATCTACTCCCCGATACCCCTTTTCCTCATCCCCTTTCTATTTGTACTGTCCATCCTTCTATTTTTTTATACTTGTCTTTCTATTTCCATAATATGGTCTGTCGGATCATCTTAGTTGCTAGGCTGGTCCTCCAGCTGATTTCCTCCTTCTTTTCCCTTAGTTTTGACCAACTTATCATGTAGCTTCTTCCTCCGATAGCCCATGAGAGGTAAGATCTTATCAATCTATTGACCCAATGATGGAGAATTATTTTAAAATATGAACACAAGGGTTCCAAGTGAACCTATTCTCCTCCTTACTCATGAGTTTGAGAAAGTATTCATTCATTTAAATGGATGAAGAAGACCTCTCTAAATAATGAAAGAGAGTGTAGATTCTAAGGGAATTATCTTCCCTCCCCCTCCTATTTTATACTGATCTAAAGATTGACTTGGTCAAAGAATTTAAACCCTATCTTTAGAAACCTAGAATTCCTTGAGTGAACCAAGTCAACCACCTTCTACCTTGATATAGGATCCTAATTTCCAAACCATATTCTTTATATCATAGGTACCTCATATAGTTACAAAGTAATGATCTCAAAATCAATAGGAATCCCTTTGTTATCGAATTTCCTTTTCTCTTTGAAACCTCCATTAGTTAGAAGTTAGGAGAGATCCAAACTATTACTACTTATGGAAGCATGACCATCGAAGTCTATTTCAAGACAAGCCCAATTGAAGAGGAAATGAAATGTGATCGTCTTGCCATTATGAGATCAAAGAAGATACACCTACAAACCACCTATGAAAAGCTTGAAGGAAGAATCAACAAGAAGAATTAGCTCTCTTCTAAACAAAGCCCTCATGGAGATCAAAGCCTACTGCACGTCCTCTCTCCCCATTGAAGTGGAACACTGAAACGACGCGAAGATCTCCACAGGAAGAAATCCCCTCACGGTTGTGGCATCCAAAGATCATCAGTCACGACCGAATCCAAGGACACTCACAATTCACACATGAAGGTATCAATTTCCCACGATGTTTCCGCATTCGAGTCTTCGCCGCTGCATCACGTGAAGACTGTAAGAAAGAAGGTTGCTTGATGAGAAGGACGCATGAGAAATCAGTTGATAATAAATGTTGAAAGCAGACGACGACGAGGTCTCTGTCGGATTAGCACTGGAGAACATCGCACGCTAACGCGAGTGAGGAGGATTCTCCGTACAAATATTTCGAGCAGAGCCGATTTTATCAGCTATCGACACTGCCTATCTTTCCGTCTCCTCAACCGGCGTCAAGTTCTACACCTCCCGTCAACTAACCTCGTACGGTTATCAGACGCCTGCGCGAAAGAAAACAAGGAGCACTTTGATGCCCATGATTCCACCCTACGACACCATCACCGTCAACGCCCGTCCAAGCCAAGAAAGCGAATTGTCATCAGGAGGTTAGTACGGAATCGACGGAACTGACGAAGCTTTACGCGGTTCGTGCAAAGTTCACACGCGGAAAATTAAAGAGACGCACCTCTTTCCGTCGGCCCCGCATCACCAACACACGACTGAAGCTCGGTCAACCTGCTATCAGAGACAAACCACGACGACATCCGATATTATCCGCGATAAAAACGTGATACGACGCCACCCCCATTCTCGAAGATAATCCGAGGTTTTAAAGATAATCAATCAACGCACATTGACTCCGCAGCCAAGGACTTCATCAATGATCAAAGCGGATAAATCCGACGACGGCCTATCTTTGGGAGCTATGTTCTTATCGTCAGTCCGTCGAATGAACGTCAACAGACGCCCAAAATGGGTCAACCCGTCAAAGAACGTGAACAATAATCGGTAAGAATAACTGCTCATCCGCAAACATACTTCCGCAAGACGACGATTCACCGTAACGTCTCTTTAATTCTATAAAACAGGAAATGTAAGAGACAAAACAGATGTTGTTTTTGATAAAATTTGGTTCCTGTTACCTATGTGTTCCCGTGTCTCCATCAATCTCTCCCGCATCTTCTTCATCCCGAGTTCTATCTCCCTCTTCTACTCTCCCTCCATTCTATCGCTTTCACCATTTCGAGTATGAAGCATCTCGAGGCTATCATGTGTCAGCAGGAGTAATCCAACGGCATTATTTCTCGTCTTCTTCAGGTAAATCATCCTCTTCTCTTTCCCGTGTTGATAGTTCGTCTCCAAAATCATAAGTCCAACACGTCGTTTCTCTCTCCTATTCTCTATTTCCTCCGTCTCATCTCCGAATCTACTCTATCCCATATTCCCAGTCAATACCTACTCTCCATCATCATATTTAAATATATATAAAATCGCTCCTATTTCCCATCCTCGTTACCCTCTCTATTTTCGTCTCTCTTGCTCTCCTTTCTATCTCTCTATCATCCGTTATCTTATATTATATAATATATTATCCTCACATCCTTATTCTCTCTTTTATCATCCCTATTTACTAAAATATCATATATACATTCACTATTTTATCAAGCATTACACGTACTCCATCTTCTATTCCTCTATCTTATATTCTCACTGATATCACTTCATCATATTTACATTGCCATATTCATATCTCATTCATCTTCCATCACTTCATCATATTTACATTGCCATATTCATATCTCATTCATCTTCCATCACTTCATCATATTTACATTGCCATATTCATATCTCATTCATCTTCCATCACTTCATCATATTTACATTGCCATATTCATATCTCATTCATCTTCTATCACTTCATCATATTTACATTGCCATATTCATATCTCATTCATCTTCCATCACTTCATCATATTTACATTGCCATATTCATATCTCATTCATCTTCCATCACTTCATCATATTGACATTGCCATATTCATACATATAATGATTCCAAAATTATCCTACACCACCCAACATAAAATATCAACCCTCTGAATACCATCACCTGTAAGGGTTTTTGGCATGGTAGGAGAGTGAGGCAAAGTCTATGCTAGATTTTTGGCATGGTAGGAGAGTGATCTGGAGGAAAATATGGTCCACAGTTATTCAATGTATTTTCAACACAATTGGTAGATTTTCAGTTCAAATAAAAGCAAAAATGATAGCCAACTATGCTAAAATAAGTCATGATTTTAAAAATTATACGATCATACTTCAAGACTACAGAAGAAATAATGAACTCAATCACTAATATGTTTCAATGTTCACCCGATGGAATAATTTTCAGACAAAATCTCTTCTCATCTGCTGAAAAGTAGAGTAGAATCTTGATTGAAATTCATCCATATGATTATTTTTATATCCTTCAAAGTCATCTCAAAGGCATTCTACAAGATTAACTTTCAACCATTATAAAATAACCATTGATTTGCTGATCATGATTTCTTCCCATCTCATTAGGTAACAATGATGAAAAAAATCAAGAGTTATTTGAATTTCAAAATATGGCAAAAAAAAACCCATGAATTCGGGCTTTTTCCTTGATTCAAAACTATGCCTCGTGATTCATAATCTACAACTTTGATATCATATAAGATATCTCGGAATGATGTTCTTAGAAGTTCAACAGGTCACAAGCCCATCTCTCCCATGTATCTCCATGGTCACTATATTCCATAATTTGAATTTCTTGATTCATGTATCCATCTCTTCACCTCCTCCACCCAACCCTTCCTGTCCGAGATCCTCCGATTTATTTGGAGGGGTAGAGTTCTCTCAAAATACAGTCATTTTCTTCTTTTATCCTTCCATCAAGACTAAAAAAATAACACCCAGCCATCATTGCTTTCTCCCATCATGTTCTCTCTGTTGCTACATCTCTTGTGGATTTTTAGCCATGGAAAAAAAAGAGGAATAGATATTTCTGTTTCAAAATAATCATTCAAAATTGTGTTTTATTTATCACCTTCGAGAGAACACAAAAATAAAATAATGCTGAATAAAAATTACTGAAATTCAAGAATACGAAACATTACATCTGGTTATGTCAATCAATCAAATAAAGTAGATACCACCTTAGACATCGGTGGGTGGTTTTAACCTGATCATCCTCCTCACCCGGTCTTTATCAGTGTTTTCCAACATACCCTGCATTAAATTCTATTTTAAGAAAGAGAATAAACTCAAATCACATTTTCAAATGACGCATAGCTGAGATTCACCCAACTTTCATGAAAAATCTCACTTTTTGGTCAATCTCATCCTATATATTGAAGACCTAATAAACCCTAGATGAATGCAGAAAATAGATTGCCAAAATTCTTGAGTCATATGGATTGATGTCAATTGTAATCTTCCCAAGAAGATTCATCAAATCAAAATTCTTGATTCCTCGTTTATTGGGCAGAATCAACAAAGAACAGGGCCTAAATTGGTGGCACTGGGTACAAGCCATTGGCAGGCATCAATCTAAACATAATTAACTACTGAAAATTAGATTGTTTGACGGATTTTAAAAATAAACCGACAAAACACATATTTTTTTATTTATTAAAAACGAGAAAAACGTGTATTTACAAGAAAAAAATGTAATCAGAACACCAAATTCATGACTAGAAGATTAACATTTGCTCCAATGGAAAATAGATAACAATGTTGAGAGAATCAAAATGAAGTCGAGTTAATATAGTCAATAAGTCGTTGACAAGATAATGTAGAAATTTAAAAACAAAAAAAGGTAATAATTACCGTCCAGACGATTTCATCAAGGCTTAAGCATATCCGTCCATATTTATCAAGGAAGAGACGTTCAGTTGGCGGCTTCCCACAAATATCCTTTACGGAGGATGTTATTGCAAAAATCACTTCCGACACTGAGGGGACAAAAATATTCAAATTTCAGTAGGAAAAAAGTTGGCTTTGATGAGAGAGAAAACTAAAAACATCTTGCACTAAGGTAGAAACTTATTTAGGGACTCCAATTTTCATTACTGTTGAATACCCCTGCGGCAGCAATAGCAAGACCTCTGAGGCAGCTAGAAGCATGAAGTTCCCTCAGGCACAGTCATGTCTGAATTACAAGGCAGCAGAGGTTTGAGAAACTTCAAAGCACCAACTTGCAGATCTTTTATTCAATCTGAAAGTGAAAAAGTTCACCTTTCAGGTTGAGGGGGAGTGTAGCAAGATGGTGTCCTTTTTGAACTACCTTTTTTGTATTGTTACCGTTACAACGGTAACATTTTGTATAGCCCTATTTAAGGGGCCTCATGTTATCTCAGAAATATACTTTTGACTGGGCAACGTTTTTTCCTTCAAGGTGGCAGGGTAATCCTAACTCCGCCGCCCTTAATCTTCCTTCATGAATCATCTCTTTCACTCTAAGCCCTCTTTCCACGTTTGTATTCTTGACAAATACCCCTCGACTTGACAAGTGTCAAAATTGAATATAAGGAAAAAACAAATAGTCATCTTAGAAAAATTACTTATATGGCACTAGGATAGAAACTTATTACACCTTTAAGCAAGATATGTACTATCTTTGGGGGGGCCCTTTCTAGAGGGCACTTCTTCCTTTTTTCAAAAAAGAAAAAGAAAAAAAAAGATATGTATTATCTACGAAAAGAGAAAATATAAAAAAATACTTTAGCATGAAAGGCACTTAAATTTTGATTATTATCATAAGTCCCCAACCAAATATGGAAAAAAATTATATTCTATTGCAAAATTATTTGCCATTGAGTTATTCTAACGCATTATAAAGGGATCTGTGTTTTATTGAAGAAAGATGAGAGAGAAAATCACATTGACAGAGAAATTAAAAATATTTAGGGAACCAAGATGATTTTTCTCACATGCAAGTTCGTCATACTCATCCTTGCCAATGGCATAAACAAACACGTCCCCAAGCAATGTATATATAATATACACCGACCTGATAGACAATTCAACAAACCAACAGTTAGATAAACTAATCCAACTAGTTGGAATTTATCGCAAACTGCTTTTCCTCTCCCGGTAAGCAATAATCTGTCCAAGAGCTTTGAAAGAGGATCATAATGATTTGAAGCTGAACACTAGAAATTAAAAAACGGAGAGAATTCATTTAGATATTCTTTGTTCGTATTGATCATTCACATGGAAATGATACAATACTTTACCTTAATGATAAGCTTTGAAAGAGGATTATTGTCATTTCAATATAACTCCAGAAAAAAAAAAGAATTTATTTCGATATGATTTGTCCATATCCAAGATTGACGTGTGAAATAAGAAATATTATTTTACCTTTCTAAGCCCGAATGGACATATGCATGAATGAAGAAGCTTCTTACAGATTAGTCCTAATCACCCACTAATAGCAAATGAAAAAGAGGCTCCTTGAAAGATCATTCCTCACCAACCAATGAATGAAGAAGAAAATGATTATCTTCTTGATTAAGTTCCTGATCAGAGGAATCTAAAAACTTTCTTCACAAAATTGAAGTTGGCTGGTGGCATACTTGTGAGTGGCAACAAAAAGCTCCTCATTCTTTGCTCCTTTGAGGTTATCTGCACCCAGCTTTACAAGGAAAGACCGCCAGTGGAGTCTCTCCTCCACAGGTACCCCATGAAATCTGAAAAATCATGTTGATATGGTACATTTACAACGATAGTCAAAGAAGAAAATTAATGATGCAAAGAAAAAGATGGAAACGGGTGAAAACTCACTCTAGATGAAAGAAAACAACAAATGCATTAAATTCTACCCATATATCCACCTCAATGGATGTTGAGAGAGAATTTCAGATATATTCTATTCTTTACTGAGGTGTTATCTAGTACGTTTTCAGTAATTTTTCTATCACCTATTCTTTTATGGAATATTCTCCTCAACAACTTTGACATTACAACAATGCATTAGAAGAATATTTCTTAACAAATATGGACAAGAAGAAACAAAAGAAATCCAACCAATTTATTTTAAAGAAAAATCCAAACCAATTACTCACAGAACATGCAGGTCAAACACAGAGTATATTACTATCTCACACTAGTGTGTGCCATATTGTTTCCATTTGAATCCCACGAGTCATACGGAGTGGTAAAGTTATAGATGAATACCCAGTTGATATATACCTCACGATTAGTTTTTGTACAGGTAATAAATGAGGCAAAGAGATCACACTCAAGAACAAAAACTGGGTAAGCCAACTCATGGTATTTTACATTTTTTCTATTTTTTTCCCACGTTATCCCTGTTACGTAAAACAGGTTAGTACTAAGATAATTATACTGAAATCTGAAGGAACGGGAAAAAATTCTGTGAATAGGGGTTTTGAGATTTTAAAGGAGAGAACGGGTGAGAGATTTTTCTTTCAATGGCAACAAAGTTCTGTTGCATGAGGTGAAGATTTGAAAGAAACTTTCACAGACAAGAATAAACCTTGACTCAATCCTTGAAAATTAGAGAATTTTATATAGCCAAACGGTAAAAGATTTAATATTTTGGGACAACTGGTTAACACTGAGATGTAGTCACCTCTTCAACAACCAACTTTTCAATCCCTTGAAGAACATTTGAAGCCTCATCTTAAGAGTATATTTGAATAATATTCAGCAATCCTAGAAATGTAGCAGTCCTTAGTACAAATGAGACGACTGAGCGGCAAATAGGATACTTGGGAATGAGAAAGTGCCTTTTTTCAGTTTCCAAAGCCTAAACCAGGATCCGAGATAGACAAGTGGCGAAGGACGGGACAACCATTCAAGCATGTCAGGTCATCTGGAAGCAGACAGTTCCGCTGAAAGTGAGGATTTCCGGATGGCTTCTCCTGAGTTGAAGGTTAATGACTAAAGTACTTCTGAAAAAATGGAACCCCATTGGCTGAATGTGTTTTGTTTCCAGGAAGGGAAGAAGATTACAAGCACATGTTCTTCTAATGTCCCTTTGACTGCACGATCTGGGCCACCCAAGTGCTAGCATCAGAGGTAACCTTTGAGACTTTTTTTAGGATTTAATCTGATGAGGCAACCTTAGAAGGAAGGAGGAGGGAGGGCAAATACTCACGGTTCTATGGGCATTAAGGTTGCACAAGAGTGAGGAGCTGTCCAGGGGGAGGTCGGCTTCCACAGATATCGTGGTCCATGAGATGGAGAAAATAACAGCATACTAGTCTCACCACGCCTCAAAGGTGGATTGAGTGATGGAACGGGCTTAGGCTGAACAATTGGAATGAGAATCCTCCAACCGGGTTGAACATCGTTTCAGCGGGTGATCAACCCTTTTGTACTCCCCGAAAAAAAAATTCAATCAAACTCCTTCGAAAAGAGCACGAATTAGGTATTCAATAAAATTTAAAGTGTTTCTGAAAGAAAATTCCTTTCAAGGTAGTGATTTCTTTGAGACAAGCAGTCGCATCGTGATCCTTTTAAATAACCTCCCTTAAGAACTTTCACCGCTTGTAGCCCTTACTTTACTAAATTTCTGCATTTCTTTAATCACGTCTATGTCGAGTTATAGGATATACATTTGAAAAAAATGCATCGAAAAAAATTAAGAGCCCACTACGCCGCAGTGTCCTCTCAAAATCACATTACATACAATTCATCCGCCAATATCTAAACCAAAGTTCTCTGAAAAGCATTTGAAAATGAAAATTCATCAGACAATATCACCTAAAAACATTCCACCAAAACATAACATAATCTTAGCGGTGACAGAATCGAAGCCTCGCAGATATTCTTTCGGAATAAGAACACGCAGATTTGGAAAATAAAGACGAGATCAGGAGAAATAAAAATAAATAACCGTTCGATGAGGATGTTGCCGTCGGAATTGGTGAAGAGAACAGCCAGCAGCATCGTCTCAACTTCCTCGGCGCGAAATCACGAATCGGGCGTCAACCGCAGATCTCGCTTCTTACTGAGTTTTGTACGTGCTTTCAACAGAGGTTAAATGGGCCTCCTAATGGGCCGGCCCACAACTTTAGCTATAAATAAATTTGCTCCTAGATAATGTATAAAATCATGATTATCGTAGTCATAATTGGTCCTTGGTTGATCTATAGAATCATCGATCAACCACGGATGGTCCTGATTGTATCAGCGGGAATCGATCACTTTGATGATCTGATCAATCCTACCAATAAACGTCACTTAAAATATGATAAAAATTTAACATAAATATAAAAAAGGATTAAACTTTTTAAAAAAGTTGACAAAAATATCCCCACAATCAGATCGCCGATCAAATAATTATTTTAGGGGAATAATTGATGATCAATCGCACAAACGGTCGCTTCCTCGATCGATCGGTAGACCCCGATCACTAATTGACGTATTCAATCACGTTGATTCGATCCGATCTACTCAGTCGCATTGCTTATTGTCGTCTACTCTGCAATCTGAATGGTATGATGTAAAACCTAAAAGATGCAAAAATATCAAATGTTTATGGAAACTAAAAAAATGGACTTTGAATGACTAGACAAATCGTGTCTTCATCAAAATACGACGATGATCATGACTATCAGTCAAGGTCTCTGAAAAAATGATAACTTGCTAATTAGACATGAAAATACATTATTATTAATGCATATTAAGGCATAAAAGATTTCATTCCTGTGCATGTTACCATATTTATGAGTATTTATCTATCATTCTATGAAAAATACATTATAATCCCAAAATACTTTAAGTTAAGGTAAATTATTATGAATTAAAGATAAATTATTTTATAACCTATCTTTACTTGAGATTATAAGTAGTTTTTAATATTAAATAATGAGAGAAATTATTTTTATAAACATTCATTTAATTTTCTAAGTTAAAATCTTAAAAGAAATGAATATATTTTTGAAATAGAAATGAAATCTTGTTATTTATTAATTTTGACTTTTTAGAATGATGGATAATAAATTTTTGGATCAAATAAAAGAAATTTGGATTAATTTGGAGTTATATTTTGAAAGTTATGAATTTTTATAATTTTTAGGGAATTTTTTACAAAAATTTTGAATTGTTAATGAATTTCTAAGGATTTTTCGTAATTAAAAATTGAATTTTCTAATTTAATATCGATTTTTCAGAATATTTAAAGCGCGCAGGTGACGTGGCGCGATCAGAACCGTCCGATCGATCGTGATCAACGATCAAAGCAAGGAGGCAATGTGGCAGCGTGCGTGACGTCCAATCGCGCGTGCAATCTCCGTCGTCAATCTTCACTTAAATTGATGGGGACACGTGGCTTAATTAAGGTACACCGGATGCGTCTAATCTCCACCATTGATCGCGAGAGTTATAACGATCGAGATTAGATCGCGAAAAACGCATCTGAGGCGTCTGATCGCGATCCAACCGATGCGTTTCGATGCGTTTTGTAACGCGAGACGACGTGGCTTCATCTCGAGCGTTGATCGTGATCTAACGACCACGACTTAAGGGTAACGATTTGCGATCATGGGTTTCATCAAAGTCGTTGATCAGTTTAATCGGACGGTTACGCCCAAATGTCCTATAAATTGAGATGTTCTTCCGATTTGTAAAGCATTCGAGAGCAATTCAATCAAATTGAACTGTTTAGACACCAAATCTCTTGAATCTATTGATCCCAATCGCTTCTAGACTCATTTCCACGTTCGAGGAGTGCTTAAGATCAAGATTTTGACGATCGACGAGGAAGATATCAACGCTTGAACTCCTCGAATTATAATTTTTGGATTTTGATGAATAGCCTTGATTCTGGCGATTAATTGGATCAATTCGATTGCAATTGTGGGTTAGTGATCGCGATTTATCCTAATCTATCTTCGTTTAAGTTTAATTTCCATTTATATTAGCAATTTAGATTAATTTCATCTTTAATTTCAGTATTTTTATGATTTACGATTTTAGAAAAATCACATGACTTTGATCTTCAATTACTCCGTGAAAACAAAGTCAAATTCAATGATTTTTTATTCTGTGGAATTGTCTTGAAGTTCTCTTTCATAAAATATCATTTTCCCCAATTTCTATCATCGATTCATCATTCGATTTGATCAAATTCGAAGAAATCATCAGAAATTTCCCTAAATCCCTGTGGATTCAACCCATATTTACCATTATACCCCTCAATTCAAGTTATTTTCATTAAATTGGTAAGTTTGGACTTTATTTTGACACGAGGCTGTGTGCAATTGACGACCTCGCGGTCTCGATTCGTAAAAAAACACAAAGACAAAGATCAAGTTCTGCTTGAGGGATTAGAAGTGTATTAGTTGTGAAAGGAAGAACCCTAATTGACATATTCTAACCCTAATGGCTTTAATGGCTTGATCCGATTGGACTATACTCTAATATTAGCCGTATAACTTTTATAACGCTTAGGGTAAGCAAGTAACTTTTACTGACCAGTTACCCTCGCAGGCCATGGCAAATCCAAGAAATCAAGGAGCTTCGTCGACCCATACTCATAATATCAACCATATACATGTCGACGAAGAGGCCGTAGAATCAGCCCTGGCCGTATCAAGCCTTCGGAGTGGGAAAACTATGTCGGATCCATACAAGGATCATCCTTTCCACCAAGGCCAAAAAGAAGAAGAGGAAACGCCAATTATCGTCGAGCAAGACACAGATTCGGAGGACGAGGAAGAACAGGTTACGGTTGAACCTAACTCTGACAAATATAAGCCCCCTATGCCTTATCCTAAAGCCTTAAACCGACCAAAAGCCAAGAATAACGAAACCGACGAAAACCTACTAGAAGCCTTTAAGAAGGTAACCATAACTATTCCATTAACAGAAGCCATCAAGCATATCCCTACCTATGCAAAATACCTTGAAGGTATATGTACTCCTCATAGAAACCCTAAACGGATCCAACTTAGTGAGACGGTAAGCTCCATAATGATGAATTCCTTACCTGTAAAAAAGAGAGATCCGGGAGCACCCATGATCACGAGTGAAATCGGAGGAGTGTCCTTTACTAGGTCCCTACTAGATACAGGAGCCAGCATAAACATCCTCCCTAAAGCTGTATTCGACCGTCATCATGTAGGGGAGTTACAACCATTCCTAGTAGAGTTATGCTTAGCCGATGGATCTGTTAGGAAACCCCATGGACTAGTAGAAGACGTCATCGTAAGAATAGAAGATTGTTATTTCCCGGTAGATTTCCTAGTGGTCGATATGAAAATGACTAAGGAGCTAAGCCAAGCCCCGATCATATTAGGACGATGGCAGAGACGAAACCGCTGAGGTCTTCGATTTCACACGGTCTCGTGTCAAAAATAATTCCAAACTTACCAATTTTTAGGAAATTCACTCGAATTGAGGGGTATAATGGTAAAGATGGAGTCGAATCCAGGGAATTAAGGAATTTCTTGACGTATTCTTCAAATTTGATCAAATCGGACGAGAAATTGATGGAAGAAATTGGGGAAAATGGTATTTTTAGAAAGAAGACTTGAAATCGATTCCACGGAATCAAAAACTCGTCAATTTGGACTTGATTTGTGGAGAAATCAGATTTCGAAGTGGAGAGAAATTTTCGAGCGTTAAAAACAGTGATTTTAGATGAAAATTGATGAAATTGACTTCTAAATACTAATCTAAACGAAAATTAAACGTGATAGGAAGATAATTAAGGTAAAACCGCTTCCACTAAGCCCAATTAGCGATCGAAGCTTGAGGTGATTAAGCCGATTAATCACCGAAATCGTGAAAAACAGCTGAACGTGAGCTTCAAGCGTCGATTTCTCCCTCAATTTTCCACCAAATCTCGACTTCTACCCCCTCCGTGGACGCGGAAAGTGAAAGAGGAAGAGTAAGAACCGAGAGAAACAGGCAAGGAAGGTGTCTAGACAGTCAATTAGATTGATTCTTGCTTGGATGCATAAGAACGACCGAAGAACACATGTATATATAGGGGAAATTTGCGTAACGTCGATCGAAAACGATCGAGCGGTTACGATAAAGCGATCCATGATGGACCGTTTTTGAATATCGCGATCGTCGGATCACGAATGGAGGCACGAGATTGATCGGCAGATAGCGCTTTAAAAGCGCTCGAATGACGCCCCTTCGATCGCGATCGGGCCCGCTGAGATCTGATCCACGCGATTTAATCCTCGGCATTTATAACGCCTCGTAGCACGTGCATGATCAATCTCAGTGCGTCCGCGCTCACGCGATCGCGCATCGAGATGTGCCACGTCGCACCTAATCCACCGTTATAACTAGCGTTTAATCACGCACGTGCGTTGATCTCGTCAGTGGTCCGCGCTCACCCGATCGGCGTCGTGCGATCCCCCATCCGCTCGATCCGGCTGGCCGTCGTCGCGCCCCGTCGCTGACAGAGTAAAGTGAGTTATAAAAATTAGTCCTACACGGACTTTATTTAAAAGAAACTGTCGGGTATATAATACCGCAGCCGTTTATATGGTAAGACCCTCCTCATAGGGAGGACAAAAGACCTTTATATATATTAAGTAAATAAATATAATTATATATATGCGCCACGTAGGCGGCTGCGCGAGGTCTGCGTGGCGCTGCCACGTGGCCTTGCGTGCACTGCTCGCATCCACGCGGGCCACGCGCCCATAATTTTTAATTTATCTTTATTATTAAAAATCGAAAATAAAATCATAGAAAAACTGTCGGAAAAATCCGGAAAAATCCCTAAAAATTGTAAAAATCATAACTTTTTAATATACAACTCCAAATTAATCCAAATTTCTTTCATTTGATCCAAAATTTAATTATCTATTATTCTAAAAAGGTCAAATTAATTAACTAATAAGGGTTAAAATTATTATTTCAAAAATACATTCATTTATTAAGATTTTAATCTTTAGAAAATAAAATGAATGTTTATAAAAGTTATTTCTCTTATTATTTTACCTTTAAAACAATTATAATCTCAAGAAAAATATTGGTTATCAAATTATGAAACTCTAATTTATAAAAATTAACCCTAATTTAAAGTATTTTGAGATTATAATGACTTTTTAAGAGAATAATAGAAAAATACATATAAATATGATAACATGCATGTAAATGAAATCATTTAAGCTTTAATATGCATGAAAAATCATGTTTTATGATGTAAATATAGCATGTTATCAGATGTCATTGTAAGGATAGAAGATTTTTATTTCCCGGTAGATTTCCTAGTGATCGATATGAAAATGACTAAGGAGCTGAGCCAAGCCCCGATTATCTTAGGACGACCCTTCTAGCTACCGCGAAAGCCGTAACCGACTGGGGGAAAGGAGAAGTTATTCTCAAAGTGGGAGAGCACACCGTGAAGGTCGACATCAACAAGCTAATGAAATACCCTTCACGAGCATCTGAAGACTTGGGAGCCATCGACTTCGCCGACGATCAAGACATAGAGCGAGATGCGTAGAAGAAGTCATGATGATCGACGAGGAAGCAAGATATGAAGAGCTTCCGATGGGCAGAGCCCACTTTGGAGCTCAAAACTCTCCCTGTCTACACTCAAGTATGCCTTCATGACGGCGAGAAAGCAAAGCCGGTAGTTATTTCGTCAAGCTGGACCTCAAGCAAGAAGAGATACTTTTGGAAGTGTTAAGGAAGAATAAAGAAGCAATCGGATGGACACTGACGGACTTAAAAGGGCTAGACCCTTCACTATGCACTCATCGCATCTTCTTTAGAGGATGAGTCAGAGACCCGTCGGGGAGGCCCGAGACGACTCAACCCAAGGGTATGGGAGGCGAGTGAAAAGAAGAAATTCTTAAATGGCTAAATGCAGAAATTATCTACCCCATATCCGATAGCGAATGGGTGAGTCCGTACACGTCGTCCAGAAGAAAGCCGGAGTAAACGGTTACAATGAACGAGAAGAGGCGAGGAAATCCGGACGCGCCTCACGCGACGAAGTGGAGAGTGCGCATCGACTATCGAGCTGAACTCCGCAACTAAGAAGGACCACTTCCAGCTTCGGTTCATCGGCCGGATCGTGGACCGGCTGGCGGGATCCAACTACTCGCTTCCTCGACGGATACTCGGGCTATAATCAGATTGCTATCCACCCGAGCGATCAGAGAAGACCACGTTCACTTGTCCTTTTGCCACCTTCGCCTTCGAGACGCATGCCATTCAGGGTCTGCAATGCACCCATGACCTTCCAGCGATGTATGACGGCCATCTTCTCGACTTTCTTGGCGACGGTTTAGAAGTCTTCATGGGCGATTTCTCCGTCTTTGGAAGCGACTTGAGACTTGTCTTGCTCACTGACAAAGATCTGGAGGTATGCGTCGGAAGCATTGTGTACTTAGGTGGGAGAAATCCCACTTCATGGTACGAGAGGGAGTAGTGCTCGGGCACATCGTCTCGGGCAAAGGCTTAGAAGTGGATAAGGCCAAGATAGAGGTCATCCAAAACCTCCCTCTCCCAAATACAGTGAAGGATTTAAGGAGCTTTCTCGGGCACGTCGGCTTCTATCGACGATTCATCAAGACTTCGCGAAAGTTTCCAAGCCCTCTCACCACCCTTCTTTGCAAAGACAAGGACTTCATCATCGACGAAGAGGGAAGCGCGCATTCAAGACATTGAAGCAAGCACTAATCAGAGCACCAGATTCTACAAAGTCCCTAATTGGGACTTACCCTTCGAGATTATGTGCGGCGCTTCGGACTCACGCGGTGGGAGCGGTCTTGGGGGCAGCGGCTGGACAAGAGCGAGCGGCCATCTGCTACGCAAGTAAGACCCTCATCGAAGCTCAAATTAATTACACGACGACGGAGAAAGAGCTTACGGCGGTGGTCTACGCTCTCGAGAAGTTCAGGCCTTACATCTTGGGGAGCAAGATCATCATCTACACTGATCATGCGGCCTGAAATACTTGCTCTCCAAGAAAGAGGCCAAACCAAGACTCATACGATGGGTGCTTTGCTCCTTCAAGAATTCGACTTGGAGATAAAAGACAAGAAGGGCAGCGAAAAGCTTCGGTGGCGGACCACTTATCGCGTCTCCACATCTCGGGAGGAGAGGACATCGGAGAGACATTTCCGAGACGAGCATCTCCTCGCCATCTCGAGTCACGCCCCCTGAGTACGCGCACATCGTCAACTTCATCGTGACTGGATCGATCCAGGAGCACTTGGAGCCAGACACCAAAAAAAGATAAGTTCTTCCATGAGCTCAAGTATTATTTTCTGGGAAGAACCACTTTTGTTCCACCTAGGATACGACCGGATCATCCAGACGATGCGTACCGAGAGGAGGAGCGAGGGAGACATGCGGCGATGTGTCACTCATCGACGTGCGGAGGACACTTCGCGGCACGAAAGACCGCGGACAAGATCCTACGAGCGGCTTCTACTGGCCATCCATCTTCAAGGACGCCCACCGTTTCTACACGGAATGCCTACAATGTCAGCGGCGATCAACATCTCCAAGCGAGACGAGATGCCGATGCGGCCGATCCTTGAAGTGGAAATCTTCGACCTTTGGGGGGATAGACTTCATGGGACCTTTCCCACCTTCGACGGGAAAAGAGTACATCTTGGTGGCGGTGGACTACGTGTCCAAGTGGGTCGAAGCAATCCCCACTAGGACAAACGATCATCGGGAGGTACTACGCTTCATCACACGATGCATCTTCGCCCGATACGGTTGTCAGAGAGCCATCATCAGCGACGGCGGCTCACACTTCAACAACTCGCACTTCAGGGCGCTGTTGAAGAAATACGGAGTTCACCACCGCATCACCACGCCATACCACCCCCCCGGGCGAATGGGCAAGTAGAGGTAAGTAATAGAGAAGTCAAAATCTATACTTAAAAAGATAATTCGTCCGAGATGGGAAAGGATTGGGCACACAAGCTCCCCGACGCACTATGGGCATACTGGGACGGCATACAAGACACCCATCGGGATGTCTCCCTTCCGGCTCATCTACGGGAAAAGCCTGCCACCTTCAGGTTGAGCTAGAGCATCGAGCCTCTTTGGGCCATCAAGAAGCTCAACCTAGCCTTTGGGGCCGAAGCGAGGCAAGGAACGACTTCTCCAGCTCCGGGGAACTACAAGAGTTGAGGCACGACGCGTACGAGACGCGGCGATCTACAAGAGAAGACCAAGGCCTTCCACGGCCGAGCACATCCGACGACGATCATTCCCGGATCGGCGACAAGGTCTGGCTCTACAATTCCCGCCTCAAACTCTTCCTGGAAAAGCTGCGCTCCGGATGGGATGGTCCATACGTGGTTACGGGAATTGTTCGACGGCGGAGCAGTACTCATCTCCGATCCTAAGACCGGTCGACAATTCAAGGTAAACGGCCATCGTCTTAAGCCGTGACGACTTGAGCCACCCGCACCAGCGAGATAAGGTAAATCTGCATCTTCCCAGAGCATTCGAGGACGTGACGGTATCACCCTCGACCCATCAGTAGTCTAGGTTTTCATCTTGTTTAGTCTGGCTGAAGACGTTAAACTTAGCGCTCTTGGGAGGGACCCCAAGATTATCTTACCCTTTAGTTTTATGTTTTTGATTTCAGTTTGCTTTTAGACGTTGAAGAACTACATTAGAAAAGGACGCACCTGCACCGGAAAATCCCACGAGCATCACGGACTAATGAGCTTTTCTAAACCCATCTCACCGCACTTTTTTTATTGTTTTTTTCATGCCATGATTCGATGAGTTTTTCACATGAGCATGTAGTATTCATTGAGGGCAATGAATGATTCTAGTTGGGGGGTGAGGATTTAGAAAAAGCTCTATCCTTTTCAAAAAAATTTTAAAATTCTATCTTCTAATAACTCCTATTTTTCAAAATCTTTGATCTAATCTACCCCACCTTAGAAGTCTTTTCATCTAGAGATCTGACCTACTAGAGATGTAGAAGTGAGGACCTTATAGTCCATATGATTACATTTTGAGTAATAAAGATAAATGATCTAGAGAGACCAATGGATTAGAGTAGTGGTTGACTTCTTTGGGGTTGGGTACCTAACGAGGCACCAAGGAAAAAAAGAGTAATCAAGAGGTTGAAATGCTATGGGATTGAAAAGGAGAGTATTTGAGAGAAAAATGAAAATTCCATCCTCTACCTATTATTAGCCCAAAGCTGCTTAGTATGAGGAATTTTCCGATGCTAGACTTTTCCCCTTTAAAGAGTGCAATGATCCATAATTTTTGTAGCACCTATCTTTTCCTTATAGGCATGTAGTTTTCTCTTTCCAAAGCAGTCAAGTAGTAACACCACTTTGTTTTAAAAACTTCGCTTTTTGATGATGAACACTCCCAAGTGAATCCACCCATCCATTTCACCTTCCACTTTTTTTCTCCCACATGTGCTTATACCTTCACTACACTTCATTTTGCTACACACTCTCTTCAGAAATCCTAAAAACTCCTCCACATCATCATTCTAGTCTTCTCAAATGCTTATGAAGAAGAAAAAGAAAGAGGAGCAAAGTCAAAAAGAAAGAGAGAAATAAGAAGTTACAAGAAGGAAAATAAGTGGGAACATCTTCTACCTTTATCTCTACCTCCACTATCATCTCCACCATCTACCCTATCCATCATCATCCACCTCACTTGGGAGTATAATCATCATAAGTGGTACCTTCTTTGATTTTTATCATCCACTTTGTTTTTATCAGCATATTTGCTTTTAGCCAAGTCACACCCTTAGAAATAGCATCTTTTATTTCCTTCAGCCTCCTCACACGATGCATCCAAAGATAGGAATCCATTTGAATTGCACTCTTTTAAGGAGGAAAGCGAGTTGAGGGGAATTCTAAGTACTAGGTAGCCTCCAATTTGAGGGAAGGAGTGATGTGTTTATGGAGAGGGTAAGGAATTACATCCACTCATGAGAGAGTGAGTTTATTTTTCAGCACCATAGCATCATACCTTAGATAGGCTCACCTTGATTACAATCAAGAATTAGACTTGAGCATTAGCCGATGAGCACTACCCTAACATGCACTAAAGAAGTCAACCTAGAAATGGAATCTAGATCATTAGGGCCTACACTATGAGGGAAAAACGTGATCATACATTTATACACTTCACCTTTTTTTAGTAATAGGATCAAAGGATGAAAAAAGACTTTCTAGGGAGATCATATAGTGAATTGCTAAGGGACTAGCAATAATTTAAGTTGGGGGTGTGATAACATGCGATATTTACATCATAAAACATGATTTTTTTGATGCATATTTAAGTATAAATGATTTCATTTTTCATGCATGTTATCATACTTATATGTATTTTTCTATTATTATATGAAAAAGTCACTATATTCTCAAAAAAATACTTTAAATAAGGGTTAAAAAAATAATGATTTTTAAGATGAATAAATTAATAACCCATCTTTATTTTGAGATTATAGATGTTTTTTTAGAGTTAAAATAATGAGAGAAAGCATTTATAGACATTTATTTATATTTTTCCTAAGTTAAAAATCTCTTAAAAAAATAACTATATTTTTTTGAAAATAAAATTTAAAAACTCTCATTATTTATTAATTTTGACTTTTTTTAGAATAATAGATAATTAAATTTTTGGATCAAATGAAAGAAATTTGGATTAAATTCGGAGTTATATATTAAAAGTTATGAATTTTCTATTTTTTTAGGGATTTTTTCCGGATTTTTTTAAACTATTTTTTTCTTATTTTATTTTTCGATTTTTTTAAACCGTTTTTTTAATAAATAAAAAAATAATAAAAAAGGGGCGCGGGGCCCGCGTGGATGCGACGTGGCACGCAAGGCCACGTGGCGGCGCCACGCGGACCCGCGCGAGCGCCTACGTGGCGCGTATATATATATATATATATTATTATTACTATATATAAGAAAAAGGGGTCTTTAGCCTCGCCTAGATGGGGAAGGGTCATTAACCCTCTTAAATGTCGGGTATTATATACCCGACGGTTTCTCTTATTTTCTTTCCGTGTGGGACTAAAGTTCCACACGTTCTTACTTATGCGGGTGACGTGGCGCGACGACGGGCGTTGGATCGGGAGCGGAGCAGATCGATCGACGCGCGTCGATCGCGTGGAGCGCGGACCACGGATCGATCATATCAAGCACGTGCTTTAATTTAAAGGGAGTTATAACGGTCGGATCTGTACGCGACGTGGCTGACGCACGACGCGTCGATCGCGTGGAACCGCGGCCCACGAGATCGAATCAGAGCACGTGCGCTAATGGAAGCGTTATAACGGCTCGAGATTAAATCGCGCGGGATAGCATCTCGAGCGTCGGATCGAGATCCAAGGAGCGATAAATCAAGCGTTTTTATAACGCTTATCATCGAGATGCATCGTGAGCCCGTCGATCACGCATCCGACGGTCGCGATATTTTCGAAACGGTCCATGCATGGACCGTTTCATCAGTAACCGTCGATCGCTTTCGATCGGACGGTTCTGATCAAGCCCTATAAAAAGACCTGTTCTTCATCGTATCTGTAAGCATCCGAGTGAGAATCAATCTAATTGACTGTCTAGACACCTCCCTCACTCGTTTTCTCTCGAGTTCTTCCTCTTCCTCTTTCAATTTCCGCGTCCAAGGAGGGGTAGAAGTCGAGATTTGGTGGAATATCGAAGGAGAAATCGCCACTTGAGACGCCACGCTCGCGCTCTTGATGTTTTCGGTGATTGAATCGCTTAATCACGATTATTTGATCGCAATCGTGGGTTAGTGGGAGCGGTTTTTGCTTCCTAATCCTCCTATCATGTTTTAATTTTTAGTTTAGATTAGGATTTAATCTTCAATTTCATACAATTTTCACTCAAAATCACGATTCATCGTTCGAAAAATTCTCTCCACTTCAATTCATGATTTCTCAGCGAAATCAAGTCCGATTTCGGCGATTTTTGATTCCGTGGAATCGATTTGAAGTCTTCTTTCTTTAAAAATCACCATTTTCCCCAATTTCTTCCATCAATTTCTCATCCGATTTGATCAAATTTGAAGATTACATCAAGAAATTCCTTAATTCCACAATGGATTCGACCCGTATTTACCATTATACCACTTGAATTGATTCATTTTTCATCAAATTGGTAAGTTCGGTATAATTTTTGACGCGATACCGCTTGAAATCGATGACCTCGCGGTTTCGTCTCGTCGAGTGTTGATTAGATAATAATTAAGATTGACCAATAAGGTGTTATTTACTTTATAGAGTTACTAACTAGTGAGATATATATGGACCCTAGAGGGTCACACACATAAGATCTATGGATGTTAGTATGTATAAACATAATTATAATTAGTTTTATGAAAAATCCACATACCAAATATCTATAAATAAGGGGAGAATGACTACAGCTCAAGGTGCCCATGCAAGCCTCGTGGAAAATTCTCTCCTTTCTTCTTTCTTGGTGAAAAACTTTGAAGAGGAGTGACGAGATGGAGTCCACGAGTGCAGTTGATATACATGCGGAGATATGTCAAAAACAATTCTACACTCCTGAATTTTGATAAATAATCATGAATTAAATAGTATAGTGACGAAGGGAGTCAAATCCACATAGAATTAAGATAATTTTGAGGTTCTTCTTCAGAATTTGACCAAATAGACAATAAAAAAGGTGAAAAATTAGAGATTTTAGTCTATTTGAAAGAGAACTCCAAAAGAAAAATCCACATAATAAAAATCACTCGATTTGGATCCAAGATTTACGAAGAAATAAATGAGCAAAAATTAGGTAGAAAATTGATTACGAGGAGAGAAAAAAAACCAAAATGAAATATAAAATTAAACACAATGTACGATTCAAAATTGAAGATAATGATACAAGACAAAAGATTAGGATTAAAAGCAAAGTCGTGCTTTCGAATTGATCCAATTGATCTCCAGATAATGGCTTTTCATTTCACAATTTCGAATATGAAGTCGGCATTCAATAGGCAATTTCTCCCTATTTTTCAAGAAATCTTGATTTCAGCCACTCCTACTGGATGTGAAATTAGTCTAGAAGAGGAAGAAATCAAGAGATTCAAAGATGAGATGTCTAAAATGTTCGATAGCTCGAAACATCGAAGAATATATTTCTCATTGAAGAGAGAATTTATAATATTTAAATTAGGCGTGACCATCAGATCTTTTCCTTGATGAGATCAGGAATTAGCTATGGAATCCAAAGAGCCAAATCCTTATGGTTAAGTCACGACCATTACATCTTCATCGAAGTGTTGAGATTGCACCACGTGATCACATGAAGAGATAGCTGTCAAGCGACATCTCATCACGTCCGTCATTGAATCGACCTTTTAGATTCTTAGATGGTGCTTTAAATCATGGTCATTACACCGATGACGGATAATCCTATCTTAAACACTCTCAATCAGCTTCTAGGACTTCATGTTGCAACTAATCTATAATATTTAGAATCCCGTAGCAAAGGATTCATAAGTCATAGTCAAAACATGATCATCCATCCACAATATCTATTTGTGTCTCAGTCAAGGCCGTGTGCACAACCATGACATGAATCAACCAAATTGACAATTTGGCATAATATAATTCAGGGATTTATATAGATCAATTCAATGAACTCTTTCTCCAAATAGCACCCACTATCTATCCTTAGTGTCTCTACACCGATAGCCACAAGATCAACCTATCACATGAGTCGAATCAAATAGTACTATTCTTTCTAGATAATTCGATGTCCTTCTCAAATATCTCACGAATAAGAATATTTAGAAAACATGTTTAAAGACTAACGATCAACGTATTATGATCTCATCATAATTCACTTGATCATTTCATATGCTCATGGGCTGTCCCAAACATCACACAAGAATGATAATAAATAAATTTTATTTCAGCTAAATATAAATATAAATGGAAATATGATTGTCTTGCTTTAGGCCACATAATTTTCATTATTGTCTACATGGTCCTTTGACTATGAGATCCTAAGATATCTTGTGGATTGTGAATCTCTTGCCATAATATCTCAAGATGTCATAGATTGGATATGACCGCGAAGTCTTCCAAGGTGGTTGTGTGGTTAAGGTGGGATCATCCACTCTCAATATAAGAGGAGATTAGTGAAGAGGAATAAAGGAGATTCCACGATTAAATCCTTAGCCAAGGAAGTGGAACTTGAGTGATTGATTAAGGTTCGATAATTGACTATATCTCAAGAATTCATTCATGAGTGTTTTGAGGATGAAGGATTAATTTATATGATGAATAATTTATGGAAAGATTTACGAAGAAACTGATGCACTTTATATCTTGTAGAGCACATGTTGTAGCTTGGCACCCATCGAATTGGCAACTCAATAGTCCAATTTGTTTTCACTCTCAACTCTTGGTTAATTAATCTAAAATGTTGGTATAATTAATAAATAAAGGTTGACCAATGAGCATTATTGGGTTTATGGAGTCATTATCTAGCAGATATGAACCTCGAGGGTCACAAACATGAGGTCAATGAGCGTTCGCAGATATGGACAAAACAATACAAGTTTTTGTGAAAAGTTCACATTCTCAAAGTCTATAGATAAAGGAGAACAACTTAAAAGGTACTTATGCCAGCCTTGTACAAAATATCCCCTCTCTTCTCTTCCTTATGTGGTGACGAGCATTCAAGGAGATTTATTATTGCGATGAACATGTAGATTCCGCTAGAGAATTTGGATGGTTGAACGACTTCAATCACTCTTTCAAATGATTTTCATAATTATGAATCTTGATACCATTAGCTGGTAGGATTATTTAGAATAGATGATAGGATCATCTATTGGTGCTTCTACTTTTTAATATTAAATTCAAAGTATTACGGTGAGTTCGATGTTTTGATTGAAACTTTTTGTCAAGCCTCAAATCTCAACAATTCTTCCTGTTCCTTGACTTTGGGTTTTATAAAATTTTCATAAAAATTCTCAAAATTATATTTATATCCATCAACGTTCATTAACCTTATTTGTATGACCCTCTAGGCTCATATATTTGTCTCAAAATCAATATAGTTTTCATTACATCTTATTCCTTAGGTCAATTTTCTCAAATATCGAAGGTGGATGATCTCAACTTGGCCACATAATCATCTTTTGAGGACGTCATGACATATCAAATATATGACATTTTAGAGATCTTATAGCTATGGATTTATATGTCCAAAACAAGATCATCTATCTTCAAGATATCTTTGATGCCTCTAGTCAAAAGATCACATATACAACCATGACATGAACCGACTTGAATGACGTGTATGATACCATTAAGGGATTCATATAAATCAATTTAGTCAACTACTTTCCCAAGAGCGCTCATTATATATCTGTGGTGTCTCTACAACGTGGCCACAAGATCGAGTCATTTTCTTATCATACGAGTTAAATTAGGCTCAGTGCTAGTATTTCATGATCATTCCAATGTCCTTCTCAAATATCTCATAAATAAAAATATTTATAACATGTTTAAAGACTAGTATTCATTGTATTATGAGCTTATCATAATTTACTTGGTCGTGGAAATGCTAATGAACTTCATTGAAAACATCACACAAGAATGATTATAAATAAATTTCATCTCAATGGACATAAACAAGATACACAAAAAGTGTCACTAGCTTGTAGGCCATATAATATCCATCATATTGAACCAATCCAAAACTTTTATTTGGTTCAACTCCATTTAATAGATCGTTTATCACATTTTAGTCTATTATTGATCGATCTTCTTCTAGTTCATCCTTTCAATGGTTGCAAGTTGGAGCCATAGAAAGATAAACTGAGAGATGGAAGAATCACTCAACATCCATTAGGGTACCAGAAGGGTGCCCTTAATAGGGTTACTCAAGAAAGCTAATATAAAGATAGAGAGATTTGTTGGGCCCTATTGGGCTATCATAAGAGCTAATCTAAATATCAAAAAGATAGAGAGATGTGTTCCCTTGGCACCACGATTATGTGGCGATGTCAGGAACAAAGGCAGTCACTAGTTCACATGCGGATGGCTAGATGACGTCTATTCTTGCCATCATTTCATGGTTTCTCATCCTTTGCATGGAGGGGTCCCATGCTATCGGGGCCTCGCACTGCCGATCACCTATACATTTCTCATCCTTTGTATAGAGCGGCTTGCTATTCCTCTTGTTCTAGTGACCCCTCGCATCTTATATACTCATTTTCTACCATTTATGAAAATTTTCTTTTTTTTTGAAAGAAAAGCCTTAAAATGATCATATCTCATGAAGATCTAGGTCAAAATCCTCCTTCTTCAGCGGCATAGATCACCGGAGGAAGACCAATTTCTCCCAAATTCTCTCACTCTATCCTAAAACACCAAAATACTTCAAAAATCATCAAAGCCCCTGCCGTCATACTTGGACCATCATGAAATGATTGAAAATCCTTCAACCTAAAAAAGCTAACAGAGGTTTCCTTTTGATACAGGATGACTCGACCGCTGCCGTCCATCTGGTGGACCATCAGAAATTTCCTCCACGTGTACTTTGATAACAACGCGAGGCTCCCGTACCATAAATCGATCTCGTGTCTCTCCCAGTTAAAACTAACCAGTTCCTTCAAAACGTGGCAGATTGTAGTTCGTTTTCATCCATAAGATCACTAGATAACTTGTACTCATCTCGTCGTCTTACTCTTCTTCTGCTGCTGCGAGTGAAATCTTCTCGCGGAGATCCAGGTCCAATTCTCCTTCTCCGGCGGGATTGATCGCCGCAGAAGATCATTCCCCTCCCAGATCCTCATTTCTTCAATCCTACAACCTCAAAAACGACTTCGACAAACCACCTCTCCGCGAAAACCCTAACAATGGAGCAGTTAAAGACGACTCGGGCGGGAACTCGCGATGGGATCCCAGGCTGGCTGCCAATCCAGCGACTTCCTCGACTCCCGTTAAAGCCATCGGCGAGACCAGATCCAAAGCTGAGGAAGATCGCATCACAATCAACGAAATCTCCTCCCTAGATCAACGAGCCCGACGTGTTTCCCGCCGCAAGATGAAGGAATTCATCCTGCGATTAGTCTCGGCGTGGAAAATGCTAGGTCATGATGCCTCTTTTCCGGAACACATCCACGCCGTTAAAAATGACGCACGATGATTCTCTCCCTCTTGAAGCGCACCGGATATTTAGCTGTTACTTTATTTCTAAAAGAGGATCATGATCTGATTATCTTGATTGTGAAAGCTTACTATACAGAAGGATTCTGAGATCGGATAGTAGTAGTTGTGTCTCGCGGCGCTTGACGGCGGTTTGTAAGTTGATTAATGAGGAGACAAATCTCGCCTTCGTTCTGCCGCAGGTTGTTGGAGTTGCTTGGACATCCGAAAGAAACTGTGCAGGAAGAGCTGTGATGGCTTGCTTCACGATTCCATCAGCGTGCACCTTCGATGATGTCGCACCTCATCTCCAATTTCCGGAAGGTGAGCTATTCTATGTGGGTATAATTGCAATTCAGATTGCTTCTTCGGTAATTTTGTTTCATTTATCAATATAATCACAATTGAGATTCTAAATTAGGAAAGATTGAGTTTGCTGCCTCTCTCCGAGATTTTGATATTATATGTGGGTTTTAAGGCCAGTATATACACTTATTCCTCAAGGTTTTGATGTCAAGTGCTCATCTCCAATTTCGGAAGGTCAGAACTGTAATTCAGTACAAATACTTTTTATTTATTTAACCTCATTTGAGATTCTTAATCAGAGAGATAATGGGGACTCTGATTTTGTTGTTTTGTTCTTGTCGTATGTGGGTTTTTAAGATTTCAATTCAGTTAGTCTCTTCTCTGATTTCTTTAATGAGAAATATTGTCAAAATTTAGATAAGAATTTGAGATGGTCTAGTTTATACCATTATTCTCTGATTGTGATGTTAGTCCTTATCTGCATTTTCTGAGAGGTTGGACATTTTATGTTGGTTTTAAAATTGCAATTCAGTTATATTCTTCATTAATTTTGTTACATTCAGAAGTATAGTCGCAATTTAGATTCTGAATCAGAGAGATTCTAATTTATACCCTTATTCTCTGATTTTGATGTTGCGTCCTGCATTTCCAGAATTCTTATTCTCTGCATTCAGAAGCAGGGTTGCGAAAAATGATTCGTTCGTTCACATATTTGGCAAACAAATGAATTCTAATACAAATGCGAATTTGTATAACTACAAATCAAAGTGAATTCGAATTTTTTCATGATTCACTTTGCGCCTTCGTGAATCATTAACAATTGCCCTAATTAAAGCTGAAATTTTAGTTATCCTTTGTTATTAACAGATAACCCCAGAAACCTAAGTCCTAAGCCAACTGCAGATAGTCTGCAGCCGTTTAAAAATCTCCTTCGCTTAATCACTTCACTCAATCATAAAAATCTGCTTTGCTCAATCTTAATAATATTTTGAACCGTCAGGAGAGCAGCTCCGGGAGATACAATCCAAATGCTTAATCCAGGAGATTCTAGTTTATACCCTTAAAGTGACTTGACTGAGAAAACAATAATTTTAATGTTGAGTTATTATGTCCAATTTCCAGAAGGTGAGATATCTCATCTAGGTTTTTAAAATTGTGGTTCTCTGATTTTTGTTCCCATGTAATCAAATCAATACACATATTTTGATTGAAAAAGAGTTTTTCTTCGTCTCAAAAGAGTGCCCTTGGGATTCACCACCACGTTGGATCTCGCCTTCTTCCCTGCATCTTGCATCAATTTGAGTTAATGCCCTTAATGCAAGACAATTGGAGAAAAAGGTTTCTTCTTTGATTTTTGTTGTATTTTGGAATGTTTAATTAGAGATATTCTTGTTTTATACCCTTTAAAGTGACTGATAAGTTTTGAGATTCAATTTTAAACAATAGGGAAGATCACCCGAAATCAGTGATCATCAAGTATAAGTGCTCACTTCTTCCCACCCAAGAGGTCACCCATCCCCAGACTGCCCTAGTCTGAGTACCCTTAATCCTGGAGTTCTTCTCACCTGGGCATCTCTATTGCCAAGAAATCACCCATCCCTGCACTGCCCAAGTGTGAGCAAGCTTAACTCTGGAGTTCTTCTCCTCCCGGTACTCCAATCTTCCTAGGAGGTCAGCCATCTCTACCCTGCCCGAGTCTGAGCACGCTTGACTCTGGAGTTCCGCTGCACCCCAGTGTCCCTCTTATGTTTTGAGATTCAATCAATGAAAAAGAAATATATGCCAATGAATTCTATTAGAAACACGTTGCGAGAACTTCTGGAGTATCTTTGTATTTCACTGGGAGAATGTGATCAAAACACGTAGTACTTATGGAGACCAGATCAAGCCACCTTCCACCAATGATGGCCCTCCCTCCTCTCCAAAGCCCCATTCTATAGTGGCTCTGCCTCTCTCCCTTTCTCCAGATCTCGATCTCTTCCAAGATGCCCCTGCTCTTCGTGAACCTTCTGCCTCTAAAACTGCCTCCCTGACAGGTTTTCCTGCTTCGCTCCTTTCTTTGAAATGTAACTGCCCTGGTCGCTCGCGACTTTCGTGCATGTGTGTATCTCCCGAGGCTTCTTCCCAGTTTGGGACCATGCTCTCCAATTTATTCCTATGCCTCTGTACATATGTACAGAGGGGATCGTATGTGTGACATAATTAGAGAAAACTCTCATTGTGATGTGGGACATTTTACAGAAAGTGAGACATTTTATTTTCAGAAAAATAAAATTGCAATTCAGTTAACTTCTTCTTTATAATATTTCATCTCAACTGAGTTGTTTAATTTGAGATATTATAGTTTCCCCATGTTGAAAAGAATTCTGGTCGTGATGTTGAGCCCCTTAACTCTATTACAAGAAGGTGAGACACCTTATGTGGATTTATAAGTTGCTTCTCAAATTTTTGTGACATTCAGAAATATAGTCACAATCCAGATGCTTAATTTTAGAAATTCTAGATTATCCCCATGTTGAAAGAACCGTTATTGTGACGAGGAGTCCTTGTCTCCAAAGTCCAGAAGATTGGGCATCGTATGTGGGTTTTGAAAAATTGTAATTCAGGAATTTTCTTTGCTATCTTATTTGTATTCAGAAAAATACACTACAATCCAGAAGATGTGAGATTCTAGTTTATCTCCTTGGAAGTGAGATAATTGGGAAAAATTTATGTTTGTGATGTTGAGGCCTTATCTCCATAATGTCTCTCATCTCCAATATTCCATATACTGTTAGACATTTTAAAATGCGATTTAAAAATTACAATTCAGTCAATTTCCTCTCTAATTTTGTTGCAATTCAGAAATTCAATCAGAGTTCAACTGCTTAATTCGAGATATCCTAGTTTATCCCCTTTGAGTGAGATAATGAAATAAAATTATGATTGTGATGTTGAGTCCTTATTTCTAAGTTCTCCTTGAAAATTATCTAGTAAAGATTCAACATTGTTGTGAAGATGATCTCGAATTGAGTATACTGAAAAATATAACCTAATTCAATTTTCTATGTTTCAGAGGCTCTGCGATAATGACCCCGGAGTGATGGGTGCAACATTGTGTCCTCTTTTTGACCTAATTTCGGAAGATGTGAGTTCTTACAAGGATCTAGTCATGAGCTTCACAGGCATTCTTAAACAAGTTGTGGAAAGAAGACTTCAAAGACTTATGATTATCATCAGATGCCGGCTCCATTTATACAGGTGTAAATAAAGAACACAGACGTATAGCTGGATTTCGTTTTCAATATGGAAGATCTCTCCTATTGTTTAGTTACTCATGAACTTGCTTCCAAAAGAAAGATCTCTACTTGTCACTTTCACTTTCAACAGGGGGTATACCTAGATTTCACTTTCAATAAGAAAAGATTCTCTTGTCATTAAGCTACTCAATAACTTGCTTCCAGTTTCAATTGGGAACTAAGATGAGATGGGAGAAGGATGAATGCAGGGGCTGGATCAACGCTGTGAAAACCCTATGAGAGATAGATACTCCAATTTCCGGGATTTTCTATGCTCTGAAAAAAAAAGATGGAGATAGAGATAGAGATAAAGATAAAGATAAAGATAGGGATAGATTCAGAGAGAAATAGAAAGTTGAACATCGCTGCTGGATCAGAGCTGTCACAAGTCCTAGGAGAGAGATAGAGACTTGATCCCCAATAAGGCATTTTCAATGCTGAGAAAGATCCCCGTATGTTATGTCTCATGACTTATGAGTTATGTGGTGACCACGATGATCATGTTATGTGAACCCCATAAAAATAGAGCCCATCAAATTCCATTACATTTTACTTTTTTTTCTCATATGAAATGTGTCAGTTGAAAATCATTTATTAGCATCCTATCCTCTTCATCTTTGAAATTTCAGATAAAATTACTAAAAATACTTGGATTACTGGGAGCTGGAGACAAACAAGCAAGTGGAGCCATCTTTAATGTATTAGACGACATCTTCAAAAAATCTGAAACATCTACCAATATTGGAAATGCGGTACTATACGAATGCATCTGCTGTGTATCATGCATATGCCAGAATGACAAGTTGCTGAAAACTGCTGCAGAAGTAACTTCAAAATTTTTAAAGGTGGTTTGTGAAACTTTCCTTTTTTCGGTCTTGTTATCCCTTTTGTGTTTTAACTTCGGTGTCTTTTTATAGAGCGAGAGTCATAACTTGAAATACATGGGCATTGATGCTCTTGGTAAACTTCTGAAAAGGAATCCGGAGATTGCAGAGGAACACCAGCTGGCAGTTATTGATTGTTTGGAGGTGAATTTTTTTACTGTCTCTTAAAAAACCTTAAACCTGAAACTTAAGTTTTCAATTTCAGTTATTTAGCTTTTTCGCCCAGTTCTAGTGCTTCAAATAAGCATTTACTGGGGAGGGATTGTGATTAAGGCAGTTAATTGCACATTTTAAGTTTTTCTTGGTGAAACATCATGCAAATATTATTAATCCTGAAACTGATGCTATTTTTTGGTGTTTTAGGATCCAGATGATACACTGAAGAGAAAGACATTTGAATTGCTGTACAAGATGACAAAACCTAGTAATGTGGAAGTGATAGTTGATCGCATGATTGATTACATGATCAGTATCAATGACAGTCATTATAAGACTGATATAGCATCTCGATGTGTGGAGCTTGCAGAGCAGTTTGCACCTAGCAATCATTGGTTCATCTTGGTAATTTTATGATGTTATAATTATTATGAGTTATCCTTCTCTCTTTCACCTTTCTTCTTCGCTCATCATTGTTGTCATCCTCCCCCCTCATTTGTGTAGCCATCATTATTATTGTCATCAATTATGACACCATCATCATCGGCATCGTCCTCAGTGCCTGCATTCAATTATTTTCATTAGCATTTTCCTTATCCATGTTTGAATCATCAATATCATCATTCAAATGGCCATTTTCATCATCATTCTTATTGTCTTCATCAACAACATCATACCAAAGACAAAAATTGAGGGAACTAAAATACAACGAGAGGTATAAACAGAATGATATGGACGGGATAGAGAAATCCAGTTCAAGATCAGGGTTACATATTTGAGCAATGACAAGGGAATTAAGGAAACAAGAGATAGAATATACGAGAGGAATGATATGACTAAGAAAATGTGATACACATTCTAATAATTATTACAACATTGTTATCATTATCATCTATGTCATAAATATCATCATACTCCTCATATACATCATCATTCTCATTTCAAAATCCTCATTCTCTTTATTGTTTGCAATATAATCTTCATCATAGTTCTCTTTCTCATCTCCATTTTCCTCATCCTCATAGTTGTTATCATCATCAACGTTGTTATCCTCATTATCCTGTGCTTCCTCATTATTGTCATTAATATCCTTATCCTGATCCTTATCATCGTCCTCAGCCTCATTTTCCTCATCAACGTCATTTATGTCTTCATCCTCACTGTCAGGATTAACATCTGATCATCATCATTCTCATCACCATTAATCTGATTGAACTGTAATGAGGTTGTATTCTTGGGGGTCTTGTTTCAAGTTGGTGTCGAAGGAATTGTAGAGTGGAAGGGGGGCCAGTATGGTCACTGTGTAATTAACCTTATACGCATTAATAGTATAAGTTACAACTTCACTGACCTAGAGTGATCTTTTCCTTTTATGTTTTATAAAAAATCATCACCATTTGCAGCCTCATATCATCATTATCACTTTGTCCTCATCCCCATTATCATAGACTCCATCATCATTTTCATTAAAATCATCGTCGTCATCTACATTGCCATTATAATCATTATTATTATCCTTATCATATCATTGTAACATTGTCATTGTTGTCGTCATCATCCTTATCACCACCACCACCATCATCATCATAATCTATGACTTAAACTTACCACCCTTGCCTCCAGACCATGAACAAGGTATTCGAGCATGCCGGAGATCTTGTCGACATAAGAGTTGCCCACAACTTCATGCGATTGATCGCAAATGGAGAAGACGAAGAAGGTGCCGGCAGTCAACTAAGATCCTCAGCGGTATATTCTCCATTCTCTCTCTTATTGTAGAGAAAAATGTCTACCCTTTTACTATATATTATCTGCGAGAAATTCATCTCTTAATATCCGAGAGATCTTCAGGTGGCTTCATACTTGCACATTCTCACAGAACCCAAACTACCATCAGTCTTCTTGCAAGTATTTCTCTCCTCCCTATCATTGCAATGTTCTTTACCTCTCTGTCCTCTTTTGCTGAAAACAGTCCAAGAATTTCAGGTGATTTGCTGGGTTTTGGGTGAATATGGAACCGCAGATGGCAAGTTTTCTGCATCTTACATCACTGGGAAGTTATGCGATGTTGCAGAAGCACGATCAACTGATGATGCTGTCCGGGTATGGCATGGACCAATGCATACATACATATGCATACATGCATATACACACATGCATACATACACTTATATATTATTATTTTTTATGTCATTAATTTAGGATGATATTGTTTGACTGTTTTGAAGGCATATGCGTTGACGGCTATCATGAAAATATGTGCGTTCGAGATTGCAGCTGGGAGGAAAGTGGAACTACTGCCTGAGGTATTCACTTCTTTTATTTCTGTAAAAATAAATAGAAGTGTTCTTTGATTATTCCCTTATGTTCTTGGAACTGCGTTCCCATAGTCATGATCGTGATCAATCCTTGTTAATCGATCTATTTGATCAATCAACCAAGGATGATTCTGATCATATCGATGGGAATCGATCACGTCAACAATCGAATAGATGTAGCGATCAATGCCTATTGATCGGATCGACTATCAGATCATTGATTTATCGAATGTGATTGATCAGATAAAAATTTAAAATGAATATTAAAGAGGATTTAGCTTTTTATAAAAATGACAAAACGCCCCGACGATCTGATCGATGATCAGATTGTCTGGCTGATGGTTTGTTCGAGTGATCGATGATCAATCACAGAATGAGTCAACCCCTCAATCAATCTGTGGATAACGCTGTTCCCTATTCTGGAACATTCATTGGCAGACGAATCATTGGCAGTGCCAGTCGTTGAGCATTCTTGAGTAATTTATCAATTTTTTTAATATTCATTTTAAATTTTTATCATTTAAAAATAATAGTGTTTTGTCATTTTTATAAAAAGCTTAATCCGTCGTTGAGCATTCTTGAGTAATTTATCAATTTTTTTTAATATTTTGCAGTGTCAGTCGTTGGTGGATGAATTATCGGCATCACATTCGACGGAGCTGCAGCAGATAGCATATGAACTGCAGGCATTGTTGTGCTTGGATTCTCGTGCTGTTGAAGTGATCATGCCTTTCGATGCCAGCTGTGAAGATATTGAGGTTATTTCTTCATTTATTTCAAACTAATGTTGACGATGACGACGATGACCATCATCATCATCATCATCATCATCACAATCTACTTTATCATTGTCATCATCATCATCTTCAGGACCATCATCATCTTCATTGTCATTACCATCATCATCATCAGTATCATCATCATCATCACAATCTACTTTATCATTGTCATCATCATCATCTTCATTGTCATTACCATCATCATCATCATCATCTTCATTGTCATTACCATCATCATCATCATCATCACAATCTACTTTATCATTGTCATCATCATCATCTTCATCATCATCATCATCATCACGATCTACTTTATCATTGTCATCATCATCATCTTCATTGTCATTACCATCATCATCATCATCACAGTCTACTTTATCATTGTCATCATCATCATCTTCATTGTCATTACCATCATCATCATCACAAACTACTTTTTCATCGTCATCGTCATCATCACCTTCAGGATCGTAAGCATCATCATTATCATAATCTACTTTATCATTAGCATCATCATCGTTATCATTGTCAGTACCATCATCATCATCATTATCATTGTCAGTACCATCATCATCGTCATCATCACGTTCAGGATCGTAAGCATCATCACTATCATAATCTACTTTATCATTAACATCATCATCATCATCATCATTACAATCTACTTTATTAATGCCATCATTGTCATCATCATCCTTGTCATCATTATCTTCTTATTCATTATTTTGGATCTTGCTCGATTATCTCCTTCCTCCTTGTCATCATCAAAATCATGATCATCATTATCTTCTCTGGATCATCATTGTGCTCTCCATCACATTCTTCTCTGGATCTTCCATCTCGTAGGCTGATCGCAGTTTGTCCTTCCTGAACAACTTCGTCAACCAAGCACTACAGAACGGCGCGAAACCTTACATCCCCGATTCAGAGGGATCCCAAACTTTCAACATCTCCGCTTCCAGGGTTCAAAACCCTCATCTCATCGAAGCCGCAACTCATTCTCTTCGCTTCGAGGCGTACGAGCTTCCCCCCAAGCCAGCTCCTCTTCCGCCGCCGCCTGTCGCAGATATAATCACCATCCAAAGTCTACCCATACCCCAAACCTACCAAGCTTCAGATCCAGCGCCAGACCTGGAATTGCGCCTCCGGCTGGAAGGCGTGCAGAAGAAGTGGGGACGGCCTTCATACCAGACATCGGCGCCACCGTCATCATCATCATCATCATCCTTCTCATCATCATCGATACCCTCTGCCGCCTCCTCCTCCTCATCATCATCTTCAACATTATCGTCGAAGCAGGCAAACGGATCTGGAAGGAAGACGCAGGCGGCAGAGATCCCCGCCGAGAAGCAGAGACTAGCAGCGTCGCTATTCGGCGGATCGTCAACGAGAAGAGAGGCAGTGCCGTCGCGATCGATACAGAAGACGGTGAAACCGGCGGCGGAAGCGCCGCCTCCAGCAGTTGATCTGCTCGATCTCGGAGAACCTGCTCCTGCAGCGGCGACTGCAATGGCGGTGGATCCTTTCCAGCAATTGGAGAGCCTCCTCGCGCCGGCAGCAACCCCCGGCGATGATCTTCTTGCAGGAATACAAGTAGATCCGGCGGTGCCTGCGGCGAAGAAGGGGCCGAACTTGCGGGAGTCGCTGGAGAAGGACGCGCTGCAGAGGCAGATGGGAGTGGTGCCGTCGATGCAAAACCCTAATTTGTTTAGCGACCTCCTGGGATGAGGAGGCGCGGGAGATAGAAACATTTTGATTTATAGTTGCCGGGGGATGGTGTTTGAGTTGAGAGATAATCATGGGACTGTAATTTTTTTATTTTTGAGTTTAGAAATAAGATCTAATCGATCGGAAGTTCTATGATTACCGATCGGAGCGCCTGATCGATCGAAAGTCGATCACCTCGAGCCGATCGGCGATCTCGATTCCGCCCAAACTGCATCGGGTTCTTAAAGCCAGGGGCGGACGCGCCCATTAGACGCCGGGCTCTCGTGAGACTCAAGTCCAGGGAGAGACTACACATTGAGAAGTATGCTAGGACGACTTCTTACTTAAGAGACTTAAGAGATTGTGGCATTTTCATAGGCAAAAGAGCCCTCTAATGAATAGTATAGGACCTGCAAACCAATCATACTTTCATCTTTTGTTTATATTTATTGAAATGAATTTTTATTTATTTTCATTCTTGTGTGATATTTGTCATGAAGTTCATAAACATATGTAATGATCAAGTGAATTATTATGAGATTATAATAAAGTGATCGTTGTTCTTTAAATATATGTTCTAAATATTTCTATTCGGTAGAAATTTGAGAAGGACATCAAATTATCCAGAAGGAATATCATTATCTGATAAAACTAAAATGATGAGTATGACTGATATGGTGGCCATCGGTGTAGAGACAAAAGATAGATAGTGGGTGCTCTTTGGAGAAAGAGTTTATTGAATTGATCCGTATGAATCCCCGAATGGTATTATACCTAACTGTCAATCAGGTTGATTAATGTAATGGTTGTGTATGTGGTCCTTTGACTTGAGACACCAAAGACATCTTGTGGATGGATGATCGTGTTTTGATTATGACTTACGAATCCCTGGTCACGGGATATCTGAAACGTCATATATTGTATACGACATGAAGTCCGTGAAGTTAATTGTGTGATCAAGATGGGATCATCCACCCTCGGTATTTGAGGAGATTGACTCAAGGAATGAGATGCGATGAAATCTTTGGCCAAGGTAGTAGAAATATCGAAGGAGTTCTCGATGATTTCTACACGCATCGAGACTAACTTGAGTGACCGATTAGGGTTTGACAGCTTGACCATACCCTAAGTCATTCATGAGTCTAATGTGGATGAAGGATTATACATACATGGTAATCAATGACGGGAAGGTTCCATAAGTGAGTTCTTACATACTCCATATCTCCTAGAGTACGTGGTGTAGCTTGGCACCCAACGGGCTGGCAACTCAACCTATCGATTGGGTTAAATCGATCCTTGATTAATTAATCTATATGTGGATTTGGATAATTAATTAAGGTTGACCAATAAGGTGTTATTTGGTCTATAGAGTTATTAACTAGTGAGATATATGGACCTAGAGGGTCACACACATAAGGTTTATGGATGTTGGTAGATATAGACATAATTATGAGGGTTTTTATGAAAAAACCTCATTCTAAATGTCTATAAATAGGGGGAGAACGACCACAACTCAAGGTGCCCATGCAAGCCTTGTGGGAGATCCAACCATCCAGAGACCGTGTGGATACCGCTAGAGGCTAGACACTTGAATAGCTTCAAGAACTCCTTCAAGGAAACTTGTAAGTATGTTTTCTCATTCATACTAGATGAAAGGATCATCTGTTCTTGGTGGCTTGATATTTTGAATGTCTGATTCAATGTTTTCTGTTGCATTTGATGTTTTGATCAAAATTTTATAAAGTTATCGACCTCAGATCCTATCAATGTGCACTAACGAAACAATTTTGTGCGGTCATTGAATGCACACAAAATCGAGTCAAAACAAGTTCCAAACTCACCCATTTAAAGTTATAATAAAAAAATTAAAGAGTATACTTGTGAATAAGGGTCGAATCCACTGAGAAATAAGATAAATTTTGAGATATCTTTAAAATTTGATCAAATCAAACATTGAATTGAGATGAGAAATTAGGAATTTTGGTATATTAAGAAACTCTAATACAAATCAATGGAATCAAAAATCAATGAATTTGGATTAGAATTCGTGAAGAAATCGAGATTTGAAATTTAGAAAGAAATTCGATTGCGAAAATAGATGAAAACTAAAATTAAAACTAAAATTAAACTAATCTACGACTCAAAATATAAATCTAATACTAAAAGAAGATAGATTAGGATGAAAACACGCAATCTAACCCAAAGTCCCGGTCTAAATGATCCAATTAATTATAAGATTTAAGGCTTTTCATTCGGCGATTTTGAAAACGAAGTTTAGCGTTCAAGATGTGATTTCTTCTTATTCTTTCAACCAATTCTTGATTTTAAACACTCCTCGGACACATAAATGAGTCTTGAAGAAGTAGAAATCAAATGTTTCTCAGATTGTGGTGTCTAAACAGTTCGATTTGCTCAAAAAAATTCAAGAACAAGTTTTTCACGTCGAAGAACAATTGAATTTATAGTCAATTTTGGGCGTAACCATCGGATGCGTCATTTCATCTTTCGATTAACGGCTCAGATTGAATGTCAATTCACTAATCGTTGCCTTTAAGTCACGTCTGTTTGATCTACAATGAAGCGTCCAGATTATGCCACGTCATCGTGAAGAAGAGGCATCGTTTGATGTTGTCTCGTTCGATCTTCATCGAACAATCACGATGATTCCACTTGTCCGTCGGGCGTATTTAATCTCGACCATTATTACTCCATAGACGAATGGCTGAGATTAAATCGTATTTAATTTAAATCGTCCCTTAATTAAATGTTGCTAGTTATCCCTACGAGTAAGTGATATCCAATGCGCTTGATCAGACGTCTCTCGTTGCATCGTGTCACCTGTAACTAAAAACAAACATAAATAGTCCCACATGGAATAAATTATGAGATTTAATCACGTATATAACATACGCGATATTAATGGGTTAGCGTAAAGTCCTTAATGGATGCTTAACCCACTAATTACTCGTGTGCACACGTGTCACACGTACATGTGTCACACTCAGATGCCACCATGTGGCACGTACGCGCGCTGCCACATGGCGATGATCCGCCACATCAACACATGATTAAATAAAAATTTTTTTATTTATTTTTATTCTTTTAAAAATTAAAAATAGATTTAAATAAATTCAGAAAAATTTTGAAAAAAATTCCTAAAAATTACAAAATTATCCATTAAAAAATACAACTCCAAATTAATCCAAATTGATGTTGTTGGATCAAAAATTGAATTATCTATCATTATAAAAATTCAAAATATTTAAATAACAACAAAAATTAATTTTAATTTCAAAAATATATTCATTCCTCTTAGAAACTAAATTTAGAAAAATACATGAGTGTAAATAAAATATTTTCTCTTGTCATTAAATCATGAAAATAAAATTTATGATCTAAAATATAAATGGGAATAAAATTATATTATGAGAATTATGGATAATTATCCCCAAAATGCTATATTTTTATATCATAACCTAAAATTACATAAAATGATAGAAATGTATTCAAAATATGATAACATGCATACAAAATAGAATATTTAATGCCTTAAATTGAATTTGATAATCATGTAAATTCATGCATAAATTGCATGTTATTATGCACGTATGTGTGCGCGCGCATAATGAGTGGGTTAATCATCCTTTTCATGATATAAGTTAAACCCATTAATTAGCCTACTTTATATAACCATCGCATTTCTCTTTATTTTCATGTAGGACTAGTTGTTTCTATTTTTATGCGCATGCGACATGGCGAAATGTGGAGTGACGAGACAAAGACCGCGAGGTTGTTAATTTCACACGGTCTCATGTCAAAAATAATTCCAAACTTACCAATTTGATGTAAATATCTCGAATTGAGGGGTACAATGGTAAATAAGGGTCGAATCAACATCCAATTAGGGAAATTTATGATGATCTCTTCAAATTTGATCAAATTAGACGATGAACTGATGATAGAAATTGGGGAAAAATGGTAGATTATGAAAGAGAACTTCAAGATGATTCCACATAATCAAAAATCATCGAATTTGACCTTGATTTTGTGGAGAAATTGAAGATCGAAGTGGGATGATTTTTCCGAAACTGAAAAAAATCGTGAAAATATCAAAAATAAACTTGAAATTAAATCAAATTACTAATCTAAATGGAAATTAAACATGAATAGATGAAAGATTAGTGAAAAATAACTCCACTAACCCTCGATTGCTATTGGATTAGCCCAATTAATCATCGGGATTAAGGCTTTTCATAAAAAAATTCAGAAATCGCGATTGTCGAGTTCATGCTTCGATTTCTCCTTTCGTCTTTCGGCCAAATCTTGATCTTAAGCCCTCTGTGAAACGTGGAATTGAGTCTAGAAGATGATAGGATTAAGAGATTCAAGAGGGTGAGTGTCTAAACAGATCAATTGGATTGATTTGCTCTCAAATGCTTTACCAAATCGAAGAACATCTCAGTTTATAGGACATTTGGGCGTAACCGTCTGATCGGATTTAATCGACGGTTCTGATGAAACGATTCATCGCGAACCGTTATGATTAAGTCGCGTCTCGTCGGATCGCCAATGGACGCGTGAGATGATGCCACGTGTGTATGCGTTATAAAACGCGTGAAACCGCCGCCGTTGGATTGTGATACGATGCTCCTGATGCGTTTCATTGTGAATTAATCTCGACTATTATAACTCCTTGATGGACGGTCATGATCATTTCACTTACTCCCCATAAAGCCACGTGCGTGATTGGTGATCTAGTGGACTCTGCGTCCACGCGATCCACGCGCGATATTCCACACGCCTTTGATCCAACGCATCACCTTCGTCCACGTCGCGTGCAATTAAAAATTAGAGTGGAACATAGTCCCACACGGAGAAAATGAAAGCGAATGCTTGGGTATATAAGATGCGACGAAATAAAGGGTTAGTGAGTTCCAATAATCATGATGCTTATATATACTATAACCCTATATTACGAATAAATATAAATATGCACACGTGTCACCTCCGCGGCATGCAGGCGATCGCGTGGGTCCGCATGGCTTTGCCACGTGGCCTTGCGTGCCACGTCGCATCCATGCGGGTCCCGCGCGATAAATAAACCGCTTTTTTATTTATTTTTATTGTTTTAATAGATTTAAAATCTAAAATAAATTCATAAAAATCTAGAAAAATCCCTAAAAATTATAAAATTCATAACTTTCAAACTATAACTCTAAATTAATCCAAATTTCTTTCATTTGATCCAAAATTTAATTATCTATCATTCTAAAAATTCAAAATTAATAAATAATGAGAGTTTTAATTTCTATTTCAAAAATATATTTATTTCTTAAAGATTTTAACTTAAGAAAATTAAAGAAATGTTTATAAAATGATTTCTCTCATTATTTTAACTTTAAAAATACATATAATCTCAAGTAAAGATGGGTTATACAAATTATTTATCTTTAATTCATCATTTTTAACCCTAATTTAAAGTATTTTGAGATTATAATGACTTTTTCATGGAATGATAGATAAATACTCATAAATATGATAGCATGTATAGAAATGAAATCATTTATGCCTTAATATGCATCAATAATCATGTTTTATCATGTCTAATTAGCATGTTATCATGGAGCGTGCGATCGCGAGAATCAAATCACGATTATCGATCTTCACTTAAGTGAGGGGGTACGTGGCACACTCTGATTAGGCAATGATTCGTTTTAAAACATTTTAATATCAGCCGTTCATCTGAATAGTTATAACGGTTGAGATTAAATACACTTGATGGACTTTGATGGACGCGTGGTGACATCTCAAGCGTTGATTCCTGATCATACTGACACGATCGCGAGACGCTTCTTCTTCACGCGCGATGTGGCAAAATTTGAGCGCTTCATCTTCGATCGAACGGACGCAACTTAATGACAAAGATTTGCATCCAAGCATTTCATTTGAGCTGTTCATTGAAGATGAATAGCCAAATCCAATAGCCATGCCCAAATTTTCCTATAAATACACATGTTCTTCGACGATGTAAAGCATTCATGGGTGTTTCGAGTAATTGAAACTGTTTAGACATCTCAATCCTTGAATCTCTTGCTTTCTTCATCTTCTAGAACAATTTTTGAATCCGAGGAGTGCTTGAAAGTGATATTTTGTGGAGAGAATAGGGAGTAATCGCTTATTGAATGTCTACGATCATCTTCAAAATCATGAAATGAAAAGCCTTTGATCTGGCGATCAATTGGATCATTTTGAGCGCTTTCCCAGGGTTATGACAAAATGATTTCATGTGGTCATTGATTACACATAAACTTGTATCAAAAGCAAGTTCCAAACTCACCAATTTAAAGTTTTAATCACAAATTAAAGAGTATAGTGATGAATAAGGGTTTAATCCATGGAGAAATAAGAGAATTTTTTAGGTGTCTTTTGATAACATGCTATATTAACACCATAAAATATGATTTTTGATGCATATTAAAGTATAAATGATTTCCATTTCCATGCATGTTATCATACTTATATGTATTTTTATATTATTATATGAAAAATTCATCATAATCTCAAAATACTTTAAATTAGGGTTAATTTTGATAAATTAGAATTTAATAATTTAACAACCCATCTTTTTCTTGAGATTATAAGTGTTTTTAAATTAAAATAACAAGAAAAATCATTTTTTATAAAAATTTATTTAATTTTCTAAAGTTTTAAATCTTAATAAATGAATGTATTTTTGAAATAATAATTTAAACTCTTGTTATTTATTAAATTTGACTTTTTAGAATAATAGATAATTAAATTTCGGATCAAATGAAAGAAATTTGGATTAATTCGGAGTTATGTATTAAAAGATATGAATTTTCTATTTTTAGGGATTTTTTTCTAGATTTTTCTGAATTTATTTTGATTTTTAATAATAAAAATAAATTAAAAAAATGACAAAAAGGGTTTTATTTTTCGCGCGGGTCCCACGTGGATGCGATGTGGCACTCAAGGCCACGTGGCAACGCCACACGGGCCCACGCGGCACCTACGCGGCGTATAATATATATTATTTATACATACTATATATATAAAGGGTCTTCAGCCTTCCGTATATCGGAAGGGTTATTGATCATTATAAATCGTCGGGTATTATAAACCCGACGAAACGCTTTATTTCATTCAGTGTGGGACTAATCCACACTATGTTTTAATATGTAGGTGACGTGGCTTGATGAGGAGCGCCGGATCAACGGGATGATCGATCAACGCGCGTCGATCAAATGGACGTGCGGTCCACCATAGATCATAAAGCGCACGTGTTAATTAAAAGGAGTTATAACGGTCGTGATGCGATCTGACGGGGAGCATCCGGACCGTCGAAATCAGATCCAAAGGACGCGATTAAAAGCGTTGTATAAACACATCTCAACGGTCGCATCTAGACCGTCCATCACGATCGGACAGCTACGATATTTTCGAAACGGTCCACGATGGACCGTTCCATCGTAACCGTCGATCGAAACGATCGGACGGTTACGATCAAAAGCCCTATAAAAAGACTTGTTCTTCATCGTTTGTAAGCATCCGAGTTGAGATTTTAATCCAATTGAACTGTCTAGACACCCTCTCTCTCATTTCGCTTGATTCCATCCTCTTCCTCTCTCATTTACGCATCCATGGAGGGGTTGAAGTCAAGATTTGGTGGAGAATCGAAGGAGAAATCGCCGCTTGAATCCGTCGATCGCGTTCTTCGTGATTAAGAGGCTTAATCACCGCGATTGGATCGCAATCGAGGATTAGTGTAAGCGGTTTTTGCTTCCTAATCTTCCTATAGTGTTTGATTTTCGTTTAGATTAGGATTTAGAAGTTAATTTTATCGAAATTTAGCTAAATCGCGATTTTCTTCACCCAAAAATTTCTCTCCACTTCGAATTTCGATTTCTCCCGGAAATCAAGTCCAAATTCGATGATTCTTGATTTCGTGGAATCGATTTGAAGTCTTCTTTCATAAAATACCATTTTCCCCAATTTCTACCATCAATTTCTTGTCCGATTTGATCAAATTCAAAGATTACATCAAGAAATTCCTTAATTCCCTGTGGATTCGACCCTTATTTACCATTATGACACTCAATTCAAGTTAATCTCCTAAAATTGGTAAGTTCGGAATAATTTTTGACGCAATACCGCGTGAAATCAATGACCTCGCGGTCTTGTCTCGTCATCTTTAAAATTTTGTCAAATAGGATGATGAATTGAGGTGAAAATTAGGGAGTTAAGTAAACTTGGAAAGAGAACTCCAAGAGGAATCCACAAAATCAAATATCACTTGATTTGGATCAAGATTCGCAGAGAAATCAATGAGCAAAAATTAGGTAGAAAATCAATCACAAGGAGAGAGAAAACCAAAATTAAATCTAAAATTAACCCAATCTACGATTTGAAATTAAAATCTAATGCTACAGGAAAAAAGTATTTAAGAGGAAAACACAGAAATCTAACTTGAAGTCGTGCTCGAAAATTATTCAATTAATCGCTAAATCAAAGGCTTTTCATTCCGCAATTTTGAAAACAAAGTTCGGCGTTCAAGAGGTGATTTCTTTCAATTATCTCCACTAAATCTTTTGATTTTAAATGCTCCCTAGATGCGGAAACGAGTCTAGAAGAAGAAGAAATCAAGTGATTCCAGGACTAAGTTGTCTAAACGATTTCGATTTGCTCGAAACATCTAACAACAAGTTTTTCCGTCGAAGAACATGTCAATTTATAGTGGAATTTGAGTGCGACCGTTGAATGCGTCTCTTCATCTTGGATCAATAGCTCAAATTAAATGCCAGTTCTTGAATTGTTGTCATTAAATCATATCCGTTCGATCGACGATGAAGCGCTCAGATTTTGCCACGTTGCTTGTGAAGAAGAAGCGTCGTTCAACGTCCACCATTTGATCTTCATCAAACGATCAAGATGAGTCCACGTGTCCATCAAGTGCATTTAATCTCTACCGTTATAACTTCTCAGATGAGTAGCTGAGATTAAATCATCATAAAATGAATTGTCGCCTAATCAGATGCAACCACGTACCCCCTCGAATAAGTGAAAATTGATGATCAAGATTAAATCGCGTGATCTTTTGCTCAAAATTACACTACATCACCTGCGAATAAAAACAAAGATAAATAGTCTCACATGATAAAATTCAGGTGATTTGAAAAGTATAAAAGGTATGTGTGTATAATGGGTTGGCAAAAATCCATAATGGATCTTAACCCACTAACTACTCACACGCGCACTGACGAGACGGGACTGCGAGGTCGTTGATTTCACACGGTCTCGTGTCAAAAATAATTCTGAACTTACCAATTTGATGAAAATGTATCGAATTGAAGGGTATAATGGTAAATAAGGGTCGAATCCACAGGGAAATAAGGAATTTCTTGATGTATTCTTCAAAATTGATCAAATCGGACGATGAATTGATGATAGAAATTGGAGAAAATGGTAAATTATGAAAGATAACTTCAAATCGATTCCACGGAATCAAGAATCATCGAATTTGGACTTGATTTCGTGGAGAAAATCGAAGATTGAAGTGGAGAGAAAATTTCGGACGAAGAAATAGCAATTTTGATGAAAGATTAACCAAAATTAAACCTTAAATCCTAATCTAAATCGAAATCAAACTTAAATAAACTAAATCTTAGCAAAAACCGCTTCCACTAAACCATGATTAGCGATCGGATTAGCTCGATTAAACCGATTAATCAATGAAAAAGCTGAAGAACGCCTTCATGAGTTCAAGCTGCAATTTCTACCGATCTACACGATGAAATCTTGATTTCAAGAGCTCCGAAGGTGCGGAATTGAAGGTAGAACACGTTGAGATCAAGAGAAATGAGAGGGGAGGTGTCTGGATAGCTCAATTAGATTGATTTCCAACTCGAATGGTTTGATCATCGGAAGAACCCCTCTTTTTATACAGATTTTGGGCGTAACCGTCCGATCGAAACGATCGACGGTTACGATGAAACGGTCCATCGTGGACCGTTTCGAATATATCGCATATGTCGAATTGCCGATGGAGGGTCCAGATGGTCCGTCTGAAATGCGTTTTAAAACGCTTTGCATCGCGCCCCTTCGATCGCGATCGGGCGGTCAAGATGAGCTCCCCACCGTTTCATCTCGGCCGTTATAATCTGATTAATTGAAGCACGTGCACTGATCATCTCCGGTGGACCGCGAGCGCACGCGATTGACGCGCCATCTTCCGCGCTTCGCCCAATCCAATGCACCGTGAGCGGCCACGTCACCTACATTTAAAAGAATGTGTGGGACTTAGTCCCACACGGGAAAAATTAAAGGAAATCGTCTGGTTTAAAAGGAGCGACGATTCTGAGGGTTGAATACCCTTCCGATATACGGAAGGCTGAACTTACTATATATAATATAAACCATACAAATATAAGTAAAAATTGCGCCGCGTAGGCGCCACGTGGGTCCGCGTGCGCTGCCACGTGGCCTTGCGTGCCACGTCGCATCCACGCGGGTCCCACGCAGAATTAACCCGCTTTTGCCCCTTTTTTAATTCATTTTTATTATTAAAATTCGAAATAAATTCAGAAAAATCCGGAAAAATTCCCTAAAAATAGAAAATTCATAACTTTTAATATATAACACCAAATTAATCCAAATTTCTTTCATTTGATCCAAAATTTAATTATCTATCATTCTAAAAAGTCAAAGTTAATAAAAAATGAGAGTTTTAAATATTATTTCAAAAATAAATTTATTTATTTAAATATTTTAACTTAAAAAAGTAAATAAATGTTTATAAAAACCTTTTCTCTCATTATTTTAATTTTAAAAACCTTTATAATCTCAAGTAAAGATGGGTTATTAATTTTTTTATCTTTTAAATCATCATATTTAACCCTAATTTAAAGCATTTAAAGTATTTTTGAGATTATAGTGACTTTTTCATAGAATGATAGAAAAATACACATAAGTATGATAACATGCATGTAAGTGAAACCTTTTATACCTTAATATGCATCAAAAATCATGTTTTATTAAGTTAATATAGCATGTTATCACTCACACACACATGCACACACATTGCCACATCAGCTCGTGATATAAAAACTAGTTTTTAATTTGTGTTAAAAAAATGAAAATAAGTTTAAATAAATTCAAAATATTTTTCAAAAATCCCCAAAAATTAAAAAATTCATAACTTTCAAAATACAAATTCAAATTAATCCAAATATTATTTTGTTAGATCAGAAATTAAATTATCTATCATTCTAAAAATTCAAATTATTTAAATAATAAGATATTAAATTTTCATTTTAAAAATACACTCATTCCTCTTAGAAAATAAAACTAAAAAAATACATGAATGTAGATAAAAATATTTTCTCTCATCATTTAATCTTAAAAATACAATTATGATCTCAAATATAAATGAAAATAAAACTATATTATTTGAATTATGCATAATTATCCCTAAAATTATACATTTTTTATCATAACTTAAAATTACATTAAATAATAGATATGCATTCAAAATATGATAATATGCAAATAAATGGAATATTTAATGCCTTAATTTGTATTAATACTCATGTAGATTCATGTGTAAATTTGCATGTTATCAGGTTAGAATTCATATTTTCCTCCTAATCTTTTTTCCTATAACATCAAATTTCATTTTCAAATCATAGATTGGGTTAATTATAGATTTAATTTTGGTTTTCTCTCTCTTCACGTTCAAAATTCTACCTAATTTTTGCTCTTTAATTTCTCTGCAAATCTTGATCCAAATCGAGTGATTTTTTATTCCACGGATTCATCTTTGAGTTATCTTTCTTAATGTATCAAATTACCCTAATTTCTCACCTCAATTCATTATCTAATTTGATCGAATTTGAAGAAATACATAAAAAAACCTAAATTCTTTGTAGATTCAACCCTTGTTGATCACTATACTCTTAAATTCTTGATTATAACTTTAAATTGGTGAGTTTGGAAAAATTTTTGACACTTATCCGCGTGTATTCAATGACCGCACGGATTCATCTCGTCACTATTCACGATTGCGATAATCTAGATCACCGATTGTCCAAGATAGAGTGCTACATCATTCAATGAATCACAAAGCAATAAGGTGATAACATGTAACTTATACTTGTATTTACATGATTATTAATATAAAGTAAGACAAAAAAATATTCTATTTCTCTATATGTTATCATACTTTGAGTATATATTCATCATTCAACACAATTTAAATTATAATATAAAAATATATCATTTTAAGAAATAATCATCCATAATTCAAAGGTTGAAATGTTTGAGTAGATTATTCATATTCTTTTATTTGAGATTATAATTAAGTTTTAATTACAAATAATAAGAGAAAAATATTTTTTTACATATTTATTTTTCTAGTATTATTTTCCAAAGAAAATGAGTATATTTTTTTAGTTAAAAACTGTATTCTCTTATTATTTCTGAAATTTAAATTTACAAAATGAAAGATTATTTAATTTCTTATCATACAAAAAATGGATTAAAATGAGCTATATTTTGAAAGTTTTAAATTTTCTAATTTTTAGGAATTTTTGTAAATTTTTTTTGAATTTATTTAATTTAAACATTTAAAAAGAGGGTATTTATGTCCGCGCTAACGTGACATGCGTGTTTGTGTGTCACCACGTGGAGGTATATGCGCATACCACGTGGAGCATGCGTGGCGCACATGTGTGCGTGTAGTTAGTGGCTAAGTGCCCTTTAAGGGCATAGCTAACCCCTTAAGACCACGAAGATATTTATATGCAATATTTTCCTTCATTTTATAATGTGGGACTATGTTTTTTTACTTACACGAGCGACGTGGCCCAACCAGAAGCGTTCGAATTTTTTTGCCATTCAATTAGCGTGGTTGATTTTTACTCAAAGCTAAGTGGTACGTTGTGCATCACGATTCGACATCGATTCTTTTTATCTGAATCATGTGATCTCAGCCATTCATCTAAGGAGTTATAATGGCTGAAATTAGTCGCGCTCGATGGACTCCTATGGACACATGTATGCAGTTTAAATTGTTCAATAAAGATCAAACGGGGACAATTACACGCTGATTTGCTTACACATGATAACATGGCAAAATCTGGGCGCTCCGATGAAGATCTGACAGCCATGACTTAAAGATATTGATTCAACTCTAATCATTACATTTGAGCCGCTGATGGAAGATGAAGTGACATATCTAATGGTCACACCCAATTTTTACCTATTTATATTCTCCTTATTTGATGGTGTAAATCAGTTTCTTGGCTTTTTTGATCAATCAAACCTTTTGGACAACATAGTCCTTGAATCTCTTACTCTCTTCATCTTATAAACTTATTTCTGCGTCTAGGGAGTGATTGAAATCAAGATTTCATCAAGGGAGAAAGAAGAATTTGTCGCTTGAACTCTAAATTTTGTTTTAAGAAACACGGAATGAAAAAGCCTTAATCCGACGATTAATTGGATCATTTTCGACGCAATTTTAAGTTAGATTATGTGTTTCTCTTCCTAATATTTCATCTTATAATATTATATTATAATTTGGATGCATATATGAGTATGATTTTATGAAATTTATCCCATTTTTCTCTCTTCACGATCAAATTTTCTCTTCTTATTTTGCTCCTTGATTTCTCCTTAAATTTTAATTTATTTCAATGGATTAATCTTAGAGCCTTCTATCTAAAAATGTCAATTTCTTTAATTTCTCACCCCAATTCATCATCTAATTTGATTAATATTTAAAGATGTCTCAAAATTTTCTCAAATTATATGTAGATTTGAGCCCTTACTCACCATCATCTTAATTAATTCGTAATTAAATCATAACTTAGTGAGTTTGGAAATTATTTTGACATGAGGAAGTATGTTTTTAATGACTGCACAAATTCGTTTCATTGCATGGCCATATTAAATCTAAGGTCAATGGAACCATCAATGTCATGATCATTGAAAATTTTTATCCTCAAATTTTTCTTTTTGGCTAGAAAGAGAAAGTTTGCAATAAAAAACTATTTAATATAATTAAATAAATGTAATGATCATTGAAATTTTTTATCCTCAATTTTTTTGGCTAGAAAGAGAAAGTTTGCAATAAAAATACTATTTAATATAATTAAATAGAAGGGAATAATTAATATAAGGTCAATGGCTCTATCACTTCAATGAATGTTAAAAAATTTTGTCCTCAATTTTTTTTTTGTTAGAAAGAGAAAGTTTTTAATATAAAACCAGCATCATTATCCCTTCATTTTTTTCTTAAAATCTAGATTGTAAATCCCTACAAACTAGATTACTACCTCATTACCTAGATGACGGGCATCATCAAGCAATTAGAAGGGAATAATTCATCTAAGGTCAACGGCTCTATCACTTCAATGAACGTTAAAAATTTTGATCTCGAAGTTTCATTCCGTCAGCAGAAAGTGATCGTTCGTCGTGAAAAAAAGATGTCCACCATTATCCATTTTATTTTATTTTTATGAATTAAAAATAGCCACTTTTATTGTCCACGTGAGATGACTGCATGGTCTCTATCTCTCTCTCTACACACGTGTCGCCATAATACGAAAATCCATCGAACCTGGACGTTTCTCTCTCTACAAAATGCAAACCTACCGTTCTGCACTGAAACCCAGATAGAAAGTAGTTCCTACTTCCGAGGAATCAGACAGAAGATCAGAAGAACCACCAACAAGCAAAATAAAAGAAGAAGGAGAAGAAGATCATGGCGACTGTGGAAGCTTGCTGCGTCTCCAAGACTGGGCCAGGCTACGCCACTCCTCTGGACGCCATTAAGGGCCCGCGAGAAAGCCTCCTCTACGTGACATGCGTTTACAATGGTACCAATGATTGCATTTCTTTAATATTATGATTTTTGTCATCTTTTGATCGAGAAATGGAGTACAGAGATGTCATTTTTGGCGTGATTTTTAGCGTTTGTACAGAGATGGGTATGGAGAAAGATGGAATTTTTTGTTTCCTGGTTTTTTGGAATGCTAAGATCTTTTGTGAGATTTCTGGGGTTTAACTTATCTTTTTGCGTTTGCTCAGAGATGAGAATGGAGAAAGATGGGCTTTTCTTTTTCTTGGTCTGAGTTTTGCCTTGTAATTTTTTCGAATGCTAAGATCTTCCGTAAGATTTCAAGGGTTTGCTTCATTGGATATTGAGTTCCCTGTATTCCTTCTCAGTTGTCGTTTGAGTTTTTATCTCGTCGTTTTTTGGAATGCAAGGATCTTTAGTGAGATTCTTGTGGCTCAGTGTATTTTTTCCTTCATTTGAGTTTTCGTCTTGTGCTTTTTTGGAATGCTAGAATTTTTAGTGAGATATTTGGGATTCAATTTATTGGGAGCTCTAAATCCTTTATGAGTTTTTGCAGTTTGTACTTAGATTGATATGGAGAAAGATGGAATATTTCCTTCCTTTTTGGTTTTTGAGGGGTTCAATCCTTGGAAATTGAGTCACTTGGAAAGAGATGGAATGGAGAGAGATGCCATTTCTCTTCTCTTGAATTTTGTTCTTGCAGTTTTTTGCAATTCTAGGATCTCTTGTGAGATTTCTGGGGTTCAGTTTATTGGAAATCGAGTTCACTGTCTTCTTTCGCGTTTTGTTAGAGATGGGTATGAAGCAAGATGTCATTGTTTCTTCGTTCGAGTTTTGTTCTTGAAGTTTTTTGGAATTCCAGGATCTTTACTGAATTTCTGGGGCTCAATCATCGAGTGGAGAGTGAATCTATTGACAGATAGCATGAATGATTCATGTCACATTTTCTCTTTGTGCGCCATTTATGGTATTCTTGATATCCAAAATGCTCCACTCCTCTGATTGATTAGTAAATTTAATGAATTTTATATTTCTTCCTCTGTTTCTACATTCCACTTTGATTCATTTCCTTTTATAGATATTTTAGGGTTTCCTCTGTTTCATATTTCTCCTGTTCATACCTTCCACTATGATTCCGTACAAATATATAGATCATGGTTTCCTGTGTTTGATATTTCTACCGTTCATGGCAGCACTTTGATTCCTTTTCCTGTACATTTTTTAGATGGTTTCCTCTGTTTCATATTTCTGCCGATCAAACCTACCAATTTTATTGATTACCTTTCTCTTCCGATCTCTATCCATCTATGCATCTCTGTAATTCTATGGCTTCATCTGTTTTCTGCTTCTATTTTTCATGCATTCTACTTTGATTTTTGCCCCTCTCTCTCTCTACATTCTGTGCAATGCTCTCTCTGTCTGTCTGTCTCTCTCTATATTCTGTGCACATGTTCTATGGATTCCTCTGTTTCATGTTCCTTCTATTCATGAACTTCACATTGATCAATCACCTCTCTATCCAAATTCTGAGCAGTGCTCTATCTATCTATCTATTTGTCTATGTATACATTCTATGGTTTCATCTGTTTCATGTTTCTACTGTTAATAGCTTCCCATTTGATTCATCTCCCCTCTCTCTCTACCATCTATGTTTTCTCTCTCTCTATCTATCTCTCTCTCTCTCTCTATCTATAGATCTATCAATCTATTTATTTATATATGTTGTGGTTTCATCTGTTTCATGTTTCTACTATTGATAATTTCCTCTTTGATCAATTACCTCTCTCTATCTCTATCCATCTATCAATCTCTGTTTTTCTATTTCTTGACCTCTTCTTTTTCATGTTTCTACTATTCACGAATTCCATTTGATTATTTACCCTCTCGCTCCCTCTCTATCTATCTCTCTCTCCTCTCTGCTCTCTCATCTGAATTTCATCATCTCTCAATGACCCTCTTAATCATCTCTCTCTGGTACAAGGTTCCGGGAGAGGGAAACCGGACTTCTTGGCGACGGTCGACGTGGACCCCACTTCACCGACATATTCAACGGTCATTCATCGACTTTCGGTTCCTTACGTGGGCGACGAGCTCCATCATTCAGGATGGAATGCTTGCAGCTCCTGTCACGGCGATCTTTCCGCCGCTCGAAGATTCCTCGTCCTCCCTTCCTTACTGTAAGCTTTTGTATTCCCGTCTTTGATCCCTTCCTTACTGTAAGGGTATTGGGTCTGAGATCTTTGACAAGCCTCAACCCAACTCCCCCACCATCAATGACTGTCTCTAACTTTCTCTCTAGATTCTCTCTTGAACTTTATCTCTCCATCTTTCTATCTCTAATTTTCTCTCTTTAACTTTTTCTCTCCTTGCTAAAAATATTCATGGTTTAATACTCAAGTTTTCTTTCTTATAATAAGATGTTGATTCATGTTCTTTGCTTTTTTTAAACCAGACATGGAAATCTTTTATATTGATTTTTAGGCATTGACTTTTCACTAATGTTGGTCTGTCAGGTTTTTGGGGAATTGTCTTTTAGGTTTTGGGCCATTGGACTCTCATCCATGTTTGTGTTTGTATTGATTTCAGGTCTTTTCTGTCGATTTTTTTTGTGGCATTGGAATGTTTTACATGCTGCGTTCATTAGGTTTTCAGTTCATCGTCTGTTAGGTTTTGTGGGCATTAAATTCTCGCCTGTGTTTGTGTCTTTTAGGTTTTCTGGGCCTCATCTCTTTGGTTTTTAGGTCGTTGAATGATTTTCAATATTGCCCAGTTGGATACGTTGGAGGATTAAGAATAAAAAAATGTGAAGAGTCCTCCACTGAGCTCCGCTAGTATCCTGTTCCCTGGTTTCTCCCCTTTCCAAATGCCCAACTCCACAGCACCACCAATGGCTTCATTGCCAAACTCCCCTCTCTTAATCAGGGTGGTGTTCCAATCTTAGAACCTGGATCAATGATTAAATTGATCAGAGGTTCTATGACCACTGATTGGATCTCATACATCCGTCTACGATCTGATCAGCGATCGCTGTTCCCTGCTCCAGAGTCCTCGACTACAGATCTGGGTTTGCGCCAACGGGGTCACGCACGTGAATAAAATTGCTCGTGTTGACATTCTCAATGGCATTATCTGTTTATGTTCATGTTCGTTTGTTCGTGAACATGAACGACAAATTGTTCACGGATCATGTTTGTTCATGAACACATAAATGAGAAAATCATTTTTCCTATCCCTGCATGAGACCTTGATTATCTGACTTGAGGCCATCTTCCTCCTTTTGTATGTCCTTATTTGTTTACAATCATATTTGTGCCTCTTCTTGCATAATGAAAAACACTTCAACATCCAATTCTTTTTTCATGCTTTTCATGAAAAATTTCAAAACATAATTCATCTAAAATTTAAATTCATCTTTTTATTTCATTCAGTACCTTGCCATTATACATCAAATGTTTACATATTTTCCCATTTTTAAAGATCAAGCCGGATCTACATTGTTAACACTGCGGATGATCCAAGAGCTCCTTCTCTGCACAAGATTGTGCAACCTGAAGAGATAGAAGAGAAGACGGGATTAGCTTTCCCTCACACCAGTCATTGTCTTGCATCTGGGGATCTTCTCATTTCTTGCCTTGGCGACAAAGATGGAAATGCCAAGGGGAGTGGATTCCTCCTCCTCGACTCAGATTTCAAGGTCAAAGGAAGGTAATTTGATTCCTCAAATATATTTAGGGATTATTATCTCAACACTTCCCTGAGACATCAATTACTGATAGAGAAGATCAATCATACCATTTTTAAAATAAATGTCCTCACGGATACTTATATCTGAGGCAGAATATTCTTGTACCGATGTATTTACTATCCCACAGCATCAGCAGATTGGGATTGGGATTGGGATGTATGATCATGACACTTCCTGGAGGTCAATAATATTATCTCTCTGTGGATGATCAATAAAACTGATTTGGTTCAAGAAATTCGTGCATTTGTACTTCAGTATAAGCAGAATGTTCCCCTGCCAATAAATTTTAATATCCAAGAGCATCAGATTATAGAGTTTCGAGTTCATGACTCGGGTTTATGTATGGAATATCAATAATATTGATTTGTTTCAGTAAAAACCTGCATCTGTAGTTATATCTGTTGCAATAAGATATATGTTTAAGTTTTTTTTTTCATCTGATATATTATATGAATCTCTTCATGTTACTGTTACAATGATAAGCCTGTAGCCCTATTTAAAGGGCCTTTTACTCTGAAATAATCAATGACTCAACCTCATAAGCACTCTAACAATATCGAAAGTAGGGTTGAGGGTATAAGAACATTGTACTTCCTTGAGACAGACATTATTGATTCATGGAAGAGCTATAGCACCAATTTTTTTCAATTATTGTCTGCACGAGCTATTCTAAGGGGAATATTTCCCTTTCAGTGCTTTTTTTATCTCTCAGCATCAAACAATTTGGTTTTGAATCTTAATGAATATCTTCATGAGAAAATCATTGTTTTTTTCAAAAGATGGGAAAAACCCGGTCATAGTCCTGCATTCGGGTATGATTTCTGGTATCAACCCAGACACAAGACGATGGTCAGCTCTTCCTGGGGTGCACCAGCGGCATTCTCAAAAGGGTTTGACCTTCAACACGTGGCAGATGGTCTGTATGGGAGACACCTGAATATATACAGCTGGCCGGGCGGAGAATTGAAGCAAACCCTAGATCTTGGAGAATCTGGTCTCTTGCCCCTTGAAGTCAGTATTGGTTTCTTGTATTTGTGAAAAATTCAGGTGATGTTCTTGTTGCTGATGTCATCCTTTGACTTTCGTCTGGCAGACTAGGTTTCTGCATGACCCAGCTAAGGACACTGGTTTCGTTGGTGCTGCTCTGAGCAGTAATTTGATAAGATTTTTCAAAACTTCTGACGGAACATGGAGTCATGAGGTCTGTATTTTTTTCTATGAATTTCTCTCTTTTTATTCTTTGTATTTTCTACTTTGGCGACATATTTGTTATTATAATTACACTCAGGATCCTTCTCAGTTATCCCGTTGTAGCGATGAAAGACATTAAACTTTTTCGTCATCCAAATACTGTAGAATAGCTGCTCTTGAAGGGGGGATTTTTAAAAAACAGTTTAGTTTCTTTTTTTTGAAAAACTAATTTAATTTCTTTGTTTTTTCATTTAATATAAAGGGCACCATAACTATCATTACAAAATTTTTCTCTTTCTTGTGCACCTTAGTCTTACTCTAATACGGGAACCAAGGAACTCTCATGGGTTTTGATGTCTAATCTATGGTGGTTAGTTGTGTAGTTATGGTCAAGTTCCCTGACTATCATTGTTGCTTTCTATCATTATTATTGGTTTTATTGAACTTGATTTTGATCAGGAAATTAAAGTACTCATTAAAATTCGGGACAAAGAGAATGAGATGTTATAGGAACCATAGAATAGTTGGGCTAATACTCTGTTTTACCTTGAGTGCTTAGATTTCTTAAATGAACATTTTGATCTCTTCAATATGCTTTCCGTGCCTTAGATGGGTTCTAGGGCATAGAAAAGCTAGTTTATTTTGCTCTCTTTACTGGTGTGCTTGATCCCTGGTGTTCTAGAAAATTTAGTTAGGGTTGACCAAAGCTAAGTGTTTGTGTTGACTGTGGTAGGTGGTGGTATTGGTGGAACCTCTTAAGGTGAAGAATTGGATTCTTCCGGAGATGCCTGGGCTCATTACAGACTTCCTCATCTCCCTCGACGATCGTTTCCTCTACTTTGTCAACTGGCTTCATGGCGATATCCGTCAATACAACATCGAAGACCCTTCGAAGCCACAGTTGACTGGTCAAATTTGGGTTGGAGGGCTCATCAGAAAGGGATCCAATATTGTCGCCGTGGATGAGGAGGGCAACGAGACTCAATTTGATGTCCCCCAAGTCAAGGTCAACTCTTGCTCCCGCATCATATTACTCCTGAATCAAATTATTAAAATAGTGAAAATAAATCAATCTATAAATAGGTTCTTTTCCTTTATTTTGCCTCTAAAGATAAAAAAATCTTGATTTACTTCTACACCTTTCTGAGTTCCACTGCTGAATCTACTGCTGAGACTCCTGCACCCACTCAAAAACTCACTTCGTTGGTTCCTGAAAAAACTTATCATGACACTAATCAATGAAAAATCGATAGATTATTGGAAGATTCTGAAGGTTACCTTCAGGCGATCCAGAGGTTTTCTTTCAGAAGCATAAGTGTAAATTGCAGAGTGGTAAATCACACAAATCGAATTACATCAGCAGAAGAAAAAATATTGATGTAGCTCAAAGGGAAAGCAAACCCATGAGATTTAGATTTAAAGTGTCTTAAGATTTTACTTTTTTGGTGTTGGCGGTAAGTTAGGAAAAAAGTAAGCAGTTGTTTATTCAGATTATCAGAGCCCCTATAAATAGGGATACAGAAAAATGGAGTTTATGACTTAATCTAGCCAATATCTCTTTACAGCTATATTACAGCAGCTCTCTTTTAGAGTCATTGCATTAACCAACAGATTTGAATTGTCTTGAAATTTGAATTTTTCTTTGTTGGTAGGTAAGTGATGACTTTTTTTTTCTATTTTTGGAAATCTCAGGGAAATAAACTGCGAGGTGGGCCACAGATGATTCAGCTGAGCTTAGATGGAAAGCGTCTGTACGTCACCAACTCTCTCTTCAGTGCGTGGGACCATCAGTTCTACCCAGAGCTCATCAAAGAGGGTGCCCACATGCTGCAAATAGATGTCAACACTGAAGAGGGAGGGCTGCAGGTCAACACGGACTTTTTTGTTGACTTTGGATCAGAGCCCCATGGACCTGCTCTTGCACATGAGATGAGGTATCCTGGAGGAGACTGCACTTCCGATATATGGGTATGACTGCCCAACATTTCTATCATTTTACTCTTTTACCCTTACGCTTATGGTCCTTGTAAGCATTATATTTTATTTATGTTTAGATGGCTGCCTTCAAAAACAATGAAATTTGTACAACAAACAGGGTGGTTAGTGAATGTTTGAGAGTTGACTTTTTTCTGTTCCTGACTTTCAATTCTACCATTTCTGTGACATTTTACCCTTTTGTTTCTGTTCATCATGATTATCATATTTTTATGTATTTCCAAAGGTCTGTGAATTTTATTGAATAATCAGTGGCGTTAATGAATGATTGAGATTTGACTTTTTCTGGTCCTCACTCTCAATTCTATGAATGGTTGCTCATCGTGGTCCTTGTATGATCATCACAGCTTCTCATTTTTCTGTGAATTCTGTGAAATACCGGTTTTGAATATTTATTCTGTTAATGAGAAAGATTCTCTGAATAAAGTTGACTTCCTCTGGACCATTCTATCTTCCAAATGTGAGAATGTAGATATCGCTATAAAGGGTATTGAAGGTCAACATCATCTTTGACTCAAGGGTTACTTGTGACGTCATCTTTGACTTTGTCCTAACCTTTGACTTGGTCTCGGAATGGCTGGCAAAACTGGATTTATCAAGTACGGTCAAATTTTCATTAAGAATTAGGCTTTTATGATTTCTTGCGCCGGGGATTAGAATTTTTCATTTTTCATCTTTTTGGTCTTCTTTCCCCTGATCGGCTGATCTGGACTGTCCATTTTTCATCTTCAGTGCATGAAGATTTTGAGTGAAAGAGAGATCGAGAGGAAAGGGGCAATAAAAGGATTGGCATATGGAGAAATATGGAGTAATAGAATAGATTTTTAAAAAAAGAGGGAGAAAGGTTGTGGACGAGAGAAGAGGGCTTTGGGGTGAGAGAGAGAGAGGAGAAAAAGGCAGCTAAGAGGGTTGAGAGAGGTAAGAGATAGAAAGAGAATAAGGTAGGGAGAGAGGAGAGAAGACGGAGAGTGGAGAGAGAAAAAGGAGATTAAGAGAAAGATTAAAGGACATGGAGAAATTAAGAGAACTTCAGAAGTTTAAACACGAGGGAGAAGAAAAGAAGAAGAAGATAAGACGCAGAATGGCAAGAGAAGGATTAAAGGTCAGAGAGAGAAGAAGAAGAAGAAGAAGAAGAAGAATGGCAAGAGAAGTTTTATAAAAGGGTAGAAATAATAAAACAGAGAGAGAAAAGTAAGAGGTTAGGGCAGAAGGAGAGATAGAGAGAAGTACGAGACTAATAGAAGGTTAAAACTGAAAAGGGCAGAGAGAGAAGAGACTAAGAGAATGTCAGAAGGGTGGAGACCACAGAGAAATCAAGAGAACTAGTTAAACTAGAGAAGTTAGAGAGAGAGAGAGAGAGATAAAGACTCTTAAGATCGTGGGCAGAGAGATAAAGGCTAAGCGGGCGGAGAGATATAAGAGAATAGATACGTGGAGAGAGTGAGAGAGGTGAGGCACTAAGAGTTTAAGATCTCGGACTTTAAGAGCGCACAGACTAGAGAGAGGTAAGAGGCAAAGAACATTAAAAGGGTAGAGAGAGAGAATAAGTTTTAGAAAAAGAAGGTAAGGTTAAAAAGAGGGGAGATGGAGAGAGAGGCAGAGGGAGACAACCAGCAGATAACCAAGGGATAACAGGTTCAGAGAGAGAGAGAGAGAGCGACTTTAGAGATTCTCTTACGTCTCTCTCTCTCTATTTGGCGCTTACCGATATCTCTGTTATATTATTTCTACCCGGCGCTTCTCCTATTCTCTCTCTATTTTTTTCTCTATCTCTTACCCTCTCTCTCAAGACTCAATCAGCCATAGTGCCATCCCTCATGTGCTGGTGAAAGGGCGGAGAGAGGTTTAAAAAAGGTTAAAAGGGCAGAGAGGGATAAAAGATTAGGAGAAGGTGAAAAGAGCAGAGAGAGAGAAAAGTTTTAGAGAAAGTGAAAAGAGTAGAGAGAGATTAGAGATGATGAGAAGGTTAAAAGAGTAGAGAGAGATAAAAGATAAAGAGAAGATTACAAAGGATGGAAAGAGATAAAAGATTAAGAGAACGTTAAAAGGATGGAGAAAGATTAAAGATTTATTACAGAAGGTTAAAAAAGTAAGAGAGAAAAAAGATTAAGAGAAGGTTAAACGAGTAGAGATAGAAAAAAGATTAAGAAAAGGTTAAAATGGTAGAGAAAGATAAAAGATTGAGAGAAGGTTAAAAGGGCAGAGAGAGAGAGAGAGAAAGATTGAGAGAAGGCTAAATGGGTAGAGAGAGATAGAAAGTTCAGAGGTTAAAATGGTAGAGATGTTAAGAAAGTAAGTTATTGAGAAGAGACTTAGAGAAGTTGAGACTGGAGAGGGAGAGAGAGAGCGTCAGGCTCAGGCGGCCAGCAGATGACAGAGAGATGGCAGGTTGTCGGTGGGTGCAGCGGGACCCTCCGTTTAAATGTCGTTTCCCCGCTCCCTCCGCAAATCTCTAGAGAGAGACACAAACCCAGAATCCATAACTCTTAGACTCCTACAGACCCAGATTCAGAAGAGAGAGAAAACCCATCACCATGGAAGCACCGAGGCTCAAGAAGAACACCCCTCTCCCCTCTCTCTTCCTTCTTTTCTCTCTCATCCTCACTTTCTCTCTCCTTCTGTTTTTCTTCTTCCCGAAGAGTATCTCCCCGGCGGAGCGGCGGCGGGAGCTTCAGCAGGCGGCGCGGCGGCGGTACATCAGCTACGAGTTTCTTAGGGCCGACGCGGTGCCGTGCTCCAGGCCCGGGATTCCTTACTACAACTGCCACGCCATGCCCAGAGCTAATCCTTACTCCAGAGGATGTCTCACCATCACTCGATGTGCAAGGGATTTTTCTGATCCGTAACGCTAAATCTCTACTTTCTGACGTCATATAGTTCGGGTTCCTCTCTCTTCTCTCTCTTTACTTTTTCTCTCTCATTTCTCTGTACTTCCTGTCTCTTCTTTCCTCTGGACCCTCTCTACTTTCTCTCTCATCATTCTATTTCAGTCTTTCTAGTTTTCTACTTTCTCTCTCCTCATTGTATTTGTACTCATTCTATTCTTTATCTCTGTACTTGCTCTCTCTAATTTTTCTCTCCCCTCCACTTTCTCTCTAAAGTCTCTTTACTCTCTCACTCCTCTTTCTCTCTCTTCTTTCTGTCTCTACTTTCTCATCTCATTTCTCGTCTCCGAAGTGCAGATGATTGGATGAGCTTAGGCTCTTCTCTCTCTAGATGTGCCATTAGGTATTGTATTCTCTCTCTATGTTCCAGGCCTAGGATTCCTTGATACAACTGTCACGCCATTGGCAGAGCTAATCCATTGGTCGTTGCGAGAATATTTCCTCAACCGTAAAACTAAATCTCTACTTTCTCTCTCTTCTCTATCTCTCTACTTTCTCTTTCTATTTTCTCGTCTCATATCTTTATCTGTAATCACAGATGTAGTTGATTGGACGCGCTCGGGTTCCTCCCTCTTTTTTCTCTCTACTCTGTTTTCTCTCTCTGCTTACTCATCTCACTTCTCTATCTGCAACTCCAGATATAGTTGATTAGATGAACTCTAGAATTCGGGTTCCTCTCTCATCTTTCTCTCTCTTCTTTCTAGTCTCATTCGTCTATCTGCAATTATAGATGTAGTTGATTGGACGAGCTCGGGTTCTTCTCTCTACTGTCTCTCTTGATTTCTCTACTTTCTTTATCTGCAATTCTAATCTCTAGATATAGTTGACTGGATGAGCCTCGGGTTCCTCTCTCTACGTTCTCTCACTTCTCTCTTTCTCTACTTTCTCATCTCATTTCAACATCTGCCATTCTAGATATAGCTGATTGCCGTGAGCTCAGGTTCCTCTTTCTACTTTCTCTCTCTTCTTTCTTTCTCTACTTTGTCATCGCATTTCTCTATCTGCGATTCTAGATAATATTGATTGGGTGAGCTCGGGTTTCTCCTACTTTCTCTCTCTTCTTTCTTTCTCTACTTTCTCATCTCATTTCTCTATCTGCAACTCTAGATAATATTGATTGGGTGAGCTCGGGTTTCTCCTACTTTCTCTCTCTTCTTTCTTTCTCTACTTTCTCGTCTCATTTCTCTATCTGCAATTCCAGAAGTAGTCGACTGGATGACCTCGGGTTCCTGTCTTTCTCTCTCTATGGTGCAGGAGACAAGGACCGGGATTCCATCCTACAACTGATAACCCTTTGATTGCATAAGCTTGGTTTCTCCTCTCTCTCTCTCTCTCTCTCTTCATTTGATGTCCCTTTCTCTCTCTATTTGTCCAGTAATGTAGGAGCACTAAGCCCGGCTTCCTCTCTCTCTCTCTCAGCCAGGCTGAGAATTACCTCCTATCGGGCAGCAGTCACTGATCTTAGATCGCCGTGATCGAATCGGATCGGCATGATCAATGCAGGAGATCCGATCAATGATCTTAGATCCTCTGATGGATTCCATCATCGTTCTAGGATCTAAGATCGATTCCTGCCTTGGTTGATGATGAGATTGATCTTTAATGGTATATCTCTCTCCATTTCTCTGATCATCTAAGTGAAAGATAACGATCATCATGATCCACTTTGCTCGATCAGTCGATTCCGTCGATCAACCAATTCGAGACAATGATCGAATGACCTACTTCCGTGGGCATTTATTTCTCTAAAATCTTGAACTCCACGTCTTCCTTAGTTTCAAGTTTCAACGGTCTCCCCTCTCTCTCTCATTTATTTCCTCACTCATTTTGCCACGTGGTGACCGGTGAGTGAAATCTCTGTCTCTCTCTCTCTATCTATCTATCTATACATTTCTATCTCTCTCTATCTCTCTATCTGTCACTCCGAGTCAGTAAGGAAAAAAATTTTTACAAACTAATTACATATTAACCCTGGTAGTTCTTTATATTTCTGATAAGCTCATTTTCATATAGCACATATAGAATAAGGACTCTGCTACGGGGGCAACCGGTTGCCCTGAAGGAATCTGGGGCAACTGGTATATAAGCCATCTGCCATCCAAACGCGAAAAAAAAAACGAAAAAAATAAATCGAGGCCTTGGCGATGACCCCGCACCGCCACCTCCGGGGCCTCCCCCTCCCGGCTCCCGGATCCGCCCACACCTCCGGGGAAGTAGAAGAAGTGGCCTCCGCCACCTCCTCCGCCTCACTGAAAGCCCACAGCTTCTTTGCAAGCTCCCCGTCGATGGTGTACGAGTTGGGAACCACAACATTGCAATCGGCATAGTACTTTCCAGAGACATCTTTCACATCGGGATGAAGTGCCAAGTAGCATATGGTGGCTGCACCCTGTAGTCTCACAAGAACACCAGTAAAGTAGCAGAAGAAATAAGACTAAAGAAGAAGTGGAAGAAGAGGAAGAGGAAGAGGAAGAGGAGGCAAAGACTGTTGCAGATAGATAGAGTGTAAAGTAGAGAGCTTTGAGCGACAAGGAAAGAGAGGACTGTTCTGCTTACTATTAAGGGCTATGTGGCGAAAGAGGTTGGTTGCAATCACCCCCGGATGTAATGAGTTGACTATCACGTCAGCCTCTTCTTCCTGGTTAATAGAACAATCTCAGTTGACTAGCATGTCAGTATGGAAGTTGATGGGTTTTAGCAGCGCCAAAAGCAATGCACACGGACGAAGCTTGGAGATGCGAAGTCTGGAGCCTGTATTTGGCGATGATTTGACAAAGAATGCTGATAACTTGTTGAGGAGAGTACAGAGAAGAGAAACTGAGAAGAGGTAGATACAGATAGAAACTAGATGGAAAGTGTTCTTTCTTTTAAAATCAAAAGCAATGCTACGTGTTTAGAGTAGAAGTAGTCATAGCAGTTGGAGAGGACCGTTGTGAGACAATCGTTGGATCATGAGATTGATTGCCTCGTGAGGTTTCTAGACAGTCTCATGGGTCAGGTGCCTTAATTTTTTCTTTTTCAGAAAGGAACAGAGTTCTCTCTTCCAGCAAACTTAGGATAGATCATGCATGAAAAGTCTTCAAATTTATTTTATCAGTCAAAGGAACATTTTTCTTCCCAAAGATTGCGAGGTTAATAGACGAAAGTCAATGCCTCTTATCCAACAATCTTGAGACAGGGATAGAGAGAGGCCTTTGACCAAGCTGATCATCTCGCCGCAGAGAGGACGATACAAGAGAGCAGCAGCTCACAGACCCTTTGAAATGTTACACTTGAGATCAGAGAGAGGGGAGAGAGAGAGATTCAGGTATCGACGGAGCATCCAGCGCTTGCGAGAAGAGGAACCTGACCAGAGAGCCCTCTAGGGTGACCCACCATCATATCACATCCGACGAAAATTCCAATCCGCGCGCTGTGAAACGGTCCCGGTCCGTACTTAAGCCGGCCGACTAAAACTAGCTGCAGCGCCACCACTCCATACGCTTCCGTTGCCACCAGGCCTTGCGCAACTTCCGGCGGAACGCCCACCGGCCCTCTGCCCAGCACTGGCAACATCGCCACCGTGCTCTCACTTCGCTGATCGAGGGGCGGCAGACCAGCTGGCGGCGTGATGGGCTGCCCCCTGTACGTCACGTAAGCCATCATACAGCCGTAGGAGATGGTCGATCGGGAATTAGGGTTTCGGACAGTGACTGTGACTTGCATGCTGGTGTTGACGACGGAGACGGGGGAAGTGGTGGCATTTAACTCGTAGATCGTTGCGCTGACAACGGCGAAGCGGGGCTTGGATGGTCAGTAGACGAGGTAGAGAACGAGGGCCGTCACACCGGCGAGGAGAACGAGGAGGAGAACTGCGCTCAGGAGGGTTCTGGTTAGTGCGTGACGGCGGTGGTAGGCTATGCCGATGTGTGCTGGTTTGCCGTCTTCGCTCATCCTCGGCGGCGATCTTGCGGGCTCTTCGGCGATCATTCCAAGTTAGAGAGAGCAGGAATTTCGCAAAAGGGCGGATTTGTCCGTCGAGAGGCGGCTATTCCGACGAAAGGAAGGTGGAGCCGGCAGTGGCGGCGGGAGGCGGCGGGGGCGGTGGCCTCGGCGGGAGGCGGGAGGCGGCGGTGGCGTCGGCCGGGCTGGGCGATAGAAGGGAGAGAGAGAACCTAAAGATCTCTCTCTCGATGGAAGAGAGAGACTGAGAGAGATAGAGAGGGAGACCGAAAAGCCCAGGCAGGAAAATTGGCGGGAAAAAAGGAATCTGGGGAAAATTGGAATTTTCCCCCGTTTAATTGGGTTGCCCCGATAGCGAAGTCCATAGAATAAATATAATAAATAAAAAGCAGTTAAATAAATAATGGGCCTTTTATGATTCATAATGGGCTCAAACTTGGTTTCTTATTTACAGAGAAGAATTGTTATCTCTTAACTTTAATTTTAATTTAACCCTGAAATTTTCCATATGGTTGAGAAACCCTTCATATCTTCCTCGGAGGAGAGATTTTGCCGGACCAATTTTCGCAGATAACCCTACAGAATTTTTATAAAACATTTACCTCCCACTTTTCGTAGTATTACCGAGAGGGCACAGCAATAAATGATAAACTCCATAGAAAAATCATTTTACATGATAAGACCTGCTATCCGATACTAAATAAATTACAAATAAACCCACAGAAATTTGGTGTGTACCAAAGTAATCCCCAAAAATCAATGCAATATATAAAAGAGGGCCGTTACTTTCTTTTCCTTCAAACCTTACTCATCCCCAACGTTATTCTCTCATGCATATGAGAAAAGACAGATTTACAATGTAAAAGATCAAAATTGTGAAGAAGTCCCTCGTTTGCCCCCCCAGCCCGCGGGCTGAGTTCCCTCTGTACAAGGCCCGGCCCAGCCCAGCCTGTAAGTCCGCGACACTGGTTCCCCTCTCATCCAACTAAGTCAAGGGGGCCCAGATCAGAACGGGACCACATAGGGTAGGGCAACCGAGCCTTCAGGCCCGGTCAACATGGCCTCAGCCCACACCTCTGGAAGCCCATCAGCCAAGGGCCCCGGTCTGGGCCCCGCAGGCTTCAGCATGAGCCAGTCTTGGTCAACGGCATCCATCTGCACTTGCAGTTTCGGCAACTGAAGCAGCCTGCTGAGCTGGACCTCGCGGGGATGTGGCAGAATATCAGCCTCCTCGGAGACTTGCCCGTTGACCTTTGACTTTTTTAAGTCAGGGGACCGGTCGGAATTGACTGGGCTGGAATCTGGCTTGATTCCGTTAACCATGGAGTGAGGTATGGACTGGAGCAGCTTGTTGGGCCGGATCTCGTTTTCTATAATTTGGGCCCGAATGAATTATAGAAAAGCATCAAAATCCAGGCATTGACTAACCATAAATGGAAATCATAATCTAGGCATTGACATACCGTGTAAGAAGCCATTCCTCTCTCTCTTAACTACAGGTCTGCTTTCTTCTCGCGTCTTCTCTCTCTTCTTCTCCTCCTTGTCTTTGGATTTCTCTTTGCTCTTGTGATTTCTCTCTCTATCCTTCTCCTGGTCAGAGTGCTTGACCGAAGCCAGTCGGTCCAACTGCTCAACTTTCTTCTGGACCTCCAATTGACCCAACACGTGTGGTTTTGCAGCAGACCGGTCAACTCCCTTGACCTCCATAATGGCTGACACGTCAGCTCTCCTGTCCTCGGGATTATGAAAGTCAACTCTTCTCGAATTGGATAACTCGACAACAGCTGAGATCTTCTTCGGAGGTGGTTGACCAAGTGTGTCCGTTTTATTCTCCTGCCACGTGGCAGAGAGGTCAGATCTCCTATCCTCTGGGTTAAGAAAGTCAACTTGCCGCTGATCGGTGAAGTTAGAAACTGAAGAAACGGTAGCTGAAGAGATTTTCTTCGGTAGCATTGGATGACCAATTGATTCCGGTTTTGTCCCGTGAGGGGCGGATTGGTCGAGTCTTTTAAGATCAGTTGTGACTGCCGTGTCAGCTCTTCTGTCCTCGGTATCAAAAAAGTCAACTTTCTTCTGATCTGTTTTTGTCCCAAGCCAAGTGGCGGATGAGTCAACATTTTTGAGTTCACATGTGGCTGACATGAAGTCAACGTTTTTGGGGCCATTGGAGCTTCCAACAGCCTCCAGATTTCTCTCCCTGAGTTTTTCTTCATCCCTTCTCTCTCTCTTGTCTTTCTTCCTGTCCTTGTCTTTACGCTTCTCCTTTCTATCCTTTTTCTCTCTGTTCTTCTCCTTGCTCCGCTCTTTATCCTTTCTCTCTCTACCTTCTTTTTTCTCTTTCTCTTTCTCTTTCTCCTTCTTCTCTTTCTTGTGCTCTTTCTCCTTCTTCTGAAAGTACATGTCCACTTGTGAGACAAAATGCATTTTTGGATAATCAATGGAGTTGACTTGGTCAACATAAATAACAAATCATAACAGGAGATGAGGTATTATAAAGTATAGCAGAAAATAATCCATGTTTAAATAACATTTTAGAGAGAAAGACCCTCAATGTAAAGAAACATTTAGTACAATCTCTCTATCACAATATATACATATCTATGTATATACATAGATATGTATATATATGCACACATAAATATACATATATATTTCCTTCATCTTCTTCACTCGATCAAAAATAATTTTTGGAATGAATACGCTCAAGAAGAATCTAGAAAAGAGAAGTCTTACAAAATCCAAGATTAATACAATGCAAAATGTCATAAACACATATTCTCGGGAAGAGATTCATCAAAATATCAACCAGTTGTCACGGTATCTGAAAATGATCATTTTCAAATGATGGCATATCCATAAGATGAAACTCAATGATGGTAATCATGAAAATTGCATCAAAATGACAGTCATATTCTTATGAGAAAACAAAATCTTCGTAAAAGCCTCAAACTAATAGAAAGGATCATTAATAAATGAAAAGGCAAGTAAGAGTAAGCAAGGAAATGAAGGAGAGAATAGATTCGGTCCTACGATTCTAAATTCAAATGAATGAATCAAGAACTAGCGCACTTGACTCAAGAGTGAGAAAGGCAATGGTGAACTAAGTTCAAACTGATGATTTGAGAACTAGCACATTTGATTTGTTGGACAGAATGGAAATGAAGAGCAGAATAGATTCAATTCTCGCATACTAAATTCAAATGTGCGACTTGCGAACAAGAAAATCCAAATCTTAAAGAGGGAATAAGAAGGAAAAGAAGATCCCCGATTTTTAATTTTTAAATTCAATAGAAAGCCTTACGAACCAGAAAATTTGATCCCGCATATTTCAAATTACTCTCTCTTTGTCTTTATATTTCCATATTCATATCTCTCTCCTTCCCATTTCTGTCTATTTCTCTCAATAATGAAAGACAAACCAGTAATACAGAAATACATGACCCAAACAAACCTTCAAGAGAAAATCTAGGCTGTTGCTCTGAGGCTTCTTCTCATATCCTGGCGGAGGAAATGGAAAGCAACGAGACATCGCAAGAAAAACCAAAACTAGCAGTGGATGCTAATTTGAAGAACAGCTGTTCCAAGAAGGGAACGGACCCATGAACTCGCTCCTGTCCATACACCATGTCCTTAACTCATGTCAACACTTCAAATTTGTTCCATTACCACCAGAAATCACCTTCCTTATGGAGGACAAATTTTCATCGGCCCCAAATGCAAGTTATTCTCTCTGTTGACCACGAAGAGAATTCTTAAAATTCTTCGAGAAGATGAAAATGCAGAGGAATTTCAGCTCCCAATTTCACTCAACCCTCCAAGTATTTTATAGTGCAGTCCTCTTCCATTTCCAGAACAACAATTTTGCGACCATTGTTCTGTCCAGAACGGCAAAACTTCAACTTTTTCCCTCGAGAGAACGAATCATCAGCTACAGCTGAATGAGAGATCCACTTCAGTTCATTTCATTGCCAAAATTAAACGGATAAATCTTTATAATTCTGACAAAGATCACCAATCGGAAACCCTAAAATAGTCACAGATCGTACGCCCAAAAATCTAAATCTAAATCTTTCGTAACAAATAGATGGAATTCGCACAGATTTATATGATTTAGATCTTGGTGAAGAGAAAAACAGGGTTTCCTTGAAGAGCAACGAATTGCTGCAGAAGGAATCGCGGCTCCCAAATTGCGAAAACTAGAGTAATCTCGATTACCGAGTCTTTCTCTGATTTTCAATCGGTGAGAATTATTGCCGTTGCGTTTACTCGCCCGACTGGAGAGGCAAAATCCAGCGCGATTTGGCGGCCGGACCGTGAGCGGAGGAGAGAGTTGATAAATTTATAGAGAGAGAAAGGGAGAGAAGGGAGCTTTATGAGAGAGCGAATGGGGAAGATCGGAAGTTTGGGAGAACCGGATTATTTTTTATACCCTTAAAAAGGCTACCAATAACGCTTTCTTCCTTCCAATTATTTGTGTTTATGCCCTTCCCGGGATATCGTCCGAAAGAGAGATGTGTTCAATAACCGGCTTATTAACAATATCCTCCTTGAATGTGGTATAATTGTTTCAAAATAATTATTGACATTTATGCCCTGTCCGGGATATTGGACTGTTATGAAGACTACCCTTAGCAATGTCTTCCTTTAGAGAATAATAATTGCATAGAAATACTATTATTTGCATTTATGCCCTTTCTGGGACACATGTGAAAGAGGGAGAAGTCAGTAAATTCACAAGGGAAAAGTCAGCTTTACGAGAGGAAAATTGCAAAATCCGATTATTTTGTATATCCTCAGAAAAAGTACTATTTATCATATCTACCTTGAATGTGCGATAATTGTTTCGATATCGTAAAATTATTTATGTTTATGCCCTTTCAGATTGTCTGATATCAGTATTTTTTTATTAAATTTTTTTATTGTTTATTTTTCTACTGTATCGGATCCACGTTCCCATCCACGTTCCCATCCGATATCCGTCATCCAATCGATATCCATCCGATATCCGTCATCCTGCCGACATCCGTCATCCTCGTTATCTCCGATGTCAGATGACTGGATACCTGATATAGAAATTTATCGCTACTTTAGAGAATGACAATTATTTTGAAATACTATATTATTTGCATTTATACCCTTTCTGGAATGTTGTCTGCAACTTGAAATCACTTTTCCAATTTACATTTTTGTCCTTTCCGTGGTATCTTCCGGAAAGGAAGAGAGAGGGATGATAAGTTTCTAGAGAGAGAAGAGAGTTCTGTTCCTGCTCGTGGTTGCTCGTAGAGAGGAATGAAAAATTGTCTTTCTTCGAAGTTGAATAATTGTTTCTAACTACTTCAATTATTTGTGTTTATGACCTTCTGGAAGATATCGGGAGGGGATGCTGTTCTCTGACAACGGGACACGTGAGCTATTCGTGGGGCGACTATTTCATCGTTAGTATTATTGTCATTAGTGTCATTGCTGAAGGGTATTATTGTCTTTTACAAAATTTAAAGTAAGATTTCTAGAGAGAGAAAGAGGGAATGACATGACCGGGCGGCATACGCGTTAATGAGTCAGAGCTGACTGTCCACTTCCAATCGTTCCCGAATGTCCTTGATTAAAAATACTTAAATTCCATTTGCATCACGTGACAGTGGCAGGTGAAGATTAAAGAGAGAGAGAAAGTATTTATGAAAAAAACAAACTTCCACTTTTCTAAAAATAATTAAATTATTGACTGGCAATTTTTTTGCAATATTTAGCATTAAAAATAATGCCAATAATTGTACTATTTTTTAATTTTTTAATAATTTTCCTTAATTTTTTAAGTATAAACCCTCTTAATATTTATTTAAAATGTTAGTTTTATCGTGATTTCTACTACCAATCATAAATAATCAAGTCAACTAAAAAAGACATCATTAAAAGCCAAATGGTAAATAGCATTAAAAGCCATTTAATAAAAAACATTGTTTAAATAAAATTTAAACACGAGACGAGAAATCGTGGAATTTTTCCAAAAATTAATTTTATGATCAATTTAAAATTTGAAGACTTTTAAATAAATAAATTTTATGTACGATATGCCGGAGACAGTGAAGAAGGCAGTGACAGAGAAGTCGCATGAGTTGGCAACAACGTATGGGGATGTCGAAGAAAAATGGCGACAAAGACTGGCGTCCTTGCACGGGTCTCTTGCATGTGCGCCTCTCCAGCATCCAAGCTTTCCAGACATGAGTGCTATTGAATGCGGGAGCTAAGAAAAGCCCAGAGGAACTGAGAGTGCTTCCCTCTCTCTCGGTGAAGTAGAAAGCAAGACCTGGAGAGCTGCTAGAGACGGTCATGGTGGCTTGAGTGAAGAGTCCATGGCAAAGACTCACCAGACGAATGGCTCATTGGATTCAGAATGGGGAACGGCAATCCAATCATGATCATTGGGATCATGATCAACTGATTTGACCGATCAACCCAGAATGATCCTGATGATATAGATGGGAATCGATCACTTCGACCGTCTGATCGACAGAGTGATCGATGCCCATCAATCAGATTGATTAGGTCATTGATTTTTATCTGATAAAAATCTAAAATAAAAAAAAAGGATTAAACTTCCAAAATAGTCAAGAATACCCCGACAATCTGATTGGCAATCAGATCATTATTTTAAGGGAGTAATCGATGATCGATCGCAGAATCAATCACTCCCTCGACCGATCAGTAGACTGGGATCACCGATCAATCAGAGAAAATTTCATGAGATTGGTGATCGGATTGACGCGTTCAATCCTGTCGATTCAATCCAATCTACTCGATCCCATTCCATAATTCAGAATAGGAAAAGAATAATATGTGCTTTTGAGGAAAAAAAAAAGATAGAATGGAAGCTCATCAGGAAAACGATTGAATGGAAGTCCTCTAGAGCTGGAAAGTGCCAGAGAATTCCGTTTATAATTTACAAAGTGGGTACTTGGGTCTGTTTATGTACAAAAGGAGGTGAACAACCTAGGTCTTAGAGAGAGAAAGAGAGAGGGAGAGAAAGAATCTGCATATACAAATGTCGAAAAGGCCGAATGGAAAAATACTAACCTACAACTTTTTTCTCATTCGGGAAATGGATCTTCCTCGCTTTGCTTCCGAGGATGCCGATTCATGCTCTTCCTCTTCAGCCCTTCTAGCTGATCCATCCACTGATTCTTCCACTTGGATTTCTCTTCCATCATCTAATTCAAGAAACAATGAATTGTCATCTTGGGACATCCAAGGGTCAATGATTCTACAGTAAAACAATCACGCTTGAGATAAACTGAAAATTTGAGAAATTCTGATGTGATAATATGATTAAATCGTCATACACTCCTAAAATTTAAGCATCATTCCATGATACGATCATATGATCATAGCATCATTGCACATATATATTCCAGTACAAGAAACAATTATCCCCATCATTATACACAAGCACCAAATCTGCCACTAAAAACAGTTATGATGGTAAAAACAGAATATTCAAGAAATCCCAACATAGCATCATTAAGCGATATGCCATAACGCAATCAGATTGTCATTGAATTCTTAAACCTCTTCTTCCATCCCTGGAGTTCTTCTTACCCCAGCATCCCTCTTCCCAGGGAGTCGCCTATCCCTGCACTGCCCAAGCCTAAGCAGGCTTAACTGTGGAGTTCTTCCCCACATAGGAGCCCCTCTTCCAAAGAGATCACCAATCCCTACATAGCCCAGGCCTGAGAATGCTAAATTCTTGACTTCCTCTCCACCCCAGTGTCCCTCTCCTACTTAAGAGGGACGAATCTCAATCAACTAGGATAGTGAAGAGTTCAAAATCCGAGAGATTCCGATGCAATTATTGATGACATCAAAATTACAACCCAAGTTATTAAGCCATCTAACACTAAGAACAATTATTGTAGTGGTCAACCGAATATTCATAATTATACCCCTAATAATTATGATTGTGATAGAACAATGAAACCAATTTTTCTGCTAACCTCGCTGCGACGAAGTGACGAGCCATAATGCAAGAAAAAAAAAACGGAATCTAAATCAAGACTGAGAAATTCAAAATCCGAGAACATGAAATCAATATAACCCAGATTATCAAGCTATAGAACACTGTTACCGATTTGTATCCGCTCACCTCGTCGCAATTACTCCGAAATGGTTTCCGGCGAGAAGAAAAGGCGAGATTAAATCCTCCGGCAAGGTCACGATCATAAATAGCGCGGCGGTTAGGGTCGGAGAGCGTCTCGTAGGCTTGGTGAACTTGAATGAAGAGACGCGTGTACTCTTCCGTGCGATCCGGCGCCGGACAGACGTCCGGATGGTACCTCCGCGCCATCTCCTTGTACGCTCTCTTGATCTCCCCCGCGCTCACGCTCTCGGGAATGCCTAGAAGCTCGTACAAGCTCTCCCCTCTCGATTTCGTCGATTGAGCCGATTGAGCCCTAATTTTCGAGGCGAACGAGGGAATGGACGACGGCGAGGCGAACTTGAGTTTCTTCGGCTCGTTTCGTGGAAGAATGACGCGGATTCTGATTGTTGCAGTGCATTTTCGATGCTGTGATCTGCCTTGATCTCTGATCCGGTGGAGTTCTGGAGAGATACAGCTTGTACTAGTCCCGCTACTTCTGCCGATCAGATTAGAGCTCATCTCTTCGTTTCTTTCTCCTCTCATAGTCCGTTCCTCTCTCTCCCTGGAATTTATCGCTTTGCAACTACTGCAAGTGTCTCTGTCTTTCTCTATTTGAACGTTTAGAATTGTTGGTGCGTCGTGCGCTTGTACGCGTGGAGCGAGTAGCCAATTATTTCTAGGTGTAGCTTTTGAGAAATTGTGGGGCCCGCCAACTCGAGGTAGCTACTCGGTGTAAATCTACAAGCACTGAATGTTTATCTTATGGATCAGCTCCCACGTCAGCAGATGCCCTGCGACCTAATCCATTTGCCGGCATGCTCACGGGGCCCACGCTATAACCGTGACGTAATTATAAGTAAAAAAATTATAGAAATTAGTTATTTTTATGACATAAATCCAATTGTTTCTCCCGTGCTAGTATACTGTCGGGAACAATGATCTCTGATTGGATCATCGTGATCAAATCAGATAGCTATGATTGATGCAGGCCATAAGATCAATGATCAATGAACCTCTGATCGATTCAATCGCCACTCTAGTTATTATGCTTGATCGTGGACTTAATTGACGAACAATTTGGCAATCATATATTCTAGATACATATATCAATCTATCTCGTTGCCTTAGTGATTGACGATCATCAATCAAATTATAATCAATTGTTGTTGATCATTCAAATCCCTCGATCAACCATTCTTTTATTATAATCATGACGATCAAGTTGAATTTCCATGCCCTAGTAGAGTCTTAAATCTCAAGATAGATGTTCGTTTTTTATCTTTTATTTGTTGGATAAAGTGTGGAGCAAGCACCCCGGCCGAACCATCGAAAGGTTCAACATCGTCATCTCCGCACGAGAGTTTGAAACCGAGCCTCGTTCGCTATCAGGATATAGTTCCTAACTTAGTTTCTTCATTATTTTTAATTTAGATTGGGTTATATCTTTCCTCTGAGGCCTATAAATGACCACCTGTGGATTTAAATCGTTATAGTACAATTTTTTGTTAAGTTTTTTTCTTTCAAAAACATTGTTCTCTGTAGAGATCTTGTGTCTGCTCCATTACACAAAATCCTATCGCCGCTTCTAAAGTCATAAAGTTCTAGTTTTTTTGGTAGGGCTTGCATAATTGGTTTAACCTAATAGATAATATGTGGCCTATAAGCGAAATTACACTACTATGTCTTGTTTGTATTCTTTTTATAAAAAAATTCATTTTTTGTGATATTTGCACGAAGTCCATGAGCATATGCAATGACTGATGAAAAATTTAATGAGATTATAACATGTTCTAAAACTAGTTGTTATAAATACATGTTTTAAATATTCTAAATATATTACAAAGGTGTGTTCTAAATAAACAGATTGTCTAAATAGTATTATTCTAGATATATTCAATAAAGACATCAAAATATCCACAAAGAATAGCACAATGTGATATGAATGAATTAGGGAGTTTTTATACATTCTATGTCTTACAAAGCACATGGTATAGCTTGGTGTCGAATGGGATGGCAACTTGACCCGTCGATTAGTTTAAATCAATCATTGATTAAATGTTCTCACTAGTTTCTATGATTTAATCAACCAGGATTCTTATCGCCATAAGTGCACATTTTGATTATAAAATCTTAGAAATGGTGATAATATTTAGTGGTCAATAAACACTTATAATTTTAATCAGAATATTGAACGTAACACAAAACATTGAATCGAACATTTAAAATATCAAGTCACCGAGGATTGATGATCCTTGATAACATGCAATTTTATACATTTTACACACTTCTTCTTTAAAATATAATCATAAACGCATGTTATCATGATTTAAAATGAATAAAATAATATTTATAATATTTAAAAGGATTTTTTTAATTTCTCATGAATTGATAATATTTTATGAGCATTTAATGGCACCGATTCATCAAGAAATAATCTTCACTAATTATAAAATAAAATTTGTATTTATTTATCATTTAAAATGTCTTTATTGACATAAAAATATTTATAAATGCATATTATTATGAATTTATTTTAAAAATTTGTTTCTATGAAGAAGTTGGGATTTATCTAGAATTTTTGAATTTTTTTGGGAATTTATAGAGGTCAAAATCACTGAGAAATGATGTCTTAAAATAAGAAAAAAAATTTATTTTTTTAATGATTTTAAAAAATTAATAGATTACATGGCAGCCCGTGATTTTTAAAAAGAATGTTTTTAAAAACATTCTCTCTCTATCTCGATCTATCTCTCTCTCTCTCTCTCCTCACCCTCTCGCATGACAAAAAAAATTATATAATGTAATAAGAAGCGCGCCTTCCTTTCCTCTCCTCTCCCTCTCCACTTTTCCCTCGCCGTCACCGCCCCCTTGTCTTCCTCCTCTTCTCCTCCATATTTTTTCATTATCCTTTATCCCTCTCTCCCTCACTCTATTGCGTGTGCGCGTGTGAGGGGAAGAGGATGAAAGAAAACTCGTTCGTCATCCTCTCTCCCTTTCTCCCTTTCCCCTCACTCTCTCTCGAGCATGCATGTGTGCAAAAGTAAGGGGCGTCTCTCTCCTCTCTCTTCCTGATCTCTCTCTCTCTCTCTCGTATTCTCATGCGCGTGTGCATGTGCACATGAGGGGGTGATGGATCGATTTGATGTGGTCATTGAATACACACCAAATTGAGTCAAAACAATGATCAAACTCACAAATTTTAAGAAATAATCATGAATTGAATAGTATAGAGGTGAATAAGGGTCGAATCCACAGAGAAATAAGATAATTTCGAGGGATATTTTGAAATCTGGACAATAAAATATGGTTAGAAATTAGGGAAATTTGTATTTTTGAAAATAAGACTCAAAGACGAATCCACATAATCAAAAATCACTAAATTTGGATCAAGATTCGCAAAGAAATCATCAAGTGAATAAGAGATAAATTTTTTAAATTAAAAATCTTGAAAAACCGAAATTGAAATTGAAATTGACTCAAATTACGATTTAAAATTGAAATCTAAAGCTATACAAAGGAAGATTAGGATAAAATACGATCTCTAACCCAAGATTGCGCTCGAATTGATCCAATTATTTGTCGTATGCAAGGCTTTTCATTCCCGAATTCGAAAAATGATCATTGATGTTCAAGAGCCGATTTCTTCCTATTCTCTCAACGAAATCTCACTTTCAAGCACTTCGTGGACGCGGAAGCGAGTCTAGAAGAGATTGGAAGCAAGATATTCAAGGGATTTGGTGTCTAAACAGTTCGATTACTCGATTTGCCCTAGAATGCTTTACAATATCGAAGAACACCTCTATTTATAGGGTGAATTGGGCGTAACTGTCCGATCAAGCTTTAAGTATTTGATCAACATGTAAGATGAAACACAGGATCGTGAATCGTTACGATAAAGTCGTGGCCATTGGATCTCAAATGGACTGTCTAGATGAAGCCACGCCGCGCGAGTTATAAGTAACGCATCAAACCGTCACCGTTTAATCTTGATCCGATGCTCCATATGTGTTTCGTCGGTTTTAATCTCAGTCGTTGTAATTCCTCATGTCAACGGCTGAGATTAAATCGTTTTAAAACGATTTGCCGGTGAATAGGATTGCACCACGTACCCCCCTCCTGCCTTAAGTGATAATTGATGGTCGTGATTAATCGCGCAATCGGACGGTCTAGATTTTGCCATGTCACCTGCCCAATTTTAAAATCGATTTTAATTTAAATAAATCAATTTTAAATTTAAAAAAATTGAAAAAATTACAAAAAAAACCCTAAAAATTAGAAAATTCATATATTTCAAAATATAACTCCAAATTAATCCAAATTAGTTTCATTGGATTATAAATTAAAATATCTATAATTCTAAAAAAATCAAATTTAATAAATAAAAATAATATAAATTTATATTTAAAAAATATACTTATTTCTTTTAGATTTTAAAACGTAGAAAAATATATGAGTGTATATAAAATGATTTCTCTTATTATTTAACCTTGAAAGCTAATTATAATCTCTAGTAAAGATGGGATATGAAAATATTATCCTTAATTCATCATAATTAACCCTAAATTAATGCATTTTAAGATTATAATGACTTTTTCATGAATGATAGATAAACACTAAAAAAATGATAACATGCATTAGAATGGAATGTTTTATGGCTTAATTTGCATTAATAATCATGTATTTTCATGTTTAATTATCATGTTATCAGGGGGGGGATTTTTTTTCTCCCCATCTCCTCCACTCCTCTCTCTCTTTCTCTCTAGTGTGATGGAAAAAAATTATGTCGTGCCAAACATCTTCGTGTGAGACATTTCATCCGCTCATGGCGCCCCTCTCTCTCCTCCCCCCTCTAGCCTCCCTCTCTTTCTTTATTGCAAGACGGCAAAAATTTCTTTCAAAGAACATATTCAAGATTTTAGATTTCCCTTTAAGAAAAATTTAAAAATTTTGCCTCCCTTTTTTTATATATTTGCTGAACTAGTGAAGAACATATTCATGATAAAGTTAGATGATCCATACATGTCTAAGCTGCTGGGATCTGAGGCTCGATAAGCTCTCCAAGTTTTCAACCAAAACAATGATTGCAGTGGAAGATGTTGAATCAAAACATTCAATAGAATTGAAGCACCAAGAATAGATGATCGCATCATCCATTCTAGGTGATCATATCATCTAGTATATAATAAAATTCATACTTACATGGATCATTTGAAAGAGTTCTTCAACCATTCAAGCGTCTAGCCTCTAGCGGTATCCACCCAGTCTCCAAACGATCGGATCTCCTCTTGAATACTCGTCACTACGAGAGGAAGAGAAGAGAAAGGAGAAGTTCCACTAGGCTTGCATGGGCACCACTATTATGGTCGTTCTCTCCCTATTTATAGACTTCAGGAATGTGAAATTTTCACAAAAACCCTTATTATTATGTCTATATCCATTGACGTCCATTGACCTTATGTGTGTGTCCCTCTAGGTCCATATATCTCACCAGTTAATGACTCTGTCAACCCAATAACACTTATTGGTCTTCCTTATCAATTAACTATATCAGCATATAGATTAATTAATTAAGGATTGATTTAACCCAATCGACAGGTTGAGTCACCAGCTCGGTGGGTGCCAAGCGACACCACGTGCTCTAGGAGATATGGAGTATATTAGAACTCTTTCATAGAACCCTATCGTCATTGGTTACTCTTTCATATCTCCTAGAGCACGTGGTGTCGCTTGGCACCCACCGAGCTAGAGATATGGAGTATATTAGAACTCTTTCATAGAACCCTGTCGTCATTGGTTACCGTGTACGTATAATCCTTCATCCACACGAGACTCATGAATGACTTAGGGTATGGCTAATTTTTAAACCCTAATCAGTCACTCAATTTAGTACTGATGCGAGTATGAAATCATTGAGAACAAATTCTCTAATATTTCCACTTCCCCTGGCCAAGGATTTAACTGCATCTCATTCCTTGAGTTGATATCCTCATATACCAACGGCGGATGATCCCATCTTAAACAATCAATCACCTTTGAGGACTTCGTGTCGTATAGAATCTATGATGTTTTAGAGATCCCGTGGCTAGGGATTCGTAAGTCATAATCAAAACACGATCATCCATCCACAAAATATCTTTGGTGTCTCAAGTCAAAGGACCACGTACACAACCGTGACATGAATCAACCTGATTGATGATTTGACATAATATCATTCAATGATTCATAAGAATCAATTCAGTAAACTCTTTATCCAAAGAGCACCCCCTATCTATCCTTGGTGTCTCAACACCGATGGCCACAGGATCAGCCATACTCATCATATGAGTCAGATCAGATAGTGTTATTCTTTCTGGATAATTCGATGTCCTTCTCAAATATCCTACGAATAGGAATATTTAGAAGAGATGTTTAAAGACCAGCGATCACTGTATTATGATCTAATCATAATTTACTTGGTCATTGTATATGTTCATGGACTTCATTGCAAACATCACACAAGAATGACTATGAATAAAAGTTAATTTCAATTAATATAAACAAAAGATGAATGTGTGATTGTCTTGCAAGCCACATAATACCCATGATAAGCTTCACATGCCTCGTGTGGGTTTAACATTAAACATCCTCTGTACATGGGGATATTAATAACCTATTTAATTTTCCTTTACCAGTTCTCTCATCAATCATCTTTAAAATCTCATAATTGACTAATTAATTTTCAATAATGCATTTATCTCCTTCATCAAGAAAAATCTTTTCTTTGGCATGAACTCATGATAACATGCAAGAAAAAAAAAGTATTGATATTATAAGCCCAAAATACGATGAGAGTGAGCACTTAAATTGTCATTTTTTGCATATTATCATGTATAAGGACTCCTTTATGGACCTTCGCCATAATAAATTACCATTTACGTGTAATCCTTTACTTACATGCGACTCCTGAATGACTTAGGGCACGGGTCAACTGTCAAACTATAATTAGTCACTCAAGTTTGTACTGATGTGTGGAGGAAATCATCGAGAACACCTTTTAAGTGAGCCAATATTCTCTTGTACCAAAGGCAGGCAATCCCATCTTGAACACACAATCATTTTATAGGACTTCATATTAGATTGTAAGTCGTAGTCTAAACATGATCATCCTTTGACATTATGTCTTTAGTGTCTAAAGTCTAATGACCACATATATAACCATGATATAAATTAACCTAATAAAGAGTTTGACCAACTCAATTTTTTAGTCAAACCTATATGATAATAAATCTACATTATGTTTACTATTCACTTTGAATGGAGGAGTAGTGTATTCCAATAGTTCTAACTAGATTGTCATTACATACTCCGCGACAAAGGCCGAGTACATCTCTTCGAGTGATGTTATCGAGAAAGTTGTCTGGTTGAAAAAGTTCAGTGCACGCCTTAGTACAGTTCTTATGATCTTACATCCTATTCCCTTTTTTGCAACCATAATAGTGCAATAACATAAGCAGAAGAGCCAATGTCTTATCAAATTTTAAAGGAAAATTTAAAATACTCAATTGGGGAGATCTCTACATGAGAAAATTTTGTGAAGAAAATAGTTTAATCAACCAACAATATCACGTATCCACTCTAGCCTTAAAAAGATTATAAGGGGAGATGAAAATAATATATGAGAGAAAGAGAAGAGGGGGGTGGGCACTCGTTGAGGGCCGCAAGGGCAAGCCAAGTATTAGGTACCCCGCCCTTATTTTACAGCCTCATGATTTGTAGAACTTACACAAGAATTTCATCAAGATATCTATATTCATTAACTCCCATTATCTTCACGTGTACGACCCTCTAGGCCCATATATATGTCTAGTAAATAACTCAATTCACTCAAAAACATTTTTTAATTGTTCTTAACAATTAACTATGTCAACATATAGATTATTTAATAAATAATTAATTTAACCTAATTGATAGGTTGAATTGTCAACCTATCTGGTGTCAATATAAATCACATGATTTAGAAGATATACTATCTGGTACATAAGAACTCTCTCGATGAACTTTTACCATCATTGGTTACTATGTACTTGTAATCCTTCATTCAAGTGAGATTAATAAATAATATGGGGTACGGGCAATTGTAAAACCCCATTGATCATTTTAGTTAATTTTAATGCATACATAAATTTTTTGAGAATAACTTAGATATTTTCACTACCTGCCCAAGCATTTAACTGCATCTCATTCATTGAGACAATCTCTTCTTATAATGAAGACGGATGATCTCGTGTTGACCAAATAATCATCTTCTGGGACTTTATGTCGTACTCAATTTATGATATTTTGGAGATCTCGTGGCCAGGGATTCGTAAGTCATAATCAGAATATGATCATCCGTCCATGAGATGTCTTTGGTGTCTTAGGTTCGATGATCATGTACAGATACCATCAACGATAATACTAGTAAAAAATTGTGACATCAATCAACATGATTGAGAGTTTAATATAATACTATATAGCGATTCATCAATTTAAAAACTAACTATATATGTTATATAATCTCGTAATAATTCACTCAGTCATTTTGTATATTATGAACTACACAGGACAATGAATAATTTTTTTAAAAATATATGTAAACGAGATATAAAAGTGAGATCGACTTGAAGATCACATAATATCCATCACATTGTTCCGTGATCGTCGCTAAGCTGAGGTTGCAATGGTCAAACTACACAAATGGCGATTGGAACTCTAGACCAAGTTGATAGAAGTCAATCTATAACAATTAATCTATATATTGCATGAAGAGGGGATATAGATTTGATCTGATCATCATGATCATGATAAAGATTGGTCGATCAATGGATACGATCAATGTCGATCATGATAATCAATCAACCAATGTTGATCATAATTGGTTTATCCCATCAATCACTGAGAAGATCATAGAGAGGGAGAGAGAGACAAGTGCATGGTTAAAAACAATCTGATTGGCTATGGAATTTTCAGTTAAATCGTTAATCAAGGCAGCGATCGTAGAACCCGATCAAATTGATCAGAAGTTTGACGATCAATCGTGTCGTCCACTTCGATCACGACAAGCATTTATGGCCGTTGATTAAACAAGAGGCCCTAATTTGAAAACATTTTCTATTTTATTCTCGTATTACATATATGTCCTTCATTTTCCTATCGACAGGTGTAATCGACACTGGTCACTGTTAGAGGCGTTCTAGAGCTTCAGTGTCAAAGTCTTCCGGTTGTGGTACCCGCAGGTGAGGAAGCTTCCTCTCCTCCTCGTCAATCGCCGCTCCTTCGCCTCCTTCGCTTTGCCGCTCGTTCTCCATTTCCTCCTCCAATAATCCTCCGCTCGTTCTCCATTTCCTCCTCTTGTGTCTGCTCCATTACACAAAATCCTATCGCCGCTTCTAAAGTCATAAAGTTCTAGTTTTTTTGGTAGGGCTTGCATAATTGGTTTAACCTAATAGATAATATGTGGCCTATAAGCGAAATTACACTACTATGTCTTGTTTGTATTCTTTTTATAAAAAAATTCATTTTTTGTGATATTTGCACGAAGTCCATGAGCATATGCAATGACTGATGAAAAATTTAATGAGATTATAACATGTTCTAAAACTAGTTGTTATAAATACATGTTTTAAATATTCTAAATATATTACAAAGGTGTGTTCTAAATAAACAGATTGTCTAAATAGTATTATTCTAGATATATTCAATAAAGACATCAAAATATCCACAAAGAATAGCACAATGTGATATGAATGAATTAGGGAGTTTTTATACATTCTATGTCTTACAAAGCACATGGTATAGCTTGGTGTCGAATGGGATGGCAACTTGACCCGTCGATTAGTTTAAATCAATCATTGATTAAATGTTCTCACTAGTTTCTATGATTTAATCAACCAGGATTCTTATCGCCATAAGTGCACATTTTGATTATAAAATCTTAGAAATGGTGATAATATTTAGTGGTCAATAAACACTTATAATTTTAATCAGAATATTGAACGTAACACAAAACATTGAATCGAACATTTAAAATATCAAGTCACCGAGGATTGATGATCCTTGATAACATGCAATTTTATACATTTTACACACTTCTTCTTTAAAATATAATCATAAATGCATTTTATTATGATTTAAAATGGATAAAAAAATATTTCTAATATTTAAAAGGATTTTTTTTAACTTCTCATGAGCATTTTATTATGAGCATTTATAATGACACATATTAATCAAGAAATAATCTTCACTAATTATAAAATAAAATTTATATTTATTTCTCATTTAAAATGTCTTTATTGACATAAAAATATTTATAAATGGATGTTATTATGAATTGATTTAAAAAATTATTTCTATGAAGAAGTTGGGATTTATTTAGAATTTTTGAATTTTTTTTAGGAATTTATAGAGGTCAAAATCACTAAGAAATGATGTTTTAAAATAAGAAAACATTTTTGCCATTTTTTTAATGATTTTTAAAAAGAATAGGTTACATGGCAGCCCGTGATTGGCTGCCACATTCGCTCTCTCTCTCTCTCCTTACCCTCTCGCATGACAAACAAATTGATATCATGTAATGAGAAGCGCGCCTTCCCTTCCTCTCCTCCTCTGCATCCTCTCCTCTCCCTCTCCACTTTTCCCTCCCCGTCACCGCCCCCTCTTCTTCCTCCTCTTCTCCTCCATCTTTTTCATTATCCTTGATCCCTCTCTCCCTCACTCTATAACGTGTGCGCGTGTGAGGAGACGAGGATGAAAGAAAACTGGTTTGTCCTACTCTCTATTCAATGCTCCTCTCTCCCTCTCTCCCTTTCCCCTCACTCTCTCTCGGGCGCGTGCATGTGCACGAGAGTAAGGGAATCTCTCTCCTCTCTCTTCCTGATATGTCTCTCTCTCATACTCTCGTGCGCATGTGCATGTGCACATGAGGGGGGGTGTGATGGGAAAAAATTATGTTGTGCCAGACACCTTCGTGTGAGACATTCCTCCGCTCATGGCGTCTCCCCCCCCTCTCTAGATTCCCTCTCTTTATTTATTGCATGACCACAAAAATTTCCTTTGAAGAGCATATTCAAGATTTAAAATTCTCCCTTGAAGAAAAATTTAAAAATTTTGCCTCCCTCTTTTTTTTTTTATATTCGCTGAACCAGGGAATAACATATTCACAAGGCAATTAGATTATCCCTACATGTCTAAGATTTACATGCCTCGTGTGAGTTTAACATCAAACATCCTCTGTACATGGGGATATTAATAACCTATTGAATTTTCCTTTACCAGTTCTCTCATCAAACCTTTTTAAAATCTCATAATTGACTCATTAATTTTCAATGATGCCTTTATCTCCTTCTTCAAGAAAAATATTTACTTCGGGGTGAACTCGTGATAACATGCAAGAAAAAATAAATAGTATTGACATAATAAGCCCAAAATACGATGAGAATGAGCACTTTTAATGTCATTTATGCATATTATTATGTATAAGAACTCTCTTAGTCACTCAAGTTTGTACTAGTGTGTGGAGTAAATTGATAAAATGCATTTTATACATGAATTTACATGATTATTAATGCAAATAAATGCATTAATTGTTCTAATTGTATGCATGTTATCATATTTTAAGTATATTTTTATCATTTAACATAATTTCATATTATGATCTAAAAATACATCATTTTATGGATAAAATATGTATAATTAAACATTATGATTTTTAATCATAATTATAATTGAGATCATAAGTATGTTTTCATGATTAAATGATAAGAGAAATGATGTTTATTAACATTCATGTATTTTGTAAAGTTATTTTAGAAAATACATGAATGTATTAATTTAATTAAAAATCATTCTCTTGAAATTTTAATATTTTAAATTTTTATAATGATAGATTATTCAATTTCTAATCCAACAAAAATTTGAATCACTTTGGAGTTGTATTTTAAAAGTTATGATTTTTACAATTTTTATGAATTTTATGGAATTTTTCTGAATTTATTTAACTATATTTTCAGTTTTAAATTAATTAAAAAAGGAATTTAAAAAGGGTTTGAATTTACTGCGCGCTGATGTGGCAGAGCATTGCCACATGGCAATGCGAAGACGCGCGGGCGTGTGACACATGTACACATGTGCGCGTGTGTGCGTGACGTGTGCGTGACACGCATGTAGGTGCGTGACACGTATGCGCGATATATATATAATAAGCATCCTGTAATCAGAATTCGCTAACCGTTAAGTCTGTCGAACCTTATATACCTGTCATTTCTCTTTATTTCTTTCGTGTGGGACTATTCTTTCTTTCTATTTTATTTTCAGGTGATGTGGCAACGCGAAATACGTTCGATCGCGTGATTTAATCACACGCGTCGGATGTCACTTACTCAAGGGGTATGTGGCGACATCTCGTGAGCCAACGATTTGATTAAATGGAGATCAATCGCGACCGTCCATCAAGGGAGTTATAACGGTCACGATTAATCGTGATTGGTGGACCTTCCGATTAATCGTGACCGCTCGATGAAGATCCAACGGACAATCGAAACAACCCATCATCTTCTACGCGCGACGTGGCGACATCTCGACGCTTCATTTGCGATCGGACGCTCATGACTTAATCGCACCATTTCAATCAATCGATGCTTCATCTGGATCGTTGATCCCGATGGACCGTTAGATCTGACGATTACGCCCAATTCTCTTATAAATAGAACTGTTCTTCACGAAGGAAAACTTACCCTTGGATTTTCAAGTGAAATCGAATTGTCTAGATATCACAATTCGAGAGTCAATTAATTTTTTTCTCTTTATGACACGTTTCCGCATCCGAGGAGTGTTTGAAATCGAAAATTGATCGAGGGAGTAAGAAGAAATCACATCTTGAACGCCATCTTCGTCTTCAAAATTGCGGAATGAAAAGGCATGCATCTGGCGATTAATTAGATCATTTCGAGCGCATATTTGGGTTCGATTGCGTGTTTTCATCTTAATCTTTCATCATTTAGCATTAAATTTAAGTTTTGAATCATAGATTAAGTTTAATTTCAGTTTTTAATCAATTTCGCGATCGAATTTTCCTCTCAATTTTAAACTTCGATTACTCTGCGAATTCTCATCCAAATCACTCGATTTTTGATTTTGTGGATTCGCAATTGAGTTATCTTTTTGAATATTATAAAATTCCTAATTCATAAACTCAATTCGTCGTCTGATTTGATCGAATTTCAAAGATATCTCTCAAAATTCCCTAATTCTCAGTGGATTCACCCATTATTTACCATTATACCCTTCAATTCATGAATTAATCTTTAAATTAGTAAGTTTGGACTTTGTTTTTACACGACATCATGCCGATTTAATGACCATACGCATTCGCTACGTTAGAAATCATCAAGAACACCTTTCTAGTATCCTCTTGTATGGAAGGCTAGCAATCCCATCTTGCACATACAATCATTTTCAAGGACTTCATGTTGAATATGATACTATAAAATTTTTGATTTCTCATGACAAGGGATCATAAGTCATAGTCTAAACACGATCATCCTTTTACAGTATGTCTTTAGTGTATAAAGTCTAAGGACCACGTACATAACCATGATACAGATTAACCTAATAAAGAGTTAGATTGACTATATTTTTTATTCAAACCTATATGATAAATCTAAAATTGGGTTACTATTTGCTTTGAATGAAGGATTAGTGTCTTCGAATAGTTCTAACTAGATTGTCAATATAAACTCCACGACAAAGACTGAGTACATAACTTTGAGCCATGTTATCGAGAAAGTTGTATGGTTGAAAAAGTTCAGTGCACCCCTTAGTATAGTTCTTATGATCTTACATCCTATTCCCTTTTTTTGTGCAACCATAATAGCACAATAATATAAGTAGAAGAGCCAATGTCTTATCACGTGTTAAAGAAAAATTAGAAAACACTTAATTAGGGAGATCTTTGCATTAGAAAAATTTTTATGATGAAAATAGTTTAATCAACCAACAATACCACCTATTCACAAACAAAGCCTTTAGGTCAAGAAGGTTTTGAGAATCACTACAAAACCATGAGATTACTTTACCGAGGTGATTGGCTCTAGTCAAAGTGATAGATTGACCAATATTTTGTCGTTTATAAGCTAAATCACACTTTAATGTGTTGCGTTATATTTGATTATTGCAAAATAGTTGAAAATAAAGATCATTTGATAGATCAAATAATTCCAATCACAATTGAAGTGACCATTGTTGACCACTTAAACAATCATAGAAAGGGGGTGATAGAGAGATAAATTATTAAAAAAAAATTCAGCAATCATATCGTTGATCGCTTAGTTGATCAAAGTGGTGATTGATCATCTAGTCAATCACAGGTTATACGATTTTGCTGATTGAATTGCTTATGATGATCACGTTGATTTGATTTCAATCACGACAAATCCAAACAATGGTCGCTGTGTTGGGATCTAAGGCTTGATAAACCCTTAAGATCCAATTGTAAATTTTAAATGCAACATAAACTATCGGAATCGAGGACTCGAACATTGAGCACCATGAATTGATGATCCCATCATGTAGTTCATATAAGAAAACAACACTTTCAAGATTCATCGGGTGAGCTATGTGAATTTTTCAAATGTCTAACATCTAGAAGTATCCATGCGGTCTTCAAACAGTTGGATCTCCCCTTGTAGCCCTTCTTCAACTCCTCGAAAATCTCATCACCATCTAGCCTTAACATGTTTATAAGGGGAGATGCAAATAATATATGAGAGAAAGAGAAGAGAGGGGTGGGCACTCGTGAATCCCCCAAGGGCACGCCAAGTATGAGGTACCCCACCCTTATTTTATAGCCTCATGATTTGTAGAACTTACACAAGAATTTCATCAAGATATCTATATTCATTAACTCCCATTTTTTTCATGTGTACGATCCCTCTAGGCCCATATATATGTCTAGTAAATAACTCAGTTCACTCAAAACAACATTTATTGGTCACTCTTAACAATTAACTATCTCAACATATAGATTATTCAATGAATCATTGATTTAACCTAATTGATCGGTTGAATTTTCAACCTATGGGGTGTCAATGTAAACCACATGATCTAAAAGATATACTATCAGGTACATAAGAACTATCTCGATGAACTTTTACCATCATTGATTACTCTGTACTTATAATCCTTCATTCACGTGAGACTAATAAATAATATGGGGTATGGACAATTGTAAAACCCCATTGATCATTTTAGTTAATTTCAATGTGTAAAGAAATTTTTTGAGAATACCTTCTATATTTTCACTACCTGCCCAAGGATTTAACTTCATCTCATTCATTGAGTCAATCTCTTCTTATAATGAAGACGGATGATCTCATGTTGACCAAATAATCATCTTCTAGGACTTTATGTCGTACCCAATTTATGATATTTTGGAGATCTCGTGGCCAGGGATTCGTAAGTCATAATCAGAATATGATCATCCGTCCATGAGATGTCTTTGGTGTCTTGGGTCTGATGATCATGTACAGATCCATCAACGATAATACTATTAAAAAATTGCGACATCAATCAACATGATTGAGAGTTTAATATAATACTATATAGCGATTCATCAATTTAAAAACTAACAATATATGTAATATAATCTTGTAATAATTCACTCAGTCATTTTATATATTATGAACTACACAGGACAATGAATAATTTTTTTAAATATATGTAAACGAGATATAAAAGTGAGATCGACTTGAAGATCACATAATATCTATCACATTGTTCCGTGATCCTCGCTAAGCTGAGGTTGCAATGGTCAAACTACGCAAATGGCGATTGGAACTCTAGACCGAGTTGATATACGTCAATCTATAACAATTAATCTTTATATTGCACGAAGAGGGGATATAGATTTGATCTGATCATCATGATCATGATAAAAATTGGTCGATCGATGGATACAATCAATGTCGATCATGATAATCGATCAACCAATGTAGATCATAGTTGGTTTATCCCATCAATCACTGAGAAGATCATAGAGAGGGAGAGAGAGACAAGTGCATGGTTAAAAACAATCTGATTGGCTATGGAATTGTCGGTTAAATTGTTAATCAAGGCAGCGATCGATCGTAGAACCCGATCAAATTGATCAGAAGTTTGATGATCAATCGTGCCGTCCACTTCGATCACGACAAGCATTTATGGCCGTTGATTAAACAAGAGGCCCTAATTTGAAAACATTTTCTATTTTATTCTCGTATTACATATATGTCCTTCACTTTCCTATCGACAGGTGTAATCGACACTGGTCACTATCAGAGGCGTTCTAGAGCTTCAGTGTCGAAGTCTTCCGGTTGCGGTACCCGCAGGTGAGGAAGCTTCCTCTCCTCCTCGTCAATCGCCGCTCCTTCGCCTCCTTCGCTTTGCCGCTCGTTCTCCATTTCCTCCTCCAATAATCCTCCGCCTCCGGTAGTCTCCGCTTTCCAGAGATTTTCCATCTTCTCTCCCTCTCCAGATGCTTCCATCCTCCATTTCAGCTGCTCTTCCGCCATCCTAGCACCGCTTCTAGATTTTATCTTCGATTTCGAGTATTCGTAGGCTTCCGTCTTCCATCTCCAGTGTTCGTAGGCCTCCATCTTCGATTTCCAGTACTTTTCTCCGCTGAAATTACCGGAGATATCTAGTTCTTGTCTGAAATCTTCTACCGCCTTCGACTTATCGTCCTCCATCGCCGATTCTTCGGCAGACGCCGCCAAATCTGGCTTCCAGCCCTATCCAGACGAACTACTCAAGGAACTCAGACGACCTTCTGTTTACCTGTTTCCCGCCTAAAAGGATTTGCCACGGCAGTGACACGTGGCGGATCATCCACCATGAACTTGTCGTGTCAGTAGTATTCGGGCCGGGCCAGTGCCGAGAAAAGAAAAGCCTGCCCGCTTAGACGTATCTTCTCTTGCTTTGTTGAAGAAAACGATCTGCCACGTCACTGACACGTACCGGTTCTGCACGCAGAATGAGACTCGTCGTGTCACAAGTCTTTTGGGCCGGGCTCGCGGCCCGGTGAGATAAGGAAAAGCCTGCTAAGCCTCTTGCCTTATTGGCGTCTTAGGGACTAGAAAATAGAAAGGTTTAGTTGACTAGAACGGAGAACATCGGCTCTTGATTGGTTCTTCTATAGCCGAAGAGACTGTCCTTTTTCTTCGAAGCAGGCGGGTTCGTTTCCTGCTTTCCCCCCAAGAAAACCCCATCGACTGCTCTGGCTGACCATTTTCTTTGTCTGTATTTGAAACAGAAGACAGTCAGAAATCGATTAATGCAGTTTAATCGGAGTTTGGGGAATATCCGGTGATCTGTTTGATCCGTCTGAATTGGGAGCGGATCATGGTGTTACCGTTGGTGAAGCTCGGTGCTCTGGCTTTAAAAGCCGTCAGCAAACCCATTGCGAAAAGGCTGAAGATAGAAGCTGGCAGGCATCCGCAGTTCCGCAGTTTTATCATCTCCATTGCCCAGGTCCTCTCTTTCTATCTATCTCTGAGTTATCGGTTCAGAGTTTAATTCTATTTCTCTCTCGCTGAGTTTCTTGGATTTCATACCGTGATTCAACCAGTTAATGTTATCTAATACTTGATTTCAGAGCTAGCTATTTACAAACTTTTTTTTCGAACATCCTTTAGTGAAGATTTTGTTTTTTAAAGTTAGAAGGGAAGATCACCCAAAATCTGTGATCGACCGGTACAAGTAACGTCTTCTTCCCGCCCAAGCGGTTGCCCATTCCTTCGCTCTTCAAGCGTGAGCAGCCTTATCTTTGGAGTTCTTCTCCACCCGATGTCGTCCTCTTCCCAGGGAGTCACCCATCCCTGCGCTGCCCAAGCCTGAGCCGGCTTAACTCTAGAGTTTTTCTACATCCCGGGCCACTTCTCCAAGGAGGTCGCCCATACCTTCTCTACCCAAGCCTAAGCATGCTTAACTCTGGAGTTCTTCACCACCCCAGTGTCCCTCTTCTACTTAATAGGGAAAGCACAGATATATTTATTGCCGGCTCTGATATCGCATGTATTTGGCCAAATTAGATGGTTTAATTTTTTTTAATTAAATGGTTTAATTATACGCGCATTTGATCAGAAATCTGAATCTTGGATTTCAGTTAATGGTTCACTTATTGTTCCTATTACTAAGTAGCTTAACGCAATCTTGATAGCTCCAAACTCTTGGTAACATTAAGTGGTGCAGTTAAATGCGCTACATCTGAAATCCAAAAATCGAGTTATTGTTTCAGAGTTCTATCGTCTCTCTCTCTCTCTCTCTCTCTCTGTGTGCTCATACATGACATGTATATGTAATTACTTTTCTGTACTTTTCTTTTTTTTGAAATATAATTTTCTATACTTTTCTTAATTCAGGCAAACCATCGATTCAGCACGAACATTCAAAGACAAGTATATGGACATGCGACCGATGTCGCAATCCGCCCTCTTAACGAGGAGAAAGCTGTTCAAGCGGCTGTCGATCTTTTCGGGGAGGTCTTCGTTTTTGTGGTGATCTAAATCTTCCAACTCTTTTCGTTATTATACTGTTATGATCTGTTAGAATTTAGGAGGTTAGAGGGGGAGGGAGAGAAAAGATAGGTAGCCCAGGGCAACCAAATTAGGGCATAGAGCTTACATTAATATAAACCCTACTGTCTTACATGATCTTCTTTTTTTGGTGGAAAAAAATCCTCTGTCTATTCCCTCAGTTCTGAAATGCGAGAGAAGAGAACTGATGGATGATTCATGTGAATTCTTAATCAGTGTCTCTCTATTCCTCTCAAATTTTAGATACAGAAGAAGAACAGATGAAAATTCAATAAACTTGAGAATCAATACCTTTTCAGAGAAAACTTCCTCTTCGCAATGATTTAAATGCTCCTGAATCTTCCCCCTGTATACGCTTGTTATCCCTATTTATTTACCATAAAAATATTTCAAAAAATTTGTTCGATCAACCTTATTTAACCTAAAATCTCATTTTTTTTCCATTGAAAATTCTCACAAGGTCGCTGGAGGAGCTGTAGTTTTTGAGGTGCAAAGAAGCTCCAGATCTGAAGCCAGGAAGGAGGAGATGCGAAAACAGGAATTAAACGTAAGTTAAAAAATTTCGGTTTTATTAATTCATTGAAAGAAATAAAAAAAGGTGAAGAGAGAAAAACAAGTGGTTTTTTGGTTTTTATGCCAATAAAAATATGGGAAAATGTTCTTTATGGTTTTAGGCATTGAAGCTAAAAGATGAGATTCTGGAGAGAGAAATAGAGCTTCTGAGAGGGAGGCTTAGCGAGATGGAGAAGCTGGTAAAAGGGCGAAGTCTCGCTGGCATCTTCAACTTCCGCCATGGTAGCTCATCTGAGGAAGGCAAATCCTCGTCTGTTGGGGCTGACAAGGCCCCTGCTGAGCCTGGTGAGTCAGCTTCTGGGCCTACATGATTCTCTCTCTTGCCTCCCATCTCTCAATTCAAAATGGAATTCAAATCAATATAAGGCAGATGCCTGATAACATTCTTTCCTGCTCTCTCTCTCTCTCTCTCTCCCTCTCTCACTCAATGCATCTCTCATCTCTCATCTCTATCTCACTCTATCTTTTTCCTCTCCTTTCTCCATTTCTATATTAGACAATCTTTCTGTTTCTCTCTCTACCCTCCATTATTTCATACCCAAAAGATGGGAGGAAATGGCTAGAGAGAGATCTGATGTTGCTATGGCATTTCCGATTGTATCATCATCACAGAGCTTATATTGGTCACTTCTGCTTTCTCATTATTTCCAAAGAGAAGATGGAGATAGCCGGTTTGAGAAAGAATACATGAACTATTTAGTTTTTCTGTTTGTCTTATCTGATATCTCTCTCCTCCCCCCAAGTAGTTTTCTCTCTCATGAATATTGGTGGTCGTCTCATAGAATCATTTCTTGCTCTCTTTTTTCAGTCTCTCTCCATCACTCTATGTATCCATATGATTCATCTACCTCATGCTAGACCATAGGAAACTATAATCATATTATTCATCTACACTAGTCTCCCCGTATGCTTGTCATTGAAAATTCTTAGAGAGAGAGAGAGAGTTGTAAAGCAACCATTTGTGAACAAGAGCCCTAGAATTTAACAAGGTATTTATGGAGAGGAGAGAGAGATCAAAGAATAATGGTGGGAGTGGAGAGAGAGATCAAAGAATAATGGTGGGAGTGGAGAGAGAGTCAATCATTGGCTCTGATGGGCTCGCATCGATATGGGCCGGATGGAGAGAGTTCAACGTCTGTCATGATGATTGGCAGTTAGTTTATTATAGTCGTCAAACTCGAAACAAAAGTGGTCAAAGTAGTGACTTTGACCACTTTTAAGTCACAGCGCACAAATCATAATGACAGCTTTTTAAACATATATCCTTTTTTTAATTTTCGAATTGTGCTTTTGTCCCTTGCATTTAACCCATATAAAACAGCACTAGAAAATGGTGATCCAATCAGATTGCCCTGATCACGAGCGAAATTAGATCTTCGACAGAGTTGATTGATTTACCAATATGGATCGTGATTAGATGGACGGTTGCCAATCATTTAGACGATCGGATAGAGGGAGAGAGAAGAGGGGTTTTTGTGAAAAAAAAATCAGATCGATGATCAAGCTGACGGTCAACCAGAGAACCCAAGGATCATCAAATTGATTATAGGTTCGGTAAGGTTCGGTATTGTGCATCTGCCCTTCTATTAATAATTGAAGCGAGCACAGATACAAATGTTTTTTTATTAGGGGTATATCATTAATAATCCACCTTTAAGAAATCCTAAAGTGGTCAAAATTTAAAAATTATTGGAGTGGGTGAACTACCAAAAATATGTACTTTTTATAATGTATCCAATTAAAATGGAAGACTTAAATTTTGCCTCTGTGTCCCATAAATTGCACAAATACCCCTGTATATCCAAAAGGACAATTTCAATTCATTGCGGGAATGCCCTTGCATTGCGGGAATGCATCTTCTCGTTCCCCTTCTTGATCAAGATCATTCAACGGCTAATCGATTGATACTGTTGCAGTGATTAGGGCAATGGCGATCCGGTTTTGATCGTTGGGATCATGATCGTTCACAGACCAATCGATCGTTTCGATCAATCAACCAACGATGATCTTGAAAGTCGTCGCTGAAGTTCATTGATCAGATCAGCTCTCTGATTGTCGATCAATTGAGTGTGATCAAGCTGACCGTGAATCAACAAATAGATGATCTAATCGCAATCTCCTCTAGAAATTTTGACGAAAAGCATTTGAACAAAAAAAAAAAATGATTAAATTTTTTAAAAAATGGCAAACGTATCCACAAAATCGATCACTCCCTCCTTCGATCAACTGGCTTTGATCTCTGATCGATCAAAGCCAGCTTAGCATGATCAGGGACGACATCAGCACGATTAATCACGACGATCCGATCCGATGGTGTCGATCCGATCACTATTCGACGTTCCCGAGAGGTGATTCCGGCTTTGGAGCAAGGAAAATCAGCCGTCATCGGATAACAAATTTTATGATATTTAAAATTAGAAATATTTTTCGAAATTATATATATTTCACATATAACCCAGAAATTGCACAAATACCCCTACTTAGCACGAGAGACAGTTCCAGTCCACTCATTCTAGTATTCTCTAAGCGACAGTTTTTTTAATCATTAAATATCCACCTGCAACTTGCCCTCACGTGCGGACTTCTCTCACTATCTGCATTTCTCCGGGGAAGAGAAACAAAATTTAAATGCCGACAGTCTGTAACGCTTCTTCTTCTTCTTCTTTCTGTTTATTCTCCATTGTTTCTGATTGAGCAGATTCTTCTGTTGAGTTGTTTGCGGCGGTGGTTTTGCTATTTTTAGAAGTTTTAGGTTTTGGGAGGATTGCGTTTTTGGGAGATTTTGTAGGATGTACGATCAATCGCCGAGAGACACGTGCCTCGTTCTGACTACTGATCCTAAACCTCGGCTTCGGTGGACGGCGGAGCTCCATGAGAGGTTCGTTGACGCCGTCAACCAACTCGGTGGACCGGAAAGTGAGTGATGCTTCTTTTTCCCCTTGATCTGGCTGTTGAATTGGTAAATGCATTTTTGAAAAAAAAAATTAGCTGATGATGCTCTGAATAAGATGACTTCAATTTCACTTCTCCTCTGATGATGCTATGAAATTGAGGACTTGAATATCTCTTCTTTTTGAAATGCTCTCATGAATCAGATTCGTTAGAATTTGAATATTAGAAAGGAAATCTGCGATCTCCTAAAACTTGATTATTAGAATTAAATTTTGAATTACTAATTTTAAATTTGAAAATTAGCTATTTGCTCTTTTTTCTGTTCCAATTTCATGGATGATGCTATAAAAGAGGACGATAATCTCTATTTGCTACTTACGATAATTATCCCTTGAAATATCTTTTTCATGAGAACTCCCTTCTAAATTTGAGGATGTTGCATTTTTCTCTGATAATGTGACAAATCTTGGAACTTTCTTCTGGCGACGATTTACTCGAATTCAATTCGTCCGATTTTTTCATTAACTAGAACGGAAATCTTGGGTCTCCTTATCATAGAAACTTTCTTCAGATACAACATTTACATCCACAGCCACGGTTTTTTGCACAGCGCTTGATATACGAAGAACTTAAATATTAGAATTGAATTTTGAAGTAATGACTTCTATTTTTCTTTCTTAAAGTTGTAATAATCGAAATTGTTAGTTGCTTTTTTTCTGTTTCAATTATCTCTTATTATGTTTAAAACTAAGATGATTTTCTGTTCCATTTTCTCTGGTAATGTGAAAATTTTTTGGAAGTCGCTCTTTTGATGCTTTCTTGAATTGGATTCATTGGATTTTTCAATTCCTAGGAACGGAAATCTGTTAGTCTCCTGATAACAGAAACTTCCTGCAGATTCAACATTTACATCAATTGCCATGGGTTCTTGCACAGCGCTAAAACTATGAAAAACTTAAATACAAGAATTGCATTTGGACGTAATGTTTCCATTTTTTTAAAAAGATAAAAAAACTGAAATTTAGTTTTTGTGGATTTCAGAGGCCACTCCCGAAGGTGATAATGAGAATGATGGCGGTTAAGGGACTTACGCTCTATCACCTCAAGAGTCATCTGCAGGTCTGTTTTATTATACTAAAAAATGATGTGCAACAAAACCTAGGCTCTGTTAGAACATAAAATTTGGCTTTTGAGGTGTATAAAATTATGCATATATGACATGGGAGACACTATTTCACGCGCTTAAACCAAAAAAATTTTTCTCACTCTCTTAAGCTAATCATATCTTTCAGAAGTATAGACTGGGGAAGCTATCGTCTAAGGAGGGTTCTGAGAACTCCAAAAATGGTAGTCTCTCCATCCGTCCATCCATCCATTCATCTTTTCTCTCTGTCTCTACACTATATGTCAATCCTTCTATATATATATATATATATTATATCTATAAATATTCATCTATCCATCCACCTGTCTCTCCATATGCCCCTGCATGCACCGTCTCCATCTCTCCATCTATATATAAACAGATATGGATGTAAATCTATCACTCTACCTGTCTATCCATATGTGCTCACACACACTCCACATTGGTCCATCTACCCATTCATCTGCTCTCTCTATCTCTACACTACTGTGAATCCATTTGTAATTCACCTTTCTAGAATTACAGATTTGTATGGTTTTCCTTCAAAGTTTTAATTATAAATCTGTTGCTTTTTCTCAAATTTTTTGAAAAGCAGATTCCGCTGGTGTAGAGATTGCACAAAATGATCGACCCCCTTCTTCGTCGTCAATGAGCAAAGAATTCAACGAGTACACCTTTCTAAAACCTAGAACTCCTCGATTTATATTTATATCTCTTTTAAATGTCCTTAGACTCGAATTTCGTCAAATTCAAGGAGATTTTGGGGCATTAATCGCTCTAGGGGTACTTTGATAATTCTCATTCGAATATATTTATTTAAATTATTCCTGTACCAACTCTGTTCTGCGTGCCTGTGCCTGTAATATATATATATATATATATCTCTATATATCTATAAATAGATAGACACACAGACACACGATCCTCTTGAGTAGACTCTATTCTCAAATTCCCATGATCATGGGATCATCTTACCACATGTTTTATTCAGTTTTAGTAACTCTGTAAAAATTTTGTCAGCTTTACCAACCATTGCATTCACTACGGCAGATAAAGTTAATGAAAAACGAGATAAGTGACAATGACTTTCTGGGGATCACTGATGTTGGTTGATCTCCTTTTCGCATTTAAAAACAATGATGATAACTTTAAATTATTAAATTCATAAATACTAAATTCACATCTCTATTTTTTTCTTCCATGAAGCGGATATAATGAGATGATGAGAGTTCAAGTGGAGCTTCAAAGAAGGCTTCACGAGCATCTTCAGGTCAGTATCTACACTTGATAATTTCGAATACCCTTGAAGTTTTTTCTCCTAATCCTCGAATTCTCAGTCATAACAGGCACAAAAATTCCCATGTGTAATTTCTCTGAAACCCAAGAAAACAAAAAATTAAAAAAATCTCAATAAATTTTCCTCAAACATTAGTTTTTCCAGTAGTTTTCCTTACCCAGATATTGCAAACATAGTATTAAGATTATTTATAAATAAAAAAACTAAATATGCATCTCAGAGGAATTATTCAGAACCATTTTTTCCCCTCTTTCTACAAAAACGAACATCCTTAGATTGAGCCAGAGAGGATTCTCTCTCTCTCTCTCAAAGTCAGACACTAGCATTTAGCAATGTCCCCCAACAGAGTAATAAAATTCCGCCAACATTTATTGGGTACCAACGAATTAGAATTGATACCGAAAGCAAAAACAAAAAGCAGGAATGAAGAAATATTCTAAGTGAAATTCTCAAGTACGAGTTTCTTTCTTCCCTTTCCATTCTTTTCTCTCCCTAGGTGGAACAACACGTGGAGACGAGAATAAAGGCCCAGGAGAAATACCTCCAGTCAATCTTTGACAAAGCCTGGAACATTCTCGCTGAATCCATCTCGCAGAATCACGGGCCCAATTTCTCTGTGCATTCCAGATCGACTGGGGGCCCACCCAAGATCGCGGAAGTCAACTCCGTTGACAGTTGTTTGACTTCCATGGACAGCCCTGCCCTGGTTAACACTCTTATGAGTTCTGGTATCTTGTATGACCCGCAATATTAACTGGTTTGTTTTTGGCATCACAGGAAAGTTTCTGTTTGCTTGGTTTCCAGAGATTCTAAGCTGAATATTTGATTTTGTAAAATCAATATGAACGAAAAATTAGGAAAACGATAGTCATAATGATGTGTTCTAAGTTTTCTTAATGTTTTAATGATATATTTTCTTTATGAAGCAATGAAAAAGGCTGGGGGAGGAAGACTTGCCTGAATCAGTTATCTTTGACTTGGATGCCAGATCTCACTCTGAAACGAGGTAACCTGCAGTGTAGATAATGCTGGGAATGGGTGACTTTCTGGGAAGAAGGGTCCTGGTGTGGAGAGGAACTCCAGAGATAGCATGCTCGGGCTTGGGTAGTCCAGGGATGGGTGACCTCTTGGATGGGAAGAAGTGGTTCAGGTAATCATCGTTTAATTTAAAAAAAAAATGAAAGAAGACAGGAACTCATGATATGATCGAAAAAGGTAAGTTAAAAAGAAGGTTTGATAGAACAAAGAAAAAAAAACTGAAACAAAAAGAATAGAATCCTTCCCCAGAACAATCTGATCGAATGATTGTCATGATTGTCAATAACAGTCTGATCAAATGATCACATAAAGTTAGCTCTGTTTGATCTGCAATCAAAGGCAACTGATTGATTGAGGGAATGATCAATTCTGCAATCAATCAGCGACCACTTCCTTATATTAACGATCTGATTATCAATCTAATTGCCGATCAGATCATTATTTTATTTTCATGGTTTTTGTTAGATTTTTTTTATAGGGGTACTTTTGTTAAAATTTCTTAAATTACAGGGTGATCAATGATCAGTGATCATCGATCTGATCGATCACCTTCAATCAATCAATGATTAGATGCCTGATCATATTGATGGGCATCGTTCACTACGACAACCAGATCATCTTGGCGATCAATGCCCAGTGATCAGATCAAGATCATCATTGACTGAACAAATCCAAGCCAGTGAACGATCATGATCACAACAATCGAATGGGATCGTCATTCCCTATAAATGCAGACAATACCATGATTTCAAAATCAAGGATAGTATCAGAAACGAAATGAACGATCAAAAATACTGTTTTTACAAGTACAGATGAAAAAAATTCTAGGATTTGGACGTACCATTAAACCCAATTTCAGGGAGTTCATTAAGTCTTACTTTCTGTCCCTTCCAAGTGTGGATTCTTGTACTTTTACATTCCATCCATATGAATTTAAGCAATCTTCTAAAACCCTAAAAAATTAGGGCAAACCAAACTTGGCCTTGACAATCTCCCATCTAAGCTTCCTTGCATGCATCTTAAACCTCATCGAACGGAGACCGGCAAGAACCATTCGGCGAACAGATCTTGGCAACCTCACTCCTTCTCTCAACCCAGATGCCATCACTGTAAATGCTTCAAGAAATCTCCCAGATCTTGAAAGCCCTCTCAACAGTGCCGAATACGCAAAAGAATCCTTCTTCTCCAATGAATTGAACAGATTCATGGCGAAATCCACGTTCTCTCTCTTTCCTTTCTTGCATAGACCCTGGATGAAGCAATTATAAGGAACCGGATTAGAATTTGATCTTGTTGTGACCATGTACTTCAAAATATGGTAAGCATCTGCAAGTCGATCGTTCTTGCACAATCCATCTATCAAAATGGAGACCGTGTAATCGTCAACTTCTTCCACCTGGTTGAGCAGATCTAAAGCTTCCTCCACATTGCCCTGCTTGAAGTAGAAACTGATCTGATTATTCAAGAAAACTGTATCCTTGAAGAATTCCCCTTCAATTTTATCAAATAATTCCGAAGCTTCTTCCAATTTCCCAATCTTGAGCATCGCTCCAATGACAGTGCAATAAACAAATGGGTCAAGCCTAAAACCCTCCCTCTTCATCTCATCCAGTATGCAAAACCCTTCCCTGAATCTCCCAGATCTGAAGAAACTCTTCATCATGATAGTATAAGTTACCAAATTAGGCATAATTCCAAAGCCATTGAGCTCCCTGAAAAGCCCTCTCGCTTCCCTAATTTTCCCACATTTACATAGCCCATTGATAACAATATTAAATGCCACAACAGATTTAGGGTTTCCAGGTACGTTTTCCAACTTCCTCAGCAAATCAAGAGCGCCATCCCGCATCACCAGATCTGCACAATCCATCAAGCAAGATATTATAAGTTACCCGAGACGGCTTCAGATCCTCCTCCTCCATCCAATTCAAAACCCTAGACAGCCAGACCCGGATTCCCGGATCTGAACAAACACTGGAGAATACTGTTAAAAGTCCACAGGTCTGGGCGTAATCCAGAGCGAATCATCTCTGAGAACAATTCCAGGGTTTTGGAGAGGCATTTCCGTTTGACTTCTCCTGCGATCAAGGAATTATAGGTCACTGTGTCTGGATTCAGGCCGGAGTGCTTCATTCTGGAGAAAACGGAGTAGGCGTGATCGACGCTGAAGAAATTGGAGTAAGCGGAGATCAAGGTGTTGTAGGTGACGACATCGGGGATGATTCCGAGGCGAATGCCGTCTGTAAGGGTGTGCTCGGCGAGGTCGAGGCGGTTGGATCTGCAGAGGGAGGAGAGGCAGATGTTCAGCAGGCGAGTGGAGGAAGGGGATTTCATTCCTCGAGGGAGGCATCAGAGTCGAGCAGAAAGATGAAATCTCTGCGGCAGTTCTTCGAGGGAGAGTTCATCGGAGACTGGGTTTTGTAGAGGAACGGCCCATTAACCTATTACTCTAATGGGCAGGGAACAGATCAGATCTAGCTTATCGAATTGGACGGCCACGATCGATGCAGGCTATCGGACCATCAATCGTATAAGTTCTTATCGATTCAATCATCAATGAAGGTTTAACAATCGATTGCCACGTTGATTGATGATCAGACTGGCGATCCTGATTTCACTCACCAATCAGATCATTTTTTTTAAAAAATTCAATCATGATCCCCATAGATTGATAGATTGACTCCATCAATCAACCAATTTTTGATCATGATTGGGGTAATTTGATCAGATCGCCATTCCCTTCTAATGGGCCTCAAGAGATAGTTTTCATGGGTTTCCTTCTGTGGAAAGCGAGCCCGTTCTATGTATAAGTCGATCATGATGTTTTTGAGGAGAGTCTGATGGATAGAGACTAGGGTTATGAGGATTGGCCCATAAGAGCTTTATTAATGGCCCATTAAGGCGTTATTTTTCAGGGTTTCCTTTCGTGGAAAGAGTGCATGTCTATGAAAAGTACTGAGCAGAGCATCACCATGGAGAAGAATCTCGAGAATTTGGAAAGATTAGGGTTATGGCCCATTAAGCTCTAGTGCCCTAGATAAGGAGTAGAGGATTCGCTCACTAGGGGTTGAATATATGGCCCACTAAGGTCTATGATTAGAGCACTACTTTTCGAGGAGAATCTCGCAGATAGAGATTAGGGTTATGGCCCATTATGTACTACTCTCCTGAATAAGTAGGGGGCTGGCCCATTAGGATATAAATATGGCCCACTAAGAGGTTGCTTTTATGGGTTTTCTTATGTGAAAAGTGTTTGTTCTTTGGTATGAGTAGAGCATACTTTTGACTTTTGAGTAGAATCTAAAGGGAGAGAGCTTAGGGTTACACCTATGACCCATCATAGAACAGAACCTAAGAGGCTATTAGGGTTATACTATCCTAAACAAGCAGCAAAGGATTGGTGTATTAGGGTTATACCCATGACCCTTTGAGAGGCTATTTTTGTGGCTTTCCTTGTGTGGAAAGGGAGCAACACTTAGGAGGAGAATCTCATGAAAAGATAGTGTTGGAAGAAAGTTTTGCTATATGGTTGATGTAGAAGTGCTCAATAGGTCATGAGGGTTATCTCTACTATCCTAAAAAGAGTTGATGATTGACCCGTAAAGGGTATAGAAACGACCCATTACGAAGTCATTTTTACATGTTTCCCTAAGTAAAAAGTGGGAAGCACTTTTGATGAGAATCTCATGGAAAGATTTTTCGAAGAAAGTTAGGTTATATGGTTGATTTAGAAGTGCTCAATATTTGATGAGGGGTTGGAGGATTCACCGATTAATCGGTCATCTTCGTCCAATCTTCATCAAGATGCTTGTTTCTTGCATATTTTTATGGGTTTCCTTAAGTGGGAAGTGGGCATCGCTTTTCAGGAGAATCTCGTGGAAAGAGATCATTGGAATAAAGTTTAGATTTGTGGATGTTGCATTCATGCTCCTTGGTAGGGTTCTAGGTTCTCTCTATTACCACATATAAGCAATTGAGGCTCCTCAATAGCTTATGAACAACTGTCCAATTGATTAACAATTTTTATGTGTTTTACATGCGGAGATTGTTTCTTGTTCTCTCATGATGGAAAATCTCTTTAGAGGAAAATCTTTTGGAAAAAAGATTTTTTTGGCCAGAACGTTTTATTTTATGCTTGATTTAGTAGTGCTCTATGGGTGACGAGGGTTTTCTCTACGATCCTTTGCAAGAAATAAAGGGCCAGCCCACTTAGGTCATACCAATGACCCATTAAGAACCTATTTCAGGGTTTACTTAAGTGGAAAATGTAGATATTCTATGATTAGAGGAGAATCTTGTGGATGGAGGTTATTAGAAGGAAGTTTGGTGATATAGTACTGCTAAATGGTGGGTTTAAAGCCCCATTACACACACTTGAGCCAAAATTCTCTTGGATTTTAGGATGTGTGAAGTGAATCTTGATAGTCAGTAGCGAGTGATATTGCAATTTTTTGGGGGAGGGGGAGATGAATTGGTATTGTTTTCTCTGAATGTCTCTAGGTTTTTCACATATTTGTGGAGTTAATCACTCAATCGCTTGCCTCAAAATAAACACTAGTAGTTGGATTGGTTCAAGGACCTAGAGCCTTTTACGTCTAATTATAAGGACATCTTTCCTCGGAGCCACAATTCTTACAAAAAGCAAAAAAAAACTTGTTCTCCGGGCTAACCCGCACTTTGATTTGGCCACAAAACGTATTACTAATAGGATGCGGGTATCGAATGGAATCCAACTTATGAAGTAGAAATGAATAGAAAATTAATACAAACTTTCTCCATGAGGGAAAGACAAAGAGAACATGACAAAGCAAAAATGAAACGTTACCATGTCACCTTTCACAAATCTGAATCTACAACTTTTTGTTTCTAGAATGTGATGCTGCAAAATGCACAAGTGCCCAACTTCCAATACTATCCATGCAGGCCTTGCCTCAATAGATCTCTTCTGCTTTCATGTGATTTGATGCGCTAACCAGCCTAGCCGTGATCTATACCAAGCTATTGAAAATTACACATCATGTGAAGGAGCGAGAGACAGAGAGAGGAGATAGTTAGGGAAGAGATTTGCAAGGGTCCTTCAAACCCTACCCCTTAAACGTCTTATAAAATGAGTAACATTTATGTTTCATTAAACAATACTAATTTTTACATTTGATTTATCATCTAATAACATTTTTGTGCGTGACCTCTCAGCCATGTCTAGTTTCATCTAATGACCCAATAACTCTTTATTGACATGTCCATGATAAGCCCCTTGCTAGGGGATTGCTTGATGTATGCAATGATCATCAAATGTTGACATGATGAAATTCATGAGGTTCTTGCATGAACAAGCTAAGAACATTAACATTATATATAATATTAGGGCAAGTCATTGTCAAACATATTAGTTTCTGAGTAAATGCTGATAACAATGAGAGTTAAAGTCCTAAAGCTCGACCAAGCCTCTATCATAAGTTTTTTAAACTTAAGTAATTTTGTCTCAGGAAGCATGTTCATGACACATTTCCTTTGAGAGAGTGCTAATTTACTTGGCTAGTAAGAAAATAGCACGGAGTTTGTAATCTCATATTAAAAAATGTTGATGAAGATAGGCTTTGTTGGAGCTAAAATACTTTCCTCATCAGTTCCCTTTCAGATGATATTATCACCATAGTTTTATGGTTATAAATTACCCCAATGTATGGTGTTTCACATCACAATAGGATCACCCATGTAGGGGATAATCCCATAAGTGATGAAAAGATCATTAAACTTCATAAACTATACATGAAGACTTTGATGAGATCCGATGCTCAATAGGCTCTCAAAAGTTTGATCAAAACATTAAATGTATCAGAAGACATTGAATTGAATATTCAAGATATCGAGACACAAAAAACCAATGATCTCATCATCTATTTTAGACCAAAATCATTACTAAGGGTTCATTGAAGGAGTTTTTGAAGTTTTTTAAGTCTCTTGCCTCTAGCGGTATCCACACGATCGACGAACATTAGGATCTCCACTTCAACACTCTTCAACCAGAAATAAATAAAAGAAAAGAGAGAGTTTCCCACAAGGCTTACATGGGCACCTATAATTATGATTGTTCTCTTCTTACCTATAGACATTAGATATTTGAAATTTTTACAAAAATCCCTTATAATTATGTTTATATCTACTAATGTCTATTAGCTTTATGTATGTGACCCTTTAGGTCACGATATCTCGCTAATTAATAATTGTATTGACCTAATAATGCTTCTTAGTAAACCTTATTAATTATCTAAGTTAACATATAGATTTATTAATCAAGGATTGATTTAACCTAATTGGCAGGTCAACTTGCTAGCAAGTTGGGTGCTAAGCTACACCACGTGCTCTTGGAGATATAAAGGGCAAACGATTTCATCTTGACTATATGATCACCTTCCATGAATACATACTGTATTATGTTTTGGAGAAGCTAGGGATTTTCAAGTCATTGTCAAAACTTGATTATCCATCCAGATGATGTTTTTGGCTTCTCATTTCAAAGAACCACATACACAACTGTGAGGTGAATAAACTTGATTGATAATTAAGTATATACTTTTTAGGGATTCATATGATCAATTTAGTGAACTCTTTCATTATCTAGCATTGGTGTGTCTATACTGATGGCCAAAAGATTATCCATACTCATTAAATAAGTCATTATAAAACAAGTTATTCCTTTCAGATAATTTAATATCCGTCTTGAATATCCCTTTAGTAGGAATGATTAGAATAAATGTTTAAAGGCCGGTGACCATTGTATTGTGATTTCATCATAATTCACTTACTACTTGCATCACACAAGAATAAAAGTGAATAAATTTTATTTCAATAAACATAAACAAGATATATAAGTATAATTTGACTTATAAGCCACATAGTAAACATCATAGGTAGCATGCCAAGCTAAGTGAGCTTTGGTGGCTTCTACTTCAGCAATATACCCTAATGGTTGATCATTACATAAAGACTTGTTTATCAAGATCCTCACTTAAGTAGGCATTGGAGAAAATGAACTGATGCAAAGATCACTTTGGTTAACTACTAGATATATAAGCATCCACATAGAGTTTAGTCAAACCATATGAGAGAATGTCTTAATATAATCAATGCCATAAGCCTAAGTGAATATTTTGGCTACTAGTTTAACCTTATAATAAGTCACCATGCCATTTTGTATTCAAAGTGAAGACTCACTTGCATATCACAATATTAGAATTAGGATTAGCAGGATTAAGTGCTAAGTTCTATGTGGTATGACATGTGATAAAATACAACTTATACTTATAATTACATGATTATTAATACACATTAAGACATAAAACATTCTATTCTTATGCATCTTATCATACCTTTGAGCACATATCTATCATTCTATACAATTTAAAGTTATAATATCAAAACATACTATTTTTAGGGATAATCATGCATAATTAAAAGTGATATTTTAGAGTAGATTATTCCCATTTAAATTTGATTTTATAATTGAGGTTTTAAATGTAAAATAATAAGAGAAAACAATTTATATGCACTCATTCAATTTTCTAAGTTTTATCTTTCAAAGAACATGAGTGTAGTTTTGAGAGAAAAAATTATTATCTTGTTATTTATTAAATTTGAATTTTGTAGAATGATAGATTATTTAATTTTTGATTAAACAAAAAAAGATTAAAGAATATTGTATTTTGAAACTTATGAATTTTCTCATTTTTAGGTATTTTTAAATTAAATTTGCTGATTTATTTTGAATTTATTTTAATAAAAAAATAAGTTTTTAGTGGCCGATGACATGGAAGCTGAAGTGGCAAGCACGCTTGTGTGTCGATTCTGGTGGTGTGTGCACTCGTCACGTGGCGCACGTGTGCACACGTAGTTAGTGATTAAGCACCCTTATTAAGGGCATTAGCTAACCCCATAAGTGCCGCAACATTATATAACTGTTGCAACCCTTTATTTTTTTCAATGTGGGTCTATTTACTCTTTGTTTATATCACATGCGATGTGACAAAATGAGGAGCATCCGATTTTTAAGTTTAATCGCAAGTGTCAATGATCACTTAAGTGACGGGGTACGTGTCACATTGTGATTTGACAAATGATTTGCTTTATAAACCACGATGAAATCCTAGACGATCATCTGAGGAGTTATAACGACTAGGATTGAATGTGCCTGATTGGCTCCTTGGATGCCTGGCGACACCATAGGCATTTGATGAAGATCAAATGATAGATGTTAGACAATGATCAAACTTCACTCACGATGTGACAAAATCGCAACGTTTCGTCTTCAATTGATGATGACAATTTCACATCCTGGCATTTCATCTAAGCCGTTGATTGAAGATCAATTGTTTAATCCAATGGCCACACTCTAATTTTGTCTATTTGTACTCTGTTCGATAGAAAATGTATTCTTACATATTTCAATTAATTGAATCTTTTGGATATCTCAATCATGAATATCTTGTTTTCATCTTCTTCTACACTCATTTTCACATCCAAGGAGTGTTTGAAATTAAGATTTTGTCAAGAGAATAGGAAGAATTCATGGCTTAAACTACTAATTTTTGTTTTTTGAAACGTAGAATGAAAAGGCTTGATCCAACGATTATTTGGATCATTTCGAGCAAGATTTCAGATTAGATTACGTGTTTTCTTCCCAATCCTTCGTCCTATAAATATTTGAATTAATTTTGATCAATAGATTAGTTGAATTTTATAAATTTTTAGCATTTTATCTCTCTTCGCGATCAAATTTTTCTCTTGATTTTTCTCCTTGATTTCTCTGCCAATACTAATCTAAATTGAGTGACTTTTGATTCTATGGATTTTGTCTTGGAGTCTTCTGTCCAAAATACTAATTTATCTAATTTCTCACCTCAATTCATTGTATGATTTGAATATATCTAAAAAAAATTCCCTAATGCTCCGTGGATTTGACCTTTATTCACTATTGTATTAATTAATTCATAATTAAATCTTCAAATTAGTGAGTTTAGAAAAAAATTTAACACGAGAAAGTATGATTTCAATGACCACACAAAATCGTTTTGTCAATACGATACTCAAATTCCATAGGCACCTTTTACTATTGTATTTGAAGAGCTTCATAATATGAAGTGGATAATAAGACAGAAGATAGGACAAGGGAAAAAGGTACAATATGTAAGGTGAATTCATAGGAGACAAAGTGGGTAATAGAATGTTGGATAAAATTGTTTGCCTTCAAATAAGGTGATGAGATGGTTGAGGTCATTAGAGGGTGGGCACCTAGTGACCAATTCCATAGGCACCTAGTGACCAATTCCATAGGCACCTAGTGGTCATTAGAGGTCAAATTCCATAGGCACCTAGTGACCCAACACTAGGTGGAGGAGCTTTGTAGTTAGGCTGCATGGACATTTGATGAGAAGGGACAACAATTGGTACGGAGCTAGTTAGGAGCAAGCATGAAGGGATGATGGAGAGGAGGAAAGACAATTATGAAAGTAAGAGGCCATTATGATGTCACTAGACCATATAAATACTAATAAACATATATCTCATTGAGTAGTGTATAAGTAATGTCAAGTAGGGTAGTGTTTTCTTTCTTTAACACCATTTTATGAGAAAGTATAAGGACATATGGCTTAGTTGATGATACCACAATTAAATCAATTTTTTTATAGCTCTTTGGGAAAATTCAAGAGCATTGTTTGCAAGAAAGATTTTAGGTGTGAAGGAATATTATGTAATAATCTCTTTGATAAAGTTGACAAATACTATCAAGAACTTGAGTACAATTTTTTATTAGATACACCCAACTTAGAAATATCAAAAAGAGAAAGAAATATCGAGGAACGAGTGTCAAACACGTGTTCATAGATTTTACAACCAATCCTCCCGATGGTACACATGTCTTGGAAGATACGATGAAATGGGTAGAATATGACAACACAATCAAGGCATGAGTGAAAGCATTGATGGATAGAAGCTTGGCGAGAAAGCTGAGAATGTAAAATGCATCATGCAAGGCGAGGGAGGAGGTAGCGGTTGTCATTTTGTGCTCTTTGATAGATCATAATGACCATCAATAATGGACAGACATGGATAGGTAATGGTAAAGTTGTGGGAGGATAAGGTGGAAGGTGTGCCGCTCATGTGAGCAGGTGCTACCAATTCAATAACTGAAGAGAAATTAAAAGCGATAAAAGCATGTATACTGAAAAGTAGAAGCAACCTTAGCCATTGAAGTAAAAACATGAGATTACTTTCAGTCCTCATCTTTTGTTGAGGTGAAGCTCATGTGAATCAGAGGTTTCTTGGTGTCTTTGGTGCAATAGGAGAAGTAAGGCCATAGGAGTAGAGGAAGATATTGCCCCAACCTATTCAAGCTTAAGAAGCTCCTTCCAGCACTTCTTGCAGGCATAACTAGTCTTGCCACCAGTAGGGTGTAAGGAGGATCAGCCAGCTTACCTTCAGTAGTAGGTTGACCACTGCATTGAATGAGAAGTTTGGGAGCTGAGTTCCCCATCCCTGACCTCGATGACCAGTGGTGACTAAAGCAAATAGCTCACACAAATCAAATGGGTAGCAGGAATCAAGGAGCAGCTACTAAAAAAACTAGACATAACAATTCTTTTGTGAAAAAGTACTTGAGCTTGAATCTAGATGCCACCTACAGATTAAGAGTACAGAGAGTGATACCAACTAGAAGGTCTAGACGATAGCGCTCCAGAGTTAGTAGGTCAATTGCTGTTCAGTAGATCAACATGCCTAATATTTGTGTGAATTGATTCAAGAGGGATCATTCCCCTTGCTTTCTACCAAAGAAGGAAGAACACTACACCTACCATTAGCCATTCATGAGGACCCCTCACTAACTGCCAAGTCTTTAACATAGTAATGTGTACTGGTTTGATGCTCTGAGAGAGAGAGAGAGAGAGAGAGCATAGGCTATTCCAGACCCATGAACTAAGAAGAACATCTAAATCCCAAAAAGAAAAAGAGACACTAGATGAGGAGAAAGATCACCGCATATCCTTCAGAATGCCTAATATCCGCATCCAGCCCAACGGGTTCCTCAACCCAGCAAAGAAGGATTTGAAAGGGAGCACCCACACACTAGGTGTTGACTGGAATTCGGATTACTAAATTTCTCTTCATCAGGATATTTAGATGAAGCTACTAGCAAGTCGTCTTATGTTCATTATCAAGACATCTAAAATGAAAAAAATCATACTGAATGAGCAGATGGGTATATGCGAAATGATAAATTCAAGTAAATCCTCTAAAAACGATGTACCGTGAAGAAAGATCAAGCAAAGTGATTATGAGGAATTACAAAAATGAAATTCAATTCATGAAAACTAGCAAATCTCAGATGTCATAGAACGCCTGGATCACAATCACCCAGGCTGATTTTTCTACCAATTATTCACAAAAAAATTGTGCCAAGGAAGCTGCGAATTGGATTGCTCATTTGGCATTATATGTTGGCACACTAAGATAAAACTTGGTGTTCTTGAAATCATCGAGAAGTGGGTTGTAACCATCTTTGGTCCTTGTTTTTGTTGGCATACCGAATTCCTCCATGAAAGAAGCTGTATCGAGCTGCATGATGAGATTTTTTTAATCAGTTTAATACAAAATTATAGAATTTTTATGATCTAAAATGTGAACTACTAAAGATTCAGGGATTGAGTAGCCATGATTGACTAATCGATTGAGTTTGAGGGTAAATCAGATCAGCCAATCAAACCCCCAAGGGGTTTACAACTAATTGCAATGATGAGGACCACAGATGATTCAACCTTGACCATCGGATCTATCTTCAAACAGATCCATTGACCCATGATTGAAAAAAGCATCTCAATAGAAAAATAATTTCAGGAGGGAGCGTGAGTGTGCGGGATAACTTCTAAACAGCATCAATTGAGCAGTGATCACAGCTGTCACAATCATCCATGGATCCCGGTGATTGTGACGATCCTGAATGTAATCACACAGAGAGAAAATAATGCACGAAAATATGATAAATGGAATAATATTACTATGATTGTTCTTCTTTTCTTGATGGGTTTTGATGTATCAAAACTTGAATGACTTTTCTGTTCACTGCAGGCATGATCGATGGCCTCTAACATGGCAAAGTCTGTAGGGAAGAAAATGTCTGCATCCCCCTGTGATGTAGAACAGTCAGAATTATGAGGCTAACCGATATCCATGACGATAATATGGAAATTGGTAAGAGAAAAGCGAAAGATTTGTCAACCGTGAAAAAGTAGCTTTTTTTTAAGTACGTGAAAAATTAGTTTATGTTTTGTCCTAGATACGTGAGGTTACTTAAATCAATATAATTTCATGAGAGTAATAGTATCAAGCTGCCATACAACAGGTGGTGATTTGAAACATGTCTTGAGAATTATCTTTGAACTACACCTTTCTTGCACAAGAGAAATAGTTATTGGATTGAAAGCTGCTCCTACTCTTAGTCTCCCTTCTGTCACCACATTTCTCTTGATAAAAAATAAATCTTGGAGGTTCTTGCTAAGAGAATCATATCCTTAATTCATCGTATCATGATGAATAAAAGGACAAAGGCTCCTTAGGCCAACTAACATAAATAAAAATTTTAACTCCGATTTTCAACCAATTCAACTATCATTACACATAAAAATGTCTTTTTTATTTTATAGCACAACCTAATAGACAGGAACGCAGAAAACTAGCGTAAGAGAGGTAATGATTTCAGACCTTTGCATCAAGATAGCTATCGTAGTCTTGAGTTTGGCCATCCCTCTGCGGAGTGAAATGCACAAAAATATGAGAAGACTACTTCATGTTAGAGAGAAAAACTTATGCAGAAAAGATAAGTTGAACATTACCAAACGAAAAAAATTACGTCACTGTATCATGAAGATTAGCATTGAAGGAGAGAGAAATTACAAATAAATGAAAAAACAATCACTTTTAGAGTTTGTGGGTTCAGCTCATCTGTATAGACTGGAATGAACACAAATTTTCAGGACACCTGAATGTTGGTTCAAGATGTTCCCTTTGGACAGTGGACCATGGCATAAACAGAATTTGGAGTTTCTTGTGACTCACACAAACGTGTGTAGTACATAACAGTGAGAAAATATGGAGCAAATATAAATTGCAAGAGTAAAGAAAAAAACATAAATCGTACAGAAAACAAGCATCTTCCAACCATTTTGAATACCAAAAATCAATGCTTTAACACAATAAATTACCTTGACAGAAACAAGAGGAGCTCTTTCGCCAGGCACTCTAATATCAGGTAGGAAGCTAAAGTCAGAAGCCATCATAGACATGTTTGGTAAAGCCCAGTGAAGAACCTCTAGTAGTTGCTACATGCGATGAAAATAAAGTATCCGTATAAATTTCTGTAGTACAAAGGTTATCCATAACTTCATCTATTAGATAAGTTTTGATACAAATAATTGGACAAAGTCCCCCCAAATAGCAAGCATCAGAGATAGTCATATACAAGAGAAAGAGGAACAAAGTAATAATTGGCATGACAGCCACAGAGGCAAAAATTTGAGTAACACATTAATCAACAAAGAAGAGGAAGGGTGATACAGTTCTCTGTTGAGGTCAAAATCTAGGAGCTGTCACAGATATGCCAAGCAGATGGTTGGCCACAGAGAGAGAGAGAGAGAGAGAGAGAGAGAGACCTGTGGGGGGATAGAAATGAAAGAGAGATGAGGGAGATGAGAGACAGAGGTCGTGTATTGAGATAGCAGAACTGAGATTGCAGACTGAATCTGTGAGAGAAGTCAAGAAGGAGACAAGGTGAGAGGTAGAACATAAGGGCCCATTGGCACTTCCATGAATCCTAGGAGATGAAGAAAAAGTCCCAATTCAATATGCTTCTAGTTCAAAGACAAGAGAATCCACTCATACTCATAGTCAGACATGTGAAGACCATGAGGTTTACCTAAAAAATGCAAAACCAAAAATCAATAGAGACAGGAAAGAACCGACCATAATGCAGAAGCGTGAATAGAATGATAAATTACGGGGACACTTACATATTTTTTCTCGTATTTATTAAAACAATATTTTTTCTCATACTAGTTAGTATTATGTGTATGCCCTCATCCAAACCTGACCATTTAAAGTTACGGTTGTAATATGACCATTATAGTCACTTCTACCAGGGCAAATAACTTGTAAGTAGGAATAAAGCATAGCTGCTTACCTTATTTATGTGTATTACTGTTGTTCTACTTCTCTCTCTCACACACATAAACACAAACTCATCTGCATTGTCTGAGATCAAAGCCATAGAATCTCAGTATCTCATTACATGGCACCAGTAGGAAGGATAGCATTCTCGAGCACAAATGCACTTTACTTTCTAACTGGGAATAACAGCAACTCTTAAAAGAAACATAGCCGTATCTATGGTACCTTCATGTAACTTCTCATGATGATTATACCATAATTTGCAATGCTATCAAAAATCACTTTTTAAACACCATCAATGGCAGTATGACAAATTCTGTCAGTACATACAAAACAGGCAGTTTGGGAACAAACGTTTAGTACATACCAAGCAGCCAGTTGGCATCCAAACTCTTTGAGACTTTGGAAATGCTTTTGACCAAAGACGCTTCACTGAAGAAAGTAGTTTATTCCCCTCAGTAGCATTCTGTCTGTCCATTCCAGCAATCTCCAGGCAACGAACAATTAAAGGGTCTACAACTGGTTTATAAATTTCTGAAATTTCTTCGCTGCTAAACTTGAAAATAAACAAGAATGTCAAAAAATGTTTTTTCCTAAAAATGGAAGAAAACTGAGAAAAGGCTAGGAAAATCAGAATTGATTTGATTAGAGGATAATACAGAGGAGAGTAGCCAACTCTGACATAAGAGAAAATTTTCTAGAGAAAAGCATTAAAGATTCACAATAAACATGATGTTGACACTCCTGAAAAGGGACATGCTTAGAAATAAACTCGAAAATTTCTTCAAGATTCTAGAGCTACACCAACAGAGAGAGAAAGAGAGAGATATGGGAGAAGATAACAAGAAACTTTCTAGCATGACATAGAGTTTACAACAGGATAACTAACGGGCTGACAGATAGGCATAACCTACTTCTAGAAGAGTTTAATGAGCCCAATTCTAGAAGAGTTTACAGAGATGGAGCAAGTCAAGCCTAATTACAGGCAAACCTGTGTCAAATATATAACGGACTTAGGCCAAGCATCCATTAACTTCGTGAAAGTCCTTTTCAACACTCCCCCTCAAGTTGGAGAGTGGATATCATCGAGGCCTAACCTTGCCACACAAGTCTTAAAAAGTGAAACATCAATAGTTCCTTAGTAAGGATGTCCAGGCAGTCCTCTGATCAAGGGAATATAGGGTGTACAGAATTTTTCAGGAGCCTCTAGAGTCTCCTTGTCAACAAGCAGGAGCTAATTACAGGAGTACCTGATTCTTCCACTAACTGTATATACACTCTATCACCAATTGTATTTATGCCCTATCAGTAGTAACTGTTACAAAAATGATCATTAGGGTGCTATGGTTACTTGATGTTGTATAAATAGTTCTCTTTTGCATAATAGAAATATCTTTCTTCCTAATCTCTCTTCTGTGTGAACCTCAACTTCAAAGACACTCCTAATCTCCGATTTAGCAGTACCCTCAAATCCAACACTCCATGACAGAATGATGATCCACTTCATAATGCTTGGGACGATAATTTTAGGCAGGACCATGTGCAATACTAATAGAAGATTTATTATCACAGAACAGCTGAACAGGACAGTCATAAGATATCTCTGATTCAGCAAGTAGATGCTTATTCTCTAAGGCCTCACAGATCAGCAGCATGTAAGTCAGAGGCCCTCAGTGAATGCATTTAATGACTAAGGGCACCCACTGCATAAGCAATATCTGGTTGTGCACTGGTTAAGGAAAGAAGTTTACCAAAAAGTTATTGGTAGTGACCTGGTCCACTGGTTCTTCATCCTCTGATAGAGAAACATGATGATTGACTTCAACTGGTGTATTTATTGGTTGAGAATCTTCCTTACCCAGCTCATGGAGTATATCAATGGTATACTTCATTTAACATAAGAAAATGCATTTTGAAGAATACACACCTCCATGCTGAGAAAGTAGAGAAATGGCCCAAAAATTTTGATGTCAAACTCATCACTGAGATGGAGCTAGTTTAGAAGTGGCAGCAGAAATCATTTCCATTAATAATTATATCATGCACAAAGACAAGTATGATGGCTACTCCTCTTGACTCAGAATGATAATAAAAAAGAGTGTGGTCGCCATTGCATTGTTGATAATGAAGGATCTTAATTGACTGAGCGAAGACACCAAACTAGGCAGAGGGAGATTATTTCAAACCATAGAGCAATATTGTTGTCGCCTTATAGCCAAGTGGCAGGGACATATAAATTTCCTCTTGAAGAAGATCACCATGCAGAAAGGCATTTTTAACATCAAGTTGTTGAAGAGATCAACCATAGTTTGCAGCTAAAGCAATTAGCAATCACTGGAGCAGAAACTTTGTTCATTTTGGCAATGTGAGCAAACATTTCAAAGTAATCAACACCATATTTTTTGGGGTGGCGGGGTTGAGGGGGAAGGGTATAACCTTTGGCAACTAGACAAGCCTTGTAGCAATCTAGAGAGCTATGAGAGTTATTCTTTACAGTATGTACCCAGTGGCAGCCCACCACATGTTTTCCAAGGGGCAAGGGAATAAGCTCCCAAGTCTGACTCTAGACAAGAGCCTGAAGTTCCTTGGCCATAGCTTGATGCCATTGAAGTGGAGCCAATGCCTCTTCCATCGTCATAGGAATAGCAATGTTGTCAAGACTCGTGACAAAGTCTTGATTGGGTAGAGAAAAAAAACTAGGGACATATAATTTGTGAGAGGATAAGAGATCAAGAGTTACAAGAGCGAGATGCCTTATGAAGAGGAATAGGAAGATCGATATCAGGAAAGGTTGGAAGAAGCAAATCTCATAGGACATGGATAAGGCACCAAAGTACACAGCGTCTCTAAATTGACTGAAGAGCATAAAAAATAATGTTGATCAAAGAATTGAACAGAGGAAGAGATGAAACCTGTGAAGATTGCAATTGCTGCAAAGAGGGTGGATCACTTTGAGAAGAAGGAACCAGAAAATCCAAGGAGTCAGCTTACGAATCAACCTAGGGAGATGAATTTGTACTAGCAGATGGAAAGAAGGATTGCAATTCATCAAAGGTGACATTCTGACATCAAAGAAACTTTGGGCAATTTACAATTGGGAGGGTGATAATATTCATTGCATTTCTACATTGAAGAATAACTCACAAAGAAACACTTTAGGTTGAGTTTGTCCTGGCCAGGATGATGGTTGGTTACATATAGATCATGAGGGAGTTATCAACACATCCCTTGAATACAACAGTTAATAAACTGTCATAAATGCCCTCATTTGTAATGAAAAAAAGAAGTGAAATGAAATTAGTTCTTACTCTTAGCATCTTCCATCTCCTGCTCTCCACCTCCCTGATCTAACTCTCCACCCCTCTGCAGTCTCAAGCTCTCTCCCTCGTGATTCATCTGCTCTCTCTCTTTGTCCTCATTTGAAGACCTCTCTCTACATAGCAGTTCTGTTTGACCATGATAATGGACTGTGCACTATTCAAATGCTCTTTGATTGTAGAGAGGACATCAATTCCATAGAATAAATGGCTACCTTGGGCGGTGTTAAGTTGTAACACTTCTTATCTTGTGCGTATCAAAAGTATTCAAGGTGGTGTATGGACGAGATCCTCCAAGCATTGCAAGGTATGACACACTGGAGTCCCCACTGGATGACTTCGATCAATATCTACAAGAGAGAGATAATGTCCTCTCAACAATCAAAGGGCATTTGAAAACATGTAGTCCATTATGAAAAGAACCAAGGATCAGAAACAACAAGATGTACGCCTTTACATCAATGATTTTTTCTAATTAAAAATTTGACCATAAAACATGAAACCTTGGCCAGTAAGCCCAACGGGAAGCTAGCTCCAAAATTCTTTGGCCCTTGTAAGATTGTGTCACAGATTGCAGAGATTGCCCACAGAATTCAACTGTCTGACTATTATAAATTGCACCCGGTTTTTCAGATATCCCATCTGCCAAAAGCATTGGGGTCAACAAATCAAGCTCAACTGATCCCTCCACATATTACAGAGGAGCTCAAGTGGATTGTGGAACCACTAGAAATTGTGGATGTGTGGAACTCTGGAAGGAAATTGAGGTCCTGGTCTCAGGTGGAAGGGACTGCCAGATTTTTAAGCTACTTGGGAACGCTTGCATACTATGCAACAGCATTTTCCGGAGCTCCACCTTGAGGACAAGATGGAGTAAATGGTGGAGTAATGGTGAGAGACATCTACTTACCCGATTGAAACTGCCACCTGACATTAGCACTACACTGTTGAGATTAAAGGAGGGGATGGATCCATCCCAGAAGATTGAATTATTGGGCTGTCTCCACCATTTACAGAGCAGAGTTGTTTCCGGGGGTGCAACAGGTGAGTTTTGGCAAGAACTTGCTGGAGAGGGAGAATGGATTTTTGTTGCTTCTCTATGGTTTTTTAAAGCTCAGAGCTTCTAGAGCTGCAGGAGTTCGCACGAAGCTCACTGGTGACGGTGATGAAGGTGGCGAGAAGTGCTGTTACTGCTGACCTCGTTGCCTCTTAGGCGGGAAAAATAAAAATCTGGAATGCTCAAATGACTGGAAATGGATTCTGGACCAGATCCCCCCTTAATCTGGATCGACAGATTGTCAGATCATCGATCCGATTGACAATCCTGCTTGAGGGACATCTTTGCCTAAGTGTGCTCAAGGATTGGATTGCCGGATCTATGATCCAATGATCCAGTGATACAAAATTCCCTTCTCTATCATGGAGGCATTGGTCCAAACACAAGTCCCTACAGAATCCTGGGAGGAGACCATCTTCAAAGATCAACTGGAGTGTCAGCGCAGGACTACAGAATGGCATCTCCAACCCCATTTGTCCTACATGCTGTCACTCCCACTCACCTCGTCCACCGTATTGAACTTTTGCAATTGTGACATGATAAGAGATGATATTATGTGATCTCTGCTGTAGAAGCCCTTAGAAAGTAGAGAGCTTAAGGAGAAGAAGCAAGGAGAAGAAGGAAAGCTTAGGCAAAAAGGATAATTTTTATTGATAACAACTTCAGGTATATATACAGATCTTACAGGGGATAAATTAGCCGTTGGGTCACTTAACTGTCACATCAACCCCAACGGCTAGTTTAACTCAAAGTATTACAACGTTATAAATTATATTATAACTTATTCAGATAAGTCTATAGGTTACATATCATGACATGTATGACCCTAGTCAGTCAGTGGCTGGTCTTGTGTTGACTAAGTCACCACAGTCAACCGTTGACTTAGTCAACGATGATTAATCTCTGTTCATGAGTATAGCTTGACATGACAGATTCTTGCAGTAATCCTATTTCTGATTTGCAAAGATACAGGCGTCTATCAGCCTACAAACTGCATACTTCATATATAATTAACAATGTTGAATTAATAATAACGATTCAAAGCCTTGAATGGTAATCAATTATATTCTACTTCTTTACCTAGTTTTCTTTTTTTTCCTACAAGTAAAATTATCAGAAGAGGAAGTTGGATCTCATATACACTTAAAAACTCCGTGCAAGCTCTCTACCCTGAATTGGCTTACAATCTAGGTCAAAAATGACAATCTTTTGAGACATGTTGTTAGCTTACATAAAAGACAAGAAGAAAGGTCAAAATTAGATTTAAAGATTGCTTCAAAGCAGGCTGCAAACATGTCAAAATGCAACCTATTCCATCTGATCATCCTAACCATAAAGACATAAGTGACACCCACAGGCAGGTTCACTAAACCATTGGTCTGTTAGTCAAGAGCAGGGAAGAATCCAGGAAGGAGAGGCTAATGGTTTAGTGTAGGGGAATCCAAAGACAGGATGCTACTTTTAGATGGCCTCAGTGTATGATTTTGTGATAGTGCTGCAAATGGCATAGTCAGTTCGGCTCCTTTTTTTACTTCCAGAATCACACCAGTCTGGTTTTCAGGATATAATCCTCACAAATCATCATGGGAATCAGCCAAGAATCAAGATTGAGGTAATAGGTGATTTAGAGTGGAACAAGGAAGAACAGGAACTAGTTCTTAAATAAAAAAAGAAAGAACAGTAGATGGAAAGATCCCCAATCTTAACTAGAACCTTTTCTTGGACAGAATCTTGATAGAACAGAATTTCAAAGGAAAAAGATACGACTAAGGAAAGGTCTCAAGATACAATAGAGAGAATCAACGACAAATGCTGCTCCTTGTGAGGTGGGAAGGTATGATTCGAGAGTACCACTCCCCTTGCTCTCCCAGCCAATAACTGCTTTCTGAATGCTCCTTTCCATCCTGCGCTTCGCTCCTCTTGTTTTTAGCCCCTTTGAATGCTCAGGCTCACTTATTCTTCCCATGACACGTGTCAGTCACTGACTGCTATAGGTTCTACCAGTCCCATAGTCTTAGACCCATTCCTACTTCTCTTCCTCCCTCATACGTGATAATTTGGGTCATACGAGTAGATCTCAGCCAGTCAAATTCAATGACACCTAGATCTTGTAACCTCTCCTCTACATAAATCTAATAACAGCCTCTATGCTTCTCTCCTTCCCTTACTCCTATGATTCTTTTAAGGACAGATTCCATCAGTAACACAACCTGTTTACAATCTCCATTAGTGTAACAGGTGGCTTGAAGATAGTGGAGATTATTCTTGAACTGTCATGTCTCCTCAATTCACCTTTGTGACTTGCTTCTCAGCCATCTGACTTTAAATGTTCCTCTCTTCTTCCTTTTTGTGCAAGTGACTCAGGGAGTCTGATATGATCCCCTTAAGGACGTATGCACGCAGACGAATCAATACCCCGCACAAGCCCCTCCATCAAGACGACAGACCGAATGGGCCGACCCACGAGGAAGCAGAAGATATAAATAGAGCTGACGGAGGGGAAGGAGGGCATGCATAAACACCCAAGTAATATCTCCCTCCCGACTCTTCCCTAACCCGAACTCTGAAGCTCCTGAACTCACTCTCACCCTGTCGATTCCACAGATCCGCTCGGACGTGGACAGACAACCGTAGGACGTCGCCGACAACTCTCTCTCTCTCTCGATCCTCAACCTCCTCTCGACTCTTACTCCTCAACCTCATCTACTTTCTTGTGGATTGATAACGATACTCAAATCCCTTCGTTCATTTTAGTGAAATCGTGATTATAGTCACTATTCGGGAACCCTGTGAGAGGAGTCTTAACAAATTGGTACCAGAGCCAGCACGCCTCCGCCGATCGCAATGCCGAAGGTTGATATCCAAAGGAGCAAGTAAGGCTGTCCGTGAGTTGGATTCCAAGGTTGACGACCTCCAACATCAGATTACCGAACAGTTCGAAGCCATCGACAGGAAGGTCGAGCAGCGCCTCGAAACCTTCTTCTCCCGCTTAGAGGCTCGCATGGGACCATCGTCCTCCCTCCACCGGACACCTTCCCAATACTCGATATCGAGACCGCGTGCCAAGTCAGCCCCAGAACCGGCGGATAGCATCGCGTCCTCACCGGGAATCCAAGGAGAGTGCACTCCGCAGTCAGCACCGGTGATTCTAAAATGTCACACGGATGCGCGCCAACCAAGTCCACATTCTCCACTGCCCCTGCCACCATCACGGATTGCTTCGGTTCGCCCGCCTCCACTTCAACCCCTGATACCCTACGATCCACCAAGGTTGCTACCCCCGACGGACCGTCTAGCAACGCTTCAAATCACAAAGGGCAAAACAGTCACACCCACCCTAACACCATTACCCCTACCACTTCGACCGCCGCAACAGACACAACTGACCCGTAACAACCTAGTACGGCCTCGAACTAATGAGGTGACACCGATGGACTACCCTGGACCCAGTCGTCCCCCAGACCCGAACCCGGCAGTCCGTTTTAAACCCAGACCCGCCCCAGATCCATCTGATCATATGATGCGACCCCAATTAATCCCTCAGGCCAGGACGTTCGACCCACTTTATAATCAACTAATAGATCAATTCCCCGGTCTTACCTGCCCGTTAGAAGTTCCAGCACCCACCATAGTATCGGCGGGTCAACGACAGTGGCAACAACCTCGGCGACAGATCACAGCACCTGGAACACCACTTCTGCCACTCCCTTCGCAGCCATTCATCAACATTGGGGAACCTCAGCCGTGCATGACCACCACGCCGATGATAACGGGATGTGTAGACGCGGCACCAGGGAACCCGGTCAACTAAGGTAACACCTTCACGACCCTGCAGGTTATAGCGGGAAGTCATACCATCGGACCGACGATGACACTAGTTCAACAAGCCTCCAGCGTTGACCCGGGTGTTCTATCGACCCTCGTGGCCCCTCTCCACGTGCCAGCATCGAGCGGAATTGGGGGCAATTCCGCTCCGGCGGCCATTCTAACCCCATCTAATACGTTAAGCACTAAAAATACTCGACTCCCTCCGGTTCTACCACGACATGACCGTAAACCGGCTGAACAGCAATCGGATCCAGAAGCCGATGATTCGGATGACGCCTGACCCCATGCTGACCGTTGGCGGAGGAACACGGAGAGTCGCCACCCGAAGGTGCGTTATGCAGAGATCCCCACTTGTTAAGGAGGTGACCCGGAAATCTGGCTACGGAAAGTTGAGCAATATTTTTGCGCGTATCCCGCCAATGACTTGGAAAAATTGAGAATCGCATCTTCCTATCTCGAGGATAAGGCAGCCCGATGGTTCTGTTACAAGGATGACCGCGTGGGATTCAAAAGCTGGACGGATTACAAGGACCAACTTTATCGCCACTTCGGCCTCAAGCCATACCAAGCTTATGGTCGCATATTTCAACTGCGACAATCAGGCACTGTGGACGAACTTCTAGCGGACTATCTCGCACTAGCCAGCTACATCCCAGAGTTATGTGAAGCTATGGCCATCAACGCCCTAACGAAGGCGCTAAAGCCATACGTACGCAAAGAGGTACGCAAAATGAAGCCTAAGACGACTGATGAATTATTCGAGTTTGCGTTAGAGGCAGAGGAAATAGCACAAGACGATCGAGATGTTACGAACGATAAGGGAGGCACTCGCACCTTCCATCCGAGATCTGACATCTCCACCAAGATAGAAACAACGACGAACAAAATTTTGGGAGGAAGATCTCGGAGGCTGAACCTGACATCAGAAGAATTTGCGCAATGCAAGGCGCAAGGACTTTGTTTCCAGTGTATCGACAAATTCACTCCGGGTCACCGCTGCAAGAAGGACCTGCGAGTCCACATCGTAATGCACAAATCGGACGAGGAGTCCGACGCTGACTCGGAAAATTTATCAGATGCGTCGGGTGATGAGGACCCCTTGAACAGCGACACACAAGTGGCGTTAGCCCTCATCTCTTACAAATCAGCATTGGGCAGAACGTCCAAGAAATCCTTGAAGGTTCATGGGCGGATCAACGAGCAAGACGTGGAAGTCCTCATCGATACAGGAGCAACGGATAATTTCATACGATATGACTTAGCAGACCAATTGGGCCTTTCAATGAAGAAGGGTAGTCCCTATGACATCAGGATACGGGGGCAAAAGCGTTGTAGGAATGTTGAACTACGCCTACAAGATTATTCAACTACTCTGGATTTCCTACCGATGCCGGACTTATGCATGGACGTCATTCTCGGTTGGGCCTGGCTTCAGACTCTCGCGTGGACCAAGGCGCATTGGGGCTTACTGTTGTTCAAATTCAAAGTGGACGGCATATGGCACACATTAGAAGGGGATCCGAGCACTAGTCAACTCCTCTCTCGCAACACAACGTTCGGACGCAAGAGACACCGCTCGAAATCCACAGACCGACAAATTATGCTAGACGCACCCCCCGCACAGCGACCCAAGATGCACAGTACAGAAGACGACGGTAACACAAGAATCACGACACAACTACAACACGAATTCACGCAAGTCTTCACCTCCCGAACGGCTCTGCCACCATGACGTGCGTTGGATCATAAGTTGACACTTTTTCCGGACACGCATCCTATCAATTGCAGACCCTATCGCTACTCGCACCCACAGAAAAATGAGGTGGAGAAGTTAGTCGCCGAGCAGCTTGAAGCGGGCATCATCCGGCCATCAACAAGCCCGTTCTCTAGCCCTGCACTCCTAGTACCTAAGAAGGACGGGGGCTGGAGATTTTGTGTGGATTACAGGGCTCTAAACAAGGTAACGATAGCAAATCGATACCCGATTCCGATAGTCGACGAATTACTAGAAGAGCTACACGGAATGCAGATTTTTTCCAAACTCGACCTTAAATACGGGTATCATCAGATCCGTATGCGTGAAGAAGACAGAGAAAAGACGGCATTCAGAACTCACCAAGGACACTATGAGCATTTAGTAATGCCTTTCGGCCTCACAAATGCTCCCACGACTTTTCAAGCTCTGATGAATCTCATATTCCAGCCGCTACTTCGCAAATTTGTCTTGGTTTTTTTTATGATATCCTCATTTACTGCAAAACACCGGAGGAACATTTGGACCACCTCCGACAAGCCCTCCGCATCTTGCAAGTAAATGACCTCCGATTGAATACCAAGAAATGTTTTTTTTACAAGCTTCAATTAGAATACCTCGGACACTGGATATCCGCAGCCGGCGTGGAAACGGACGGCGCCAAGATTGAATCGGTCAAGAATTGGCCTGAACCTCAGACTGTCAGAGCATTACGAGGATTCCTGGGACTCGCGGGATACTACCGCCGATTTGTAGCGGGGTATGCCACCTTAGCTTGGCCCTTAACTCAGCTCCTCACAAAGAAGGGATTTTGTTGGTCTAAGGAAGCTACAATCGCCTTTGAAACATTGAAACGAGCCTTATCCACAGCCCCTGTGTTAGCGCTCCCGGACTTTACCAGATTTTTTGAGCTTGAAACCAATGCCTCCGGAGTCAGAATTGGGGCCGTTCTCATGCAGCAAACCCAACCAATTGCCTACTTCAGTCAAGCTCTACCACCGTCTAAGCGCAATTGTTCGGCCTACGAAAGAGAACTCCTGGCGATCATCCTTTCAGTACGACAATGGCGTCACTACCTCCTATTCCAGCCATTTATCATTCTCACGGATTAACACAGCCTTAAGTATCTCCTCGAGCAGCGAGAAGTCCAGGGAGACTATCACCTCTTACTAAGCAAGCTTATGGGCTATAGATTCACAATTCAGTATAAAGCAGGCTGCCACAACCAAGCCGTCGATGCACTTTCCCGACTTCCGGAATCCGAAACTCTTCAGCTGACGACCGTTACGGTTCGTGAGTGGGAAGGTGCCGCAGAAATTAAAAAAGAAGTGTTCAATGATGAGTGTCTGCGCCAAATCCGACAGCAAGTCATTCACCGCAATGCACCTTCTAACAAATATACGGTTGTGGGTGGACACCTTCTACGACAAGGGCGGATGATCATACCCAAAGGATCACCCCACATTCAGAACATTCTCAGAGAATTTCATGACAGACCCTTGGGAGGTCATTGGGGATTTCTAAAAACCTACAAACGCATCAGCCAGCAGTTCTATTGGTCGGGAATGAAAAACGATATCAAGAGCTATGTTAACGCATGTGGCCGCTGTCAACAGTACAAATCATCATCCCTCGCGCCAGCCGGTCTTTTACAACCATTGGCTATCCCTAGCCAAGTTTGGGAGGAGATCTCCATGGACTTCATTGAAGGACTTCCGAAATCAAAAGGGTTTGATTCCATTTTGGTCGTGGTCGATCGATTCAGCAAATACGCGCACTTCATTGGCATGCGACACCCCTTCTCGGCAACGGACATAGCCATCACTTTCACCACGGAGATTGTTCATCTTCATGGCACGCCGGCAACTATTGTATCCGACCGTGGTAGCGTATTTTTAAGGAAATTCTGGTCTGAGCTGCACAAGCTACATAACACCCAACTTTTAATGAGCACAGCGTATCATCCCGAAACGGATGGCCAGACGGAAGTGACCAATCGAAGCTTAGAAGCCTACTTACGTTGCTTTGCCGGTGATCAACCTAAATGCTGGTATGACTTTCTCCACTGGGGCGAGCTCAGCTACAACACCTCATACCATTCCGGACTGGGAACATCTCCATTCCGCGTCCTCTACGGCCGAAATCCTCCATCCCTAGTCCGATACGGTCCAACCCCCACCCCGCTGGACGACCTCAACGAATTTCTATGCGAACGGGATCGCATGCTTGACCTATGGAAATCACACCTGCAACGAGCCCAACATATCATGAAACACCAAGCCGACAAGCACCGTCGCGATGTGGAATTCCAGCAGGGTGATCAAGTATATCTCAAGGTAAAACCGTACCGCATGAAGACTCTGGCCCGACATCCCAATGAGAAGCTGGGGCCAAAATACTTTGGACCCTATCCCATTGCAGAACGAATTGGAAAGGTCGCCTACCGTCTCTCACTCCCCTGAAGAAGCTCAGGTGCACCCCATGTTTCATGTGTCTCAACTACGCAAAGCCATCGGCCCCAACAACCCAACGCTGCCGATGCCGACTGCCCTCTCAGCTGAAAACGAATGGCGTGTCACACCACAGGCCATCTCAGAATTCAAACCCTCCTCGGAAGGCCTTTTGGTACGCATACATTGGCAAGGACTCCCTGGTTCGGAAGCTATGTGGGAACATGCAGCGACCCTACAACAACAATTTCCAGACTTCCAGCTTGAGGACAAGCTGGTCAAAATAGGAGGGAGTATTGATATGATCCCCTTAAGGACGTATGCGCGCAGACGAATCAATACCCCGCACAAGCCCCTCCATCAAGACGACAGACCGAATGGGCCGACCCACGAGGAAGCAGAAGATATAAATAGAGCTGAAGGAGGTGAAGGAGGGCATGCGTAAACACCCAAGTAATATCTCCCTCCCGACTCTCCCCTAACCCGAACTCTGAAGCTCCTGAACTCACTCTCACCCTGTCGATTCCACAGATCCGCTCGGACGTGGACGGACGACCGCAGGACGTCGCCGACAACTCTCTCTCTCTCTCTCGATCCTCAATCTCCTCTCGACTCTTACTCCTCAACCTCATCTACTTTCTTGAGGATTGATAAAGATACTCGAATCCCTTCGTTCATTTAAGTGAAATCGTGATTACAGTCACTATTCGGGAACCCCGTGAGAGGAGTCTTAACAGAGTCATGCCACTTTACTGGATATAGAATACTTCTTCATTCTATCATCAATTTTTGGAAAATGGATCATATCATCAATTCCCTGAGCCTTATTCATAAAAAAGAGGATATTGACTAGCGCACAAGAATAAAGAGAAGATTACAGTGTCAATGTTTCAGTGTCTAAAATTTTATGAACATGAGAAAGATAATGTTACAGGTTCCTGATAGATTACAAACCTCCCATCCTCCTTTCCAACCCAAACTTCCATCCATGCAGAAACCTGATCTTGGCAGAATATTTGATCGTGTGGAAGATTGTCAAGAACCTGAACAGAAAAGAAAACAAAATTTTAAGTTTCGACAAAAGGAATCAACCAAATAAAAGTGCAAGAGGGAGGGAGGGAGAGAAAGATAAGGAATGAAAGAGAATATGTTTTACCAAAAATTGGGTGTGATGTACAAAAAGGTAAAAATTGTAATGGAAGAAGCAACTATTTGGCAATTCAAGAATAGCAGATGAAAAACTAAATTATTGGTGTGCAATGAAATATGTGAAAATGTTGAAGTATTTCCCAAAATTGGTTCTTTATAAGACAACCTGTCCACTAGAGGAGTTCTTGAGCAAGTTATACGAGCATTGACTCAGTTTATAAATTTTTCCTTACACATTCATGCATATTGAGAGAGCCCAGCCCATAATCACATACCAGTGTTCGGTTGGGCGAAAACATCCTGCCAGTTCACATCATGGCTGAACAAGGATATCATGGACCATGCAGAACCAATGGGACTCCACTAGGCCTTGCAGAACCTGACTGTGCCTTGACCCTACTCTTGGAGGGGGCAGAATATGGGAAAGAAAGAGAGCCCAATGGCACCAGAGAGTGGGGAATGCAAGAGACAGCACGTGGGTGGCATGAGTGGCTAGCAGCAGCGCAAAAGGCTCATGACAATGCTCAGAGGCATGAGTTATTGTTAGGGATGTGTTGAAGGATCAGATGTGGTAGACTGAGCAGGGATATGAAACACTGTGCTGAGGCAGTAGAAGGCACATTTTGGCAAGCACTTGGTTGAGCATCGTATTTTCTGAACATTTCGGTATAAAGAGAGGTATTGGTATCTGACACTGACCCTCTGATGACATACCAGTGAAGGAAGTGGCAAAATCAATCGTAGTGATTGGTAGACTCTCATGGTTCTGGAATGAACACGTTTAAGAGGGCTATAAGTGTTGACCAGGAAGGTTCAAGATGGGTAGACAGTTTGAATCAGGATCTGGACGGAAGAAGCCCAGCGCAAGGCTGGAGCAGTTGGATCTGTGCGCCATCTTCCTGCAAGAGACGATTTTTCTATCTCTACTCTTGTAATCAGGGAGATTGAAGAGAGTAGATCTCCTATTTCCCACAGATACGGTCTGAATCTTTTATACCTTTACTAAATCACATCAGAACTCCATCAGTATTTTTCAGCTGCTGTGAGAAAAATATTGGCACAGATGGTCTTTGCAATGATGCCGCAAAGAGAGCGACAACCAAATGGTGAAAAGGAAACACCACAAGCCAGGCATTTCAAACAGAAAAAAACCAGAAGCCAAAGAAGATATGTTCCGGAGCCTAAACTGACATCCTGGAAATGAAAGAGCAGATAGATACAGTGACTGTCTTCTGGGATAAACTGGTTCGTCAAACCAAAGAGATCCAAATGTGCCTTGAGAGCACCACGGAGCGGCTGGATGACATCACATCCATCCTTTGATGTTATGCCGCATGACACAATATGCCATTGCAATCAGTTTTGCAGGGAGGAATGGGGACTGGATCTTGATGGCAGCGGATTGATACAGGAAGATTTGTGCCAGGCGCAGGAGTCAGGTTGGTATCAGATGGTGATTCCTATGTTCATGTGGATCTCATCTTCAACTTTTTTTTTTTTGAAAGAAGATAGAAAGCCACCCGAAGCTGATGCCCCCCTGTTGTCATTGGAAAAATGACTAGAATTTCGATTACATCAGGGGTGCTATCCCCGAATGGGTTGAGCCACCGAGGTGCCAGGATCTTGCGATCCCCCTCGCCGCATGGGGCAAGAAAAGGGAGACTCTTCTAGAATCTGAAAAGATCCGCAACGAATTCAGCAGTTATCAAAATCTGAAAAATATCTATGTTCATGCCAGCCCAGAATCTGTTGTTTAGTTTTGTCAGTCAGTCCTCTGACATACCTGCTGACATAAGGATGCCTTCATCCTAATTTAAGTTGCCTTTTCTTAGGCCTATATAAGGCTCCCGTGATAACTCTCGAGGTTAATTCGAGTTATACCTTTTTGAAAGCATTATTTCTCCTCTGTTGGGTGTTATTTCTCTGTGAGAGAGCTCCAGTGAAGTGAAGTTAAGAACTAATTCCATGCGGATTTAAAGGTTGAGAAGGCTAGCTTTATGGATTCAGGTCTTAAGCTCCTCATGGAACAAAGGCTTGGGAATTCAAGTCAGAGTTCTGCATTATTTTTGTGCTAAGACTGCTCACTTCCTCTCCAAGTTAATTCTTTCCGACAATTTCCTATAACAGTCATGAGTAGGAAACATAGGGGTCCAATTATTTTTCATAGACCCCTTAAACAACTTGACATTTCAAAAATTACCCCTCAACTCCAAAACAAGTTTTTTTTTCTTTCAAGTAAAACGTAGATCTGCATTGCACTAAGAGAAACCTAAGTCTTCTACCCAAGCAATGCAGGAATTTCTGAATTTAAGTACTGCCTCAACCCAAACATCCACAAAAGATTTAAAAACATTCCTCTGAAAGGCAGAAGCAATTTGGTTATGCTCCAGTTATTACCTATTTCCAATGGAGTAAACATAAGAAGCACCTGCTTTGATAGTGACTAATCACCAGAGGCCTACAATAGTTGAAAGAACAGGGAAGGAGCCAACACAGAGTTTGGTCACATGTGGAGGAGAGCAAAGGGAACAATTCTTCCTTCCCAATTTCCAGCAGACGCCAATCCCTGTCGCAACCTCTCTTGTATTTTTCATTGTTCTTGAAATAAAATCTTTTTTTGAAAAGAAAATCTTGATTTTTCTCTTTATGCTATAGTTCATCGCTATAGGGATCTTACCACATTTCTAGCTGTTAAAAAATTCTTTCTTCACTGGAAACCCTAGCCACTTGAAAGCTTGCATGGGAAAGACTGTATATCAGAAGTGAAAGTATATTCCATGAATCATAAATTTCATCTTAAATACAGATTGTATGGTATCTTATCCAATAATGGATCCAATAGATAGATTCTGATAATGGAGAGTCAAGTGTTCTTCTCAAAATTTTAAAATAACAAGCAAAAACCTAAGAATTATATAATAGTAACATAGAGGGGTTGAAAAGTAACAAGAACAAAAGATATTTGCATGTTTGAGTACCTCAAGCATTATAACCCAACACGGTTGAGTATCTACACTACCTGCAGATGACAAGAAAGAAAAGATCCCACTTCAACTCAACAATCAGAAAGCAAGATACATGCCAGGAAACTCGAAAACCTTAGAAGAAATGATATTATGAATTAGTGTGCTATAGTACATAAAAGCCAGATGTCTTTATGATTGATTTGCTAGTATCTCAAGTAACAGAATCACTGACTGAAACAGATCACATGAAACTACTCATGAATCGAAATCACACATTATGAAGCAACGAAAACCTACAACTACAAGGATATTCGAACGTGATATAGACCTTTTTCTAAAAAAATAGTATAAGATAAATATTGGCAAAAGAATATATCAGAATGATCAGCCAAGATGAACAGAAATCTACAGGAATCATTATACTAAATAGAAAACTGACCAAAAAAATGAATATCTACATCAAGTTTAATGTTTATCAATTGAACTAAAATATTTTAAATGTTCATCTCACAAAAACCAGTCGGCAGATTGAAAGAATATTTCTTAGACAAAAACAGAAACTTACTCCATCCACTTTTATTGGATGCATCACGACATTCTACACTGTAGCGTGATAGATGGCTTTGAACGTCTCCAACAGTTTCCAGTTGTTTCTCTGCTAGGGCAGGACTAATCTCCACTGATCTACAGAAGTTTTTAAGCAAATATTACAGAATTTTTTTGGCCTTTGTACCAGAAAAAGTGGCTGGCAAAAACAAGGTTTCTCTTTCTCAGAAATGGTTCCCCTTCAACTATCAGACAAGTAAAAGATGTCTCTCTCTTCAACCCCCCCCCCCCTCCCAGCGCATATAAACAGCTACACAGTAATGCACGTGCATCAACTTTCAAGCAAGAAACACATAAATAAACATGACAACAGATTTAGCATTTCAAGCAAAAGCAAATGCAAAAATAAACAATAAAATACCTCATCTTCCACCAATATTTCTTTTTCTTTTTATTTTATTTTAGATAAAAGGGAAGGGCACCCTGAAATGGATCCCCCCCCCATGTCATTAAGTTAATGACCTAGGATACAAATCATGTGCTACAAGGGTACAATAGTTGAGGGGCCTAGACCACCTCTGTGCCAAGAAGATACAAACCCCCTTGTGTTGTGCTGGATAGCATCAACCGAGGGGGTATGACCCTTGAAGATGACTTCGTTCTTATGGGTCCAGAGAGACCAGAGTGTGGAAAAAATAGTTAGCCACTCAGCTTCGCGTCTGAATGTTCTGCCACAGAGAGATCGCCAGAAAGCCTCCTCTGAGGTAGCCATGAGGCAGCCGACCCCCGCCGCCTGCCATGCCGCCTGGGCAAGGGGGTAGGCGAAGAACAAGTATGAGCAATCTTCCATTGCCCTTGCACACACCAAGCACTCCACAGAAGAGTCTGGGCCTATGAGCTGCCATAGGGACCTCGTCATCAGGCGTCGTCGTAGGAGGAGTCAGGCAAACACCTTGATCTTTAGAGGAAGATGGCACTTCCACACCAAGCGGCACCTCTACAAGAGGAGCCAGTTCTCCCAGTGCTCTTAGCCCCGAAGAAGTCTGTATGCAGCTCGGGTTGTGAAATTAGGGCCTCTCCACACCCACGAGTCATGGGCTGCCTCTAACAGACGCCAGTCAGCACAGAGCTCCTGCAAGCTGAGCAGCTCAACCACCCGCTGGTCGGGCAATGCCTCGGGCAAAGCTGGAACCCAGACGTCATGCCAGGCCTGCCGCACTAAAACCCCCGGATTAGTGGATAATGTATGGAGGCGAGGGAACTTTCCGCTCACACGGCCATTTCCTGACCAATCATTGTCCTAGAAGCGGAAGGTCACCCCATACCCCAACGAAGGTCAGAATAAATTCTGCACCAACGGGAAACACAGTTGCACGCTCGACATAAAAGTGGAGTCGCCAAGTCTCGGGGTCCGCCAAAACTCCCAATCCAGCGAAGATCCATCTCCGTCTTGTAGCACCATTGATACTAAGTCACCCAAAGATCGCATCTTCCGGCGCACCCACTTGGTCAGAAGGGCCGTGTTGGTCTGTTGTAGGTGACATATGCCTAGCCTGCCCTGAGCACAAGACGGCAGACAGTAGTCCACGCGACAAGCGCTGCCTGCCTTGACCCCTCGAGCTGGGAATGTCACCAAAAAAAGCTTCACATGGACTTCTCGAGACGTCTCCTGACACTAGTCGGCATCCTGAAAATTGACATGTAGTAAATGAGTATAGCGGCTAGGACTGCCTTCAGAACTAGGCATCCCCCACGCGACAGGAGGTGTGCCCGCCAACATCCCAGGCGCGTCTCCACCTTCTCAAATACTGGATGTCAATCCTAGATCCGGAGCCGGCGGTCGACCAGCAGCATCCCTAGGTATCGGATTGGTAGGACTCCGATGAGAGTCGCCAGGATCTGTGAACATTCACCCATCTCCTCTACGTGTAAACCGCACCCCACAAAGTTGGACTTGGCCTGGTTCAGTTTGACACCCGAGAAATCCAAGAAGATTTCCATCATGGTCGAGAGTGTCTGTGCCTCCGCCATGGATCCCTGGATGAAGAATGTCGTATCGTTTGCACATTGCAGCAAGGGTATGCCAACGGGAATGTTGGCCGACTGGAAACCAAATAGGGCTCTGTGCGAGCACACTTGCATTGTGCATACCGCCAAGGCATCCACTGCTAGGATAAAGAGTAATGGGGCTAGAGGACAGCCCTGTCGGATGCCTCGTTGAGGGTGAATCCATCCCCCTTGCGGCCGACCATTCACCAGGATGGCGAAGGCGGAGATCGTAACTCATTGCTTCACCTAGCGCATCAATGTCTCCGGGAATCCCCATCGCCGGAGGAAGTTCCAAAAAAAACGCCAGTCAATAGAGTTATAGGCCTCAGCAAAATCTACCTTCCACCAATATTTCATGCAACTTATGCAAATGAATATTTCATGAGGCGTTGTATGACCAAAAAAGCTTTGTATGCAAATAAATACTGCAATGCAAAACATAAAAAACATTTACTAGTGATGACAGGTATACATGTATTTCATGTGATTGTAGACTTTGGGAGGAGCATTCAACATCATATAATCCATTATACACTTTGCACATGTTCCCGAACCTCCACCAATTTCATATATCTGTAGAAAAATATGAAATGTCTTAGCCAAGTAAAAAGGTAACAAAGGAATGAATCAGGAAGAGAAAGCATTTACAATCAGGTGAGGGTAAGCATTTACAATCCATGAGGTTATTTCATAATGTTGTAGGAAGCTTTGTCACAAAATGGCTAAAATCAATCAAATCTAAACTTTTATCCCCAAGCGGGGAAAATTAAAACATATCTCATCCCATAACTTCAATAAGGGGCAACCAGCAATCATCTCCAAGTCCTTCAAGATGCAAAATGAAACATCTTCAAGACACAAGAGGGAAGAAAATGCAGGGTTTTTCTAATCAAGTAGACTGACAATGTTCACCAAGCTACAAAGCAATGTGAACGTGAAGAATCTCTCATAGAATATCGAGGACATTTTTTTATTTATCTTCTATCATTAACATTAGTGGAAGACAACAATCAACGGAATATAGAAAGAAAAAAAATTTAGGTAGCACAGAAATGAGTCTAGCGGGAAAGCTCTAGCACTCAGAAGATATTGGAGAATAGTCTCCAACCATTACATAAATCTAAATTTACATAAATCTAAATTACAGAAATCTCAGGGGGGAAAAAAATACAAATTCTATGCTTTACATCCTAACCAACCAGCACAAAAATTATTTGATGGAACATGATGCAACATTCTCAGGAGATAAAATGAAGACCATCCTAAAAGGGATGAAGATAAAATGAAAAATTCCAAGAAGATCACCATCAGCAAGGCTTGGAATGAAGATTGCTTGTCAAGAGAATTGGGGAAGCCTGCTTGATCTTTCTCAGATTTCTCACAACGTCAGTTGAAGTTTGGTGACGAGGCACCCATGACATAAGATTGCTATGGGCAGATAGGCTCTCATTCTCCCAAAGTTGGTGAAGAAAAATAGACCAGCACTTATCCCTACTTACCTATTTGTGGGAGACAATTGGGGCTTATTGCGGAAGCTCTAGAGTTTCTAGTGCACGCAATATAGCAAATGAAGAAGAGCACTGAACAGAATCTGTACAATGTGGAGGAGTTCGACATTGATTATTTGGCCATGTTACCACTCAAAATCAGCACGTTGAAGACTGCGTAGAGGAGGATATGGCACAAAGGGTTGGTACCATACTACTACAACATATTTACGGTAGAGGCAGGCCTTGTAAAGGTAGGTACGGGAGAGCAACAGTGAGCAAGGGACAGCACTGGCAAGAAAGGGGAAAGGAGAGAGTCAATGAGGGGTGGGGCCAGAGGGAGGAGCAAACCATATGTATGTATAATAAGAGAGGGAGAGAGAAGATGATGATGGCAAGAGGAGTGTGGAGTAGAGAGAGATGATGAAAGCACTGGTGAGATGGGTAGAGAGGGAGTGGGAGAAAGAATCAGTGAGAGGGAGATGGAGAGCAGCAGTGAGAGGGGTGTGGGGGGTGAGAAAGAGCATGCTGACGAGAGGGAAAGAAAAAGAGAACCCCAGTGCAAGAGGGAGAACAGGGGATGAGGGTGGTGGCAGCAGCAGCAGGTGACAAGAGAGATACTACTCCAGTGGCAATTGTGGGCCATTGGATCAGTGGAGGCTTATCTGATGGGTCATAGTGGGCTTATCAGAAGAGGGAGCAGTTAGCTCAAGAAAGCCAACTGCTCCCTCTTTCCCTGGGTAATGTCTTCTCAATGGAAGTTCACCAGAAAGAGGTCTTCAATATTTGTTATTCTTCACAAAGATTCAAGACATGGGTGCAAAAGAAGGATCTCCTTCTCTCAGAAACCTCCAAGACATTAATAGAAGAGGTGTGTAATGCCAGGTTGTAGGTCCTCATTGAAGGCTAGAAGGGGAAACGGGGAGGCCCAGTTGGTATTATGACCAACAAAACAAGTGTGATACATGCGTGCAGGGATACAAAAGGGAGCTGAATGAGGATCTAAGCAGTCTTTTGGGGATGACATTGGGTTTTAGGGTTTCTGTCATGAACGCCACACCAATCTCTTTCTCTCAACATGGCCTTCTTGATACAAGGAATTAAATCCTTATGCATAGCTCGGGAAATAGTTGCTATCCTTCTGTGTTCTCAAGTTAAACGAATGCATGAGATATGGCCACATCCTTTCTTCTTCCTTGAAAAAAAAGGCTACTTCAAAGATATCACTTGCATGGAATTGGAATGCAGTCACATTAGACGACTGACAAATAACAATTTGATAGTCTACAATGTTTTTCTAACATTAAATGAAGATCACCTGAAATCACTAATCAACCGGTACAAGTACCCTCTTCTTCCTATCCAAGAGGTCAGCCATCCTTGGACTGCCCAAGCCTGAACATCCTTACCCCTGGAATTCTTCTCACCCAGGCATCCCTCCCTCCTGGGAGTCACCCATCCCTGCACTGCCCAAGTCTGAGTTTTCTTCTCCACCCAGATGCCCCTCTTATAACTTAAGAGGGACAGTCTATTATGTGTCACTTAAAGTATCCAGTCACCCATCAAGAGAACAAGTTCCAAGTCCAATACTGTAAATCATCCTCAGAAGTCTAACTCTCAACAGCAAGAAAATAATATGAAATACAAGTTTTAGTAGACAAAGGATAAAAAATTCAAACTATCCACAAGAGTGAAGGTAAGAAACAGTCAGATTTTGTTATCAACAAAAAAAAAAGACTAGGTGGGATATTTCTCAGACACAATTCAAGTGTTAAGATTTATAGAAGATCATTAAGGATTTGGAGAGGAAAAAAGACTTAAATTAGAAGACAAAAGTAAAAACATCTATAACACTTTTGATTATTAAAAACGATGCAACAGTTTTTTATAATAGTAAAAATGATGCAACATACAAAAAATTTCTTCAGAAATTGATCTTGTTGTCAAGGGGAAAGAGTGATTTACTTTTAGAGGGACAGACAGGTTTGCTGTCCGTAATATTGCTTCAGCAATAGCATGAGCATACCATGGCTGAAAAAAGAAAGAGTAAAGGTGAAAAATTGATACCTAATAAGTTAAGACTCCTGAGATCCAAACACCATAGGCAAGATAGAAATAATCATGAACAAGAGTTTCTAAACCCTGCAACACAACAAAGACAGCGATTGTCAAAGTTCCCAGTGTTTTTTTGGCCTTCAACTTCCAAATAAGACGGTTACTACATCCTTGACATGATACTGGAATGAATCATGATATAAGGGTCTCATTAAAAAGAACGCAAGAAACAACCATGTTGATAGGTAAGTAGGGAATACAGTGTGGCATTAGCAAAACATGTTTCACACAGAAGAAGATGATTTAAAATGAAATCCCTGAGTCGGTTCATTAGGCACCTTCAATTTCCCCACTAACATTCTGTCAGACCACCTGGTTCCGAATATTTCAAAGCTAACTAGGGCCAGAAAAACCCTAGAACCTCTTGACCATGAGTTTGAGAGTTAGGCTCCCAATAACTCAAGTGACCTCCAAGTTGCCAACTTTGGCAAATCATTCAAAAGATATTGAGTTTCTAATAGGTCAACCTATTACATAAACGAGAAAAAAACTAAGTATAAGAGGGATACCCAGGTGGAGAGGAAGCATGCTAAGGCTTAAGCAGTGAAAGGGCAGGTGACCTCCTGGGAAGAGGAGCATTAGGGTGGAGAAGAAAGCTGGAGGTAAGCCTGCCCAGGCTAGGGCAATGCAGGGGTGGATCATCAATTATAGGGTTTGATAACCCTATAATTAGGTCAAACCGCCTCGTCGAGTAATCGGCCCTTTTGTTTTTAAAAAAAATGCTACATGTCCCAAAATTGAAGGGTCACTTAATTTCAGCTCAAAAATTGGTAAAGGATACTAATTGCCAATTGAGACTAGATGATTTTTTTTTATGAAAAGGGGGAAGGGCACCACAAAACGGTGCTCCCCCAATGTCATTCAAGCAAAGACAAAGAATACAAATCATGCACTACAGGGGTACAATAGTCTAGGGACTTAGACCATCTCGGTGCCAAAAAGACGCAAACCCCCTCGCGTTGTGCTCGATAGCATCAGTGGAAGTGATACGACCCCTGAAGATGACCTCATTCGTATGGGTCTAGAGGGAGAAAAGTTTGGCAAAAATAGTCTGCCACTCAGCTTTGCGTCAGAATGTTCCGGCGCCGAGCGACTGCCAGAACGCCTCCTTCGAAGTCGCCACGAGGCCTGGGCGTAGGGGCAAGCGAAGAACGGGTGCGAGCAATCCTCCAATGCCCTTGCGCACAGCGAGCACTCCACGGGAAAGTCCGGGACCATGCACTGCTCCAGGGACCTCTTCATCAGGCGCCGTCATAGAAGGAGCGAGGCGAACACCTTGATCTTCATAGGGAGACAACACTTACACAACAACCGGCACCTCTACAAGAGGAGTGGATCCTCCGAGTCCTCTTGGTCCAAAAGAAGTCTATATGCAGCCCGGGCAGTGAAACGAGGACAGCTCCACACCCAGGCGTGATGGGCTGCCTCTGACAGGCATCAGTCGGCAAGGAGCTCATGCACACTAAGCAACTCAACCACCCGCTGGTCAACTAATGTCTCGGGCAAAGCCGGAACCCAGGTGTCGTACTAGGCCCGCCGCACTGAAACCCCCAAATCCATGGGTAATGCATAGAGACGAGGGAACACTCCGCACAGTCAGCCGTGTCCCAACCAATCATCGTCCCAGAACTAGAAGGTCTCTCCGTCCCCCAGCTAAGGGTGAAAGAATCTTTGCACCAGCGGGAAACTAAACCACACACTCGACAAAAAATGCAAAGTTGTCATGCCTTGGGGTCCGCCAAATATTCGAATCCAGCGTGGATCTGTACCCATCTCGTAGCACCACAGATACTAAGTCGCCCGAAGGTTGCATCATCCGACGCACCGACTTTTTCAGAAGGGCCATGTTCGTATGTTGAAGGTGATGTATGCCCAGCTCGCCTTGAGACATGGGCCGGCACATGATAGTCCGCACGACGAGTGCCTCCCCCCGTGACTCCTCAGGCTAAGAACCTTGCCAAATGAAGCTCTGCATGGTCTTCTTGAGGCGTCTCTTGACGCCAGCCCGCATCCTGAAGATCGACATCTAGTAAACGGGTATAGCGGCCAGGACCGCCTTCAAAAGAAACAAGCGACCCCCGCACGATAGGAGGCATGCCCGCCAACCTCCTAGGCGCGTCTTCACCTTCTCAAATATTGGATGTCAAACCTGGAGCCGAAGCTGAAGGTCAACAAGTGGCACCCCTAAGTACCGGATCGGTAGGACTCTAATGGGCGTCGCTAGGGTTCCACAAAGACCGACCGAGGTTCAGTCAACCGGACCGGACCGAGACCGTCGGTCCACCAAATTGGGCCTTTGACAGTCTCGGTCGGGATTCGGTCCGGTCGACTGAGATATTTGGTCCTGAACCGGATGAAAAAAAAAAAAATTTGGTCTCCGCGGACCAGATATTCGGTCTTAACGAGAACCATTCTCATGCGGAGGCATGAACCGCTCCTCCCCAAGAGATTTCTCTGCATCACTCTCTCTTTCGTCTCCATGACCACCTCACTCCACATCTCCACGCAAGCACCCTTCGCGAAGAAGACCTGATTCCCGTATCCCTCGATCTTGCACCCCGCCCCTTCCTTTTTGTTCCTCGGAGTTTCCGTGTCTCCCATACAGATCCCCGAATCCCTTGCATCCAATTTCCTCATATCGGCCATGTCTCCCACCTTGAAAATGAACGAGAGATTGTCAACGATCGTGACATCAGAGAAGCGATCGGATGTGTCTTTTTCCCGGACAAGCTTGCTACAACATCTGAGATCCTAGAGGCGGATTATTCCTCGCTGACCGGACGGTCAGCTGTGAGATCCCGCCGCCATGAGGATATTCCTTCCCCGAGCCCAATTCGAATGTGTGACCGGAAATGCGGAATCTTGATCTGCATCGTAGATCTCTTGCTGTTGGATCTCCACCACCGGTTGTAGACTCCTGCTGACCAGGTCAAAGGCTAGTACGACGCTCGTGCTCCGGCGGCAAGTCTTGAAGCTTCCAAAGAGATATTCTTCTGAAGCTTCGATTCCCTGGACAGTGGACTTTGAGGAGGAAGAAAAATTATTGTTTTCCCAGTGCAGCGTCTTCTTCAGGAGACTCGGTCGATGATTTGCAGGCGGGGGAAATCTTCTGCACTAGCGGCGGCCGTTGACGGAGACAACGCCAGAAGCGAGTCAACAGCAGGGAAGTAGGTAAGGATGGTTGACTTGCGGTGGAGAGATAACGATCTTGCATCCGTGCGCCACGTGGACGGATCCGAACGGGGTGGCCGAGAGTCTCTCCCTCCACTTTCCGCATTCTGTCTCTCCCTTCCTCCTCCATCAATCTTTCACATTTGCCCTCTCTCTCCACTTTTGCGTTCTCTCTCTCCCCCTCTCCTCCCTCCAGCTTTCACATTCTCCCTCTCTTACGCTCCTCTCTCTCTCTACTGTTTGACTCTTTTTCTCGCATTCGCTCTCAGTTTCTCTCGTTACCTCTCTCTAATTAGACTCGCTGCATATGCTTATAAGAGAGCCTTGATTCAATCATGAAATCGCGCTCTTCCTAGGCCTCTCTGGCGGGAGACACCAATCCACAGAAGCCACGTGTTTTCCACGTCACCGACTTTGGGGCCGATCCAACAACCCAGATCAACTCCACTTGGTCGATTTCTCTCGCGATCGCCGCCGCAGTAGATGGCACACTCTCTTCTCCTCGCCGTAATCTAATCGGCGGCATTACCGACATCGGCGGTGCCCACATTCAGCACGACGGCGGTCCTTACCTTCTTAGCCGGCCTTTACGGTTACCACCCACCATAGGTAACCTGAAGGTATTTCTCACCCTCAACATCATAGATTTTTGTATCAGTGAATTTACTACTATTTTCATCTACATGGGGAACCCGATCCGATCATGATCTTCTTGAACATGATCACGCTTTGATTAATCGATCAACGATCAGCTGCCAGATCATATCAATGGACATCGATCACTACATCGATCTGATACACTGAGGGATCGATGCCTATAGACCCGAGACCGCCGAGGGGTAATTGCGACCGTTGAGAGGGAGCAAGGATGATTTCTGCAGGTCAAATGGGTCAAAGTTTGATGCGTCGGATATAGAAGCCCTTAGGACTTGATCCAAGCCGTAGAATCATGCTTCTCTCGAGAGATCATGGACGCTCGAATTTGGCGGCATTGGAGGGAGCCTCGTTGGTGCGGAACGGAGATAAGATGACGGAGAAGAGGTCGATGAAAAGAATTCTATCGTCGGAGTAACTGGAGAGAGGAGAACTCTCGCCGGCGAGAGCTAGCATTTGAACTCTTGGAGCAGGCCACCAATTCTTATATTCATCGAGAGTTCATTCTGCCAGTTAATTAAACTTCTAGGTGGGAAAATTTTTGACATTTGAAACTAGTTTTTGATATTTAAAAACTTTTTCTATTTGAAAATTTGAGACCGAAATTAAGACCTAACCGAACCGTGACCAAGGTTGACCGAGACCGAGACCGAGACTAAGGTTTGGACCAAGTATTATGCCAAAAACCGGACCGGACCAGAACCGTTGAACCCTAGGCGTCGCCAGGATTTGGGAGCAGCCACCCATCTCCTCTACGGGTAACCCGAACCCAACAAAGGTGAACTTGGCGTGGTTCAATTGAAGACCAAGGAAATCCGAGAAGATTTCCATCATAGTCAAGAGTGTATGTACCGCTGCCATGGATCCCTGGATGAAGAATGTCCTATCGTCGGCATATTGCAACAAGGGTATGCCACCGGGGAGGCTGGCCAATTAGAATCTAGACAGGGCACCGCACGAGCACAACTGCGATGTGCATACGGCCAAGGTGTCCACTGCTAGGATGAAGACTAAGGGGGCTAGTGAGAAGCCCTGCCAGATGCCTTGCTGAGTGTGAGTCCATCCCCCTTGCGGCCGACCGTTCACCAAGATGGCGAAGGTGGAGGTCGTAACGCACTGTTTCGCCCAACGCACCCACATCTCTGGGAATCCCTGATGTCGAAGGACGTTCCAGAGAAAACGTCAATCAATAGAGTCATAGGCCTTAGCGAAGTCCACCTTCCACATAAAACCGGCGATACCATCTCGATGCCATGGTGCTACAATCTCCTCCGCCAGCACGATAGTGTTTACCATCTATAAACCCGAAATAAAGGCAGACTAGAATGGGATAATTAACGATGGAAGTACCCCCTGGAGCCGATTAGCCAACACCTTTGCGAAGATCAAGTACAAGGAGTTAGACAGTGAAATTAGGCGAAAATCACCGATCTGTTCCGCCCTTTGAACCTTCGGCAAAAGCATAATATATGCTTTGTTTAGCATGTTCATCTAGCATTGACCGGCCTTGAAGTCCTCCAGCGCCGCCATGACTTCTTGTCCCAGTAGTCCTTGTAGAAGAACACCGGATGACGGTCTGGTCCGGGGCGCCTTCACTATTTAGACCTCACACTGCCGCTTTTACTTCATCTTCCGAGAAAGGAAAGATCAATTGTTGTTGTTGACACGGAGCTAAAGCGGACGCACCAGAGCCAGCCACTTGCCACCAATTAGTCGACCCCAAGCGGTAGAAAGCCAGAAAGTGCTCTGCAAAGGCTTGGCCGATTGCTACTTGGTCGCTAATCACCTGATCTCCAATACGAAGGCGGCGGATGCCGTTGAGATGACGTCGCCTGTTTGCCAACTTGTGGAAGAAACGAGTGTCAGCGTCTCCGGCCGACAGTCAGAGCTGCCGAGAGAGTTGGCACCAGTCCATCTCAATTCTAAGATCCACCTCTGCTACCTCGTCTCAGCACGTCTTCCACTCGCTAATCTCTTCTACCGTGAGAGGTCTAAGTTCTTCCATCGCATCGAGCATCTGGACTCTTGCTAGGGCGGTGTCCCAGTTCTGAGTCTGGGTTGTCTGTATCTGCCACCGAAGATTGAAGAGATGGTGGCGGAAATCTTTTAGCTTGATGATAAGCCGGTCTAATGCTAAGCCAAAATTGAGGTGAGAGTGTCACCACTTGGTTATGTCTCTTTTAAACCCTCCATCATGCAGCCACAATCAGTCCATTTTAAAGTTAGTGGACCGGCCGGGGCTGACTTGTGTAGACCATGAGATGGGCGTGTGGTCGATGGCCGGGCGAATTGAGACTTGATGATGATTATCGTGTTTTGTATGACAAGGTGAGTGGCAAGAAGATTGGACCTATTAGAGAAGATCTGAAACCATGTGACTGGACCCGTTCAGGTCCAGCCTTTATGAAAAAGCTCTAGATCAAACTGTGTGGATTTGAACTGCATTTACATAGTTTTCCCTATTTTACAAACCTAGAGACTAGGATTTTTTGAACTCGTCTAGGTGTTGGCTGGGCAATCATGATGCTTCAAGGCCAAGCGCCAATGCTGCTCGATAGTACCTCTAGAGGTCGTAGTGCCACAATGAAAGTGGAACTTTGTAGAGATTGGCACCCCTGGCAGTGCTGTGCACAGCAGCATAAGGCAGCTTGGTGATGAATAACACGGTGGTAGCAGTGGACAACAGCATGGTGACGTGACAAAGTATGGCAACAGAGCAGTGTGGCAGCAGAAGGCAATGTGGCATTGGAAAACGATTAGGCAGTGGGAAGCGATTTGGTGCCAGGAACGACTTTTCCTCCTATTACTAATTCATCTCCCCACCCCGAAGTTAAGCTGGTGCTTGCTATTGTACAAGAGGATACTGTACCAAGTGCTAAAGCATGCATGTTTTGTATCTAATTGACAATGATGGATTGTAATAGTCGAGAGGTATCTGACAAACATATCTTGAGGATATGCCCCGATGCAGACAGCTAGTTTGATGCACGAGGTGACTAAGTCACCACCTGGGTTTTCAGAAGATGACCCTAGCACATAGCCCAGGGTGATCATCACCAACAGCTCTAACATTTTGTGACAGAAGCAATGCAGCAGTGTGGCGCAACCTTAGATCATGAACAGCGAAAAACACTCACTTGACTCCACAAGTTTTGCTCACAGAATCTACAGAACTAGCTTCTTCAACACTCCTTGAATCCACAAGGCAGTGATGCTTGAGTCCACAAGCACTGGAGCACTCTCAAACAGGGAGAACACTTAAAAGAAAGAATGCAAAGCTCTCAATGGGGAATACTTCAAATTGTAAGTTCAAGGGTTACAATGAAGGGTCATTCAAGATGACAAAAACCATGAAAAGACGACACAACATAGGCTGAAAACAACTACCTATCAACAGAAATATCAGAGAACAAACTAAGAAGACAAATCAGGAGAGTTTTGACCCGGCCAAGACTTCTTCCGATATTGACATGAGATGTTGAATTCCCATGAGATGGTCTGGTTCTTACATGATTCTTTATAAATCTTGTCAGTTTTTGGGGATTCTCCAACCCGACCAGCTAAGGTTCTAATGGGCCACACTAAATTGGCTCCTCAGCTCCATCATGCACTACATCACAGAAGGAAATGCAGCGGCCAAAGGCAGAGAGCAGCTATTATGTCAAGCAGACTGGTTCTGACATTAAAGTCAGAACCCTCCCCCCCCCAAGTTCTGGCTATGGCAGAGCAAAAATCTGGTTCAGATATTTAAGGTCAGAACCCCCAGTTCTGACTATGGCAGAGGTGAAGTAGGGCCAGAAAAGACCTAGAACCTCTTTACCTTGACTGCTAGAGTCAAGGTGCTGATAACTCAAGGGACCTCCAAGGTGCTGACTTTAATGCATTGGCCAAACGATTACGCAGTTTATCATGGGCCAACACATTACATTAAAAACAAAAAACAAACTACAAAAGGTTTCAGACATATTCACTCATTCAACAGCAAAAGGAAATTAAGAAATCAATATAGCGAGAAAATTATGGCAGGGAGCTAAAGTGAGAGAGTCGATCAGCCCCCGTCAGAGGAGCATCACTATTTTGGCAAGACCTGTGACAAATCTTCTCACACGTACATGAATTCTTTAATGCCAGGTTAGGGGACAGCTAGGTATTTCAGTACTGGTTGAATGCCTGGTCACTGCAAAGAATTTTGAGGGAAGCATCTCCTCGCCTCTTCGCACTTACACGGAAACCCTGACGCCATGGTTGGACTGTTGGGACGGAAACGTGGGGGCCTGACCTTTGACGGTGCAGTGTTAGACGAAAGGGTCATGAAGCTCATATGTATGCAGCAGTCCTTAATACATTAGAGACCATACGTGTAAAACAAGACAGCTGGGAATGGGAAAACACCCCGTTTCCAGTTTCTAAGACCTATACCAGGATCCGAGAGGGACCATGGTTGAAGGCGCCGACAATCATCTAGGCATGTAGGATCATCAGGAGATAGAAAGTTCTCTTGAAGCTCCGAATCTTTGGATAACTTATCTTCAAACAAAGGCTAATGACTCACGTGCTTCAGAATAGAAAAGGTCGCTAGATATGTCGGTAGATTGTGTCTTGTACTCCAGAGGTGAAAAAGACTACATGCACATGTTCTTGTAGTACCCTTTTTGTTTGAAAAGAGGGAGGGGAACACCCCAACTAGTGCCCCCTTTTCTCATTGATAGAATGACGCAAGGATACAAGTCGATCGTTACAGGGGTACAAAGTGTGAGGGGCCTGAGCCACCTCTGTTCCAGAAAAGAAACCCCCCCCCCCACCCGGCGTGTTGAATGGCATCGCCAGAGGGAGCTACGCCCCTGAAGATGACCTCATTTCTGTGAAACCAAATCGCCCATAACGTGGCGAAAGCTCGTCTCCAATCCGTCTCCCATCTGAATGAGCCATCTATGAGGGACCTCCAAAACGTCTCGTCCGAAGACACGACGAGACGAGCAACCCCCGCTGTCCACCATGCTTCCTGGACCATCGGGCACGTGAAGAATAGGTGGGAGCCGTCATCCTCCTCCCCATCACATAGAGGGCAGCTCACGACAGCTCCCGGGACTAGGAGACGCTGCATGGTTCTCGTCATCAGACGATCGCGCAAGAGTAGCCAGCCGAAGAGTCTAATCTTCAGCGGAAGCCATTGCTTCCACACCACCCGGCGGCGCCAGACGAGATAAGCGGCTTTTGGGGGCGCTTGCCCCTGAAGGAGGCGGTATACTGCCCTAACCGAAAACCTGGAATGGCGCCATAGCCAAGCATCTTGAGTCTCTGCAAGTGGTCTCAAGTTGCCCCGCACTATTTGGGCCACCTAGGGGATACTGTTGGTGGATGCTACCACTGAGATGGCTTTCGAGGACTCAATTCACTGATGCAGTTTTAGAATAAAGGAGGGTGGGCAAATACTCGTAGTGCTATGGGCAATATGGCTACACCAGAATGAGGTGTTATGCAAGGGGAGGACAGCTTCTACTGACAGAGTGGTCCACGATGTGAAGGGACTCATGGGGTCTTGGGTTCCCCGTACCTCGTAGGGAGTTCAATGGATGGATTCTGTTTTGGCTGATTGATAAGGATTGTTGATAACCCTATCATCAGGGATCCACCCTTTCGTATTTCAAAATAAAAAAGAAACGAACTTGATAGAAATGAAGGTCATAAGGAGCACATTTTTTTTTATGATTAGAGGGAAGGGCACCCCGAAACAGGTGCCCCCCCCATGTCATTAAAGCAATAACAAATGGTACAGATCATGTACTATAAGAGAACAATAGTCGAGGGGCCTAGACCACCTCGGAGCCAAAAAGACGTATACCCCCTCAATTTGTGCTGGATAGCATCAGAGGACGGGGTACAACCCTTGAATATGACCTCATTCTTACGGGTCCAGATGGAACAAAGTGTGGCAAAAATAGTCTACCACTCAGCTTTGCAGCGAAATGTTCCGCCGTTGAGAGACTGCCAAAACGCCTCCTCTTGAGTCACCACGAGACGTCCAACGCCCGCCGCCTGCCACACCTACTGAGCCAGGGGGCAAGAAAAAAACAGATGCGGGCAATCCTCCCCAGCCCTTGCGCACAGCGGGCATTCTACGAGAGAGTCCAGGACCATACGTTGCCGCAAGGACCTCGTCATCAGGCGTCGTTTTAGCAAGAGAAAGACGAATACCTTGATCTCCAAAGGGAGATAACGCTTCCACACCAAACGGCACCTCTGCAAGATGAGCGGATCTTCCGATTCCCCCTGGTCTCGAAGCATTCTGTATACAGCTCGGACGGTGAAGCTTGGGCCGCTCCACACCCACGAGTCCTGGGCTACCTTCGACAAGCGTTGGCCGGCAAGGAGCTCCTGTAACCTAAGCAGCTCAGCCACCCGCTAGTCAGGCAATGCCTCGGGCAAAGCTGGAGCCCATGCTCTGTGCGAGGCCTGCTGCACCGAAACCCTTAGATCCGTGGATAATGCATAGAGACAAGGGAAAACCCCGCGTAGTCTGTCATGCCCCGACCCAATTGTCATCCCGAACCGGAAAGTGTCCCCGTCCCCAAGCTGCGGGCAGAAGAACCTTTGCACTTGCAGGAAAAACGTATGCGCGCTCGCTATAAATGCAGAGTCGCCGCACCTCGGGTCAGCACATTTTTATTTTAATCATCTTATAGTCAAGCCTTGTGTATCTATCCACTAAAATAGTAATTTATTGCTGATTGTCATGGGCCCCTTATGTAAACACCAATAACAATGCAGACATTATTTAGACAACCAACTCTGATGTCAATGTCGACTTCTTTCCTTTCCATAAATTACTTAGTTATTTCTTTTGTAACCACCAAAGCTCTTTTTTTTATGTAAGAAAGCAGATCACCCAAAACGGTGAACCGCTATACAACGGAGGAAGAAGGGGGTAACGAGACCAAAAAAATAGCCCATCGTGCCCTCCATAACCTCCAGCTCACACATGCTCAAACCAAGAACCAACAAACCTCTCCACCTCATGGATGATTCCCTCACTTGATACCGCTTTCCCCTCAAATACCACCTCATTACGATGTAGCCATATGGCCCATACCACCACAAATATTTTTCCCCGTTCTGCGTCATGACCAGAAGGGTGCGTCATGACCAAAGCTCTTTGTTATTCCTATCTTTTCGATGAAACCTGAAAATCTTGTAGAGGATTGACAAGAAGGGTGCCTTGCATATCTTGGTTAGTAGTAGTGACATTCTTTAAAACAAAAGAATATAGTTTTTGACCAAACAAGCAATGGCATCTTTTCATATTCTTTCTTTAATGGGGAATCCTCCGGCATTGCACGTGTTCAGTAGAGTCCCACAACAATCCAAGCATGACCACAAAGAGCCAACTGTAATATAAAAGTATAAAAGGAGTTCCTGCAAATGTGTGGGATACGAACTCCATCAGGGTTATTGGTGTCTCCAGGTTAATAATGGCATTTAAGAGAAAGGATTGGGAACAATCAATGATTTTGGCCTTCTTTTACATCTCGTGCCCCCCTTTTCTTCTCTCTCTCTCTCTCCCCTACTGATTCTGATACATCTCAAATGGAATCATATCTGAGAGACGAAAAATAGGACATTATGATATTCTCCCTCTCCCTCATTCATCCTCCCTTCATCATATAGCTATTTCTGATTTCCTTATCCATTTCAAATATAAAAATAAATAGGTCATTAAGAGGATTTCATATGATATTGAAACCTCAAGTCAGAAAGTCAGTTTTGGAGATGATAACTGTCACCTAAGACAATTTTTTTCCCAATTTTGATAGCATACAAATAAAGCTAAAGCAAAGGCCTACCTTGAATAGCTCCACCGGAGTGAACCATGAAATATCATGCTTCTTGTACAGACTGTTTAGGTGCTTCATGTAAGCACTTCTTCCTACAAGTTATTAAGAAAAATAACTCAAAAGTAAAGATGCAGAGAACTTTATGAGAAATAAGAGTGCAGCTTAAAATTGAAAACCTATTCGATTAAAAAAAGAGAGAATCCAGACTATCTCTCCGATAATAATAGCAACCAAAACAAAGATACACATTGCTTTAAGGGTCTGTGAATCAACCTTTTTTTAGAAATCTTGGGTTTCTTTTGATATTTCATTATCGATAATGTATCATAGAAATTTTAAGAAATGGGCTCATGCAATCGATTATCATTCATTACTGGAGTCTTCCATAGAACTATGCCACTGGGAAAAGTTCATACTACTTCATAGAGATTGTGTGAAACAAAGAAATAGTGTGGAATAGTTTGCTATCAGCTAAAAAAATTTCCAAGCACCTCTCACTGATAATGCATTTAGCCAACTCGTAAAGAACCATCAATCGTCATTTGACTGCTCTAGCTAGTTGCCTAAAAAAATTCTGAATAACAGAGATGGATGGAGATTATATGGGACAGTAGAACAACAGATCCTAAGACGCAGATGGTGTTCCTTTATTTCATTTTATCCGAGAATATGATAAAACATGTTTAGAATAATTTGAAGCGTATATCAAAGGACACAGAAGTGAAATCCCAATATTCCAGACTTCGGAAACAGCTTTGATCTGTCACGGATTATCTCAGTGAATGGGTTTTACCTGCAAGTTGATTGAAACGGATGCTCCGGTCAAGAACTCCGACGGAACCGGACAGCTTGGAGAAGTAACCATAATCAGGATCGTACAGAGCAGACCTGATGAAGTCTCGGACCTGACGAATAGATCACTTTGAAAATTGTCATAAACTATTATCTATGTTCGACGTATAAATAGGCCTAGAAGACTTACCAGAACGGGACTGGCAATCGTGGAGTATCTCACTTTAAAGCGAATCCCCACCCGCGAATGGCTACCTCTGCAAATGACTGAGAAATCCGGTGATCTAGGAATGCAATGGCGCCACTGCGAAACCCGTCTCGCCATGAGTGCTCCCCCTCGGTGAAGAGAAATGATGAAAGGCTAATGAGAAGTAAAGTGGGGAGGGTTTAGAGGGGGTTTGAAGTTTCAAATTTATATGCATTGGGAAACACACACACACACACGTATATATATATATGTTTTCATGACTGAATCAAAACTTTGCATCATTGATCAAGAGCAACATTGCCAATTTTAGTAAGTAGGAAGACAAATAACTATGCTGTATATGGACTTATGATCTATATTTTGTGGATCTAGAATATCAATTTTGCATCATTGGGCAAACTTAATTTTTGATAATTTTAGTAAGTAGTCAAGACAATCAACTATATTTATGATCTAGTCAGCTATATTGTTGATAATTAGGGTAATGAATGTTGCATCATTGCTCATAAGGCAAGCAACTATATAAATCATCTAGATATCTATGTCTTCGGCTATAGTTTTTATCCATGATTGTCGCATCATTGATCAAAAAGCATGTTGCCGATGCTATTTATAAGGCAAGAAACTTGATAGATGATCTAGATATCTCTATCGTCGAGAAGATAGAGACCTAGATATCTATAAGGCAAGCAACGACGATGAATGTTGCATCATTGACCAAAAAAGCATATTGAGATTGATATTTTGAAGGCAAGAAAAAAAGATCATAAATGCGGCATCATGGATAAAAAGTCACATCGATAATTTTAGTAAATAGTCAGACAAGCAATTACAAGATTACCATTTTGTGATATATCTGAACTATATTCTAATGATTTAGAATATAAATGTGGAATAATTGAGAAAACTAGAAAAATGACAATTATAGTAAGTAGTGGGGCAAGCAATTAAATATACGATCAAAGCAATTAATGAAAAGAATTAAATGTATACTAAAAAGGCAAGTTAATCTAGTAATCTATATTCCGATTATTATGAATACAAATAATCTAGCCTATTTTATGATTGTTAGATAAACAACTAGAAATCTTATATAGTAACGATTAAGCATAAGTAGGAACTATCAATTTTAGTAAATAGTAAGACTCAAAACTATGCATATGAACTAGTAAGCCATATAATAATGAAAATAGTATAAATAATGCATCATTGAAAAAAATTCCACATTACCAATTTTGGTAAATAGTTAGACAAAGCAAGTAGATATATGATATAGTTGTCTATCTTTAATGGTGCGATTGGACCTATTCCTCCCCAATGTCATATTTGTAATCCTTCCCTCTCTCTTAGGTGTGGCTCCTCTCTACAACCTACGTAGAAGCCCTTTCATTGTCCATTGAACTTTCTAGTCTATTGAGACGTGCATAGGTAGAGGTCCTCTCATTGTTCATTGAACTCTCTAGTCTATTGAGATGTACACAGGTAGAGGCCCTCTCATTGTCCATTGAACTGTCTAGTCTACTAAGATGTCCACATGCTATCAGAACCCTAGGTATATCTAGGAATTATCGTAGATATACCTATTTCATCATATTTCTTATTATCTTCATCATTACTTATCCTCATATTTCTTATTCATGTTGATGATCTCTCCTCGAATATGCAGCACCCTCATTATTATTGTCGTTCAATTCTCTCAATGTTTGATTGATGTCTTTATAGCTTATATTGCCTTGACGTATCACATCAAGCCAATGCACAATCACAACTACCCATCATAATCAATAATGTTCCATTCTCACTCGCATTTACATCATTATTTACTTATTATAATGCATAATTGATAACCAATAGCCCACAATCCGACAAAAATGGACAGCAATTAATGTTGAAATAAAATTTAGTGAAAATTTCACCCAAGATTGTCAAGTGGTTGTTGAGTTCTAAGGTTGATAAGCCTTCAAAAATTTTGATCAAAATATTAAGTGCAACGAAATACATTGAATCGAATATTCAAAACATTGAGTCACCAAGAACAGATGATCCTATCACCTAGTATTTATGAGAAAATATACTAATAGGCTTCCCTTGAAGGAGTTCTTGAAGCTATTCAAGTGTCTAGCCTCTAGAAATATCCACATGGTCTCCAAATGGTTGGATCTCAATCTCAAAGCTCTTCACCAAGAGAGAAACATAAGAAATGAAAGAATTCTCATAAGGCTTTCATGAGCACCTTGAGTTGTGGTTGTTCTCCCCCTATTTATAGGCATTTGATATGTAGATTTTTTATAAAAACCCTCATAATTATGTCTATATCCACCAACATCCATAGAGCTTATGTCTATGACCTAGGTCCATATATCACTATTTAATAAATTTATAGAGCTAATAACACCTTATTGGTCAACCTTAATTAATTATCGATGTAAACATATAGATTACTTAATCAATGATCTATTTAACCCAATCGATAGGTCGAGCTGCCAGCATGTTAGGTGCCAAGTTATACCATGTACTATAAAAGATATGGAGTACATAAGAACTCCCTTAGGGAACCTTTTTCATCGAATACCATGCATTTATAATCATTTATCTGCACGAGACTAATGAATGACTGAGGGTACGGTCGATTGTCATACCCTAATCGGACACTCAGGTTTGTATCGATGCATATAGGAAATCATCAAAACTCCTCTAAAATTTCCACTACATTGGCCAATGATTTCATTGCATCTCATTCCTTGAGTCAATCTCCTCCAATACTATGGGCAGACGATGCCATATTGACCACACAATCATATTTGAGGACTTCATGTTGTATCCAATATATGACGCTATAGAGATCCCATGGCTAGAGATTCATAAGTCATAATCAATACATGGTCATCCATTCACAAAATGTATTCGGTGTCTCAAGTTAAATAACCACATACACAACCTTGACATGAATCAACCTGTATAACACCATTCATGGATACATATGGATCAATTGAGTGAACTCTTTATCCAAAGAGAACCCACCTTAGTGTCTCCACACCGATGGTTATAAGATCAACCATACTCAACATATGAGTCGGATCAGATAGTGATATTCTTTCTAGATAATTTGATGTCCTTCTCGAATATCCCATAAATTAGCATGTTTAGAACACATATTTAAATACTAGTGATCAGTGTATTATGATCTCACCATAATTCACTTAGTCATTCTATATGCTAATAGACTTCATTGCAAACATCACACAAGAACGACAAATAATAAATTTTATTTTAATGAACATAAACGAGATACATAGAAGTGTGATTGGCTTATAGGCCACATAATATCCATCAATGACATGGATCACAAATCAAAACAAGAGAATTTATTCCTCATCAAGAGTCATTTCTGAAAATTTATGAATTCCCTAAGTTTTTGGATTCTTTAAATTTTTCTCGATATTCTAAAAGCTTCAAATCATATTTTTAAGGGTTTACTCTAATGTGGTGTGGTAGTGCACCATTTGTGGTCATGCACTTAGAGACCCTAGCATGGCACTCAAAGACCGTTAATTTTAATAATTTGAATTTATATACTTTCTCTAATTTCATTTTATGCAGAGTTATTGCATAATCAAGGCCCTCCATTTTCACTTAAACGAAGGTGACACGTGACGCAAGAAAAATGGGTATTAATTCATCATTTTTTCAACACCACGTTCATTGATCACAAAAGTTGTAATGGTGCAAAATGAGATGAGATGATGTGGCATTATCTAAGCTCTCTAATCACAATCCAAAAATTAAGACTTAATTGTTGGCACATGGTGCAACCTCCATCATTCCAAGAGGCCCCTTTTTCTAATGGTTAAATTTTTTTCCTATAAATGTACTTTCTATTCTAATGAAAAAAACATTTTTGGAGAATTTCATTTCATCATACCATTTAGACAGATTTTCCTAGATAATCTTGATTGAAACATGTTATAGATTGATTTTCGCATCCAAAGAACATTTACGGTAAGTATTGTAAAGAGAAATTTGACGGAATTTATAGTTTCAACTTTGAATTTTCCCTTTGGAATCTTAGAATAAAAAGCATCGGATCCAATGATTAATTAGATCAATTTCATCATAGTTTTAGGTTTGTTGGGACATATTTTTTCTAGTATATTTTCATTGAGACTTAGATTTCAATTTCAAATAGTTGGTTAATATAGTTGCATTGATTTTTTTTTACCTTCTCTCACTTCCTAAAATTTTTTCTCTCTCTCTAACTCCTCTCTTTGATTCTCATTTGACTAAACTCTAATGACGTCATCAATACTCTCACCTCACGGGCAGTGTGAAAGCCCACTAAGGCCCATAATTATCTATCTCTTTCTTATGTCTTGCATAGTTGATAACATTCCATTCTATGTTCATTCAAACAATTAAAAACTCAACCATTACTTTTCTATCCATATAGGGTTGATTCAGAATCCTTAGTGCACTTGATTATTTTTTTAGTTTGTGTTTTTGGCACCTATGTGAAGAGAAAAGGCAACAGAGATGAGAAGATAAAGAACTTGGCTTAGCTTTCTAAAAGAAACCTGGCATTTTTAATTTCATGATATTTTTTAGCCTTTCCTTTTCTTGTTGTTAACTTTTCATGATATTCACAAAATTCTCTCCATTATTAAAAAAAATAGAAAAATAAAAAATAACATTTTGAGCTACATGGTGTAATGTGGCACTCACACAATCCACTTGCATTGTGCTTAGGTGGAGCCATGTGACGAGACGATACCGCGAGGTCGTTGATTTCAAGCGGTATCGCGTCAAAAATTATACCGAACTTACCAATTTGATGAAAATGTATCGAATTCAAGGGTATAATGGTAAATATGGGTCGAATCCACAGGGAATTTAGGAATTTTGAAGTGATCTTTTAGAATTTGGTCAAATCGGACAAGAAATTGATGGAAGAAATTGGGGAAAATGGTATTCTAAGAAAGTAGACTTCAAATCGATTCCACGGAATCAAAAATCGTCAAAATCGGACTTGATTTCGCGGAGAAATCATGAATTGAAGTGGAGAGATTTTTCGGAACGACGGAATCGCGATTTTAGAAGAAATTTAACAAAATTGAAATGGAAATCCTATTCTAAACAGAAATTAAAATTGATTGGGAGGTAAATCATGCAAAACCGCTTCCACTAAACTCATTTTGCAATCAAATCGCCGTGATTAAGCCGATTAATAGCGGAGAAAATCAACAACGCCTCGACGAACTTCAACGTGCGATTTCTCACTCAATACTCCACCAAATCTCGACTTCTACCCCTCCTTGGACGCGAAATTTGAAGAGGAAGAGGAAGAACTCGAGAGAAACGAGTGAGGAAGGTGTCTAGACAGTCAATTAGATTGATTCTCACTTGGATGCTTAAGAACGACGAAGAACACTTAGTTTTATAGGGCAAAAATTCGTAACCGTCCGATCGTTTCGATCGACGGTTACGATCAAACGGTCCATCGTGGACCGTTTCAAAAATATCCTAGCCGTCCGATCGCGATGGACAGTCCAGATGTGATCGTAAGAGAGACGTTATAAAACGCCTTCTATTTCGCCCCTTCGATCTTGATCGGACGGTCTGGATGCGCCCCGCCAGATCGCATCACGACCGTTATAACGCTTTGAATTTCAGCACGTGTCTTGATCGCGATCCGGTGGTCCGTGCTCCACGCGATCGACGCCCGTCGATCGATCGGCCCCTTTAATCCGTCGCTCCACATTGCGCCACGTCGCCTGCAAGGTAAGTAAGACACAAAATTTTAGTCCCACACGGACTTCATTTAATGAAACCTTCGGGTTTATAATACCCGACGGTTTCTAAGGGTATGACCCTTCCCATATAGGGAAGGACAAAGACCACTTTTATATAAGATAAATTATAAATATATAATCTATATATCCGCGCCACGTAGGCGCGTTGTGCGGGTCCGCGTGGCGCTGCCACGTGGCCTTGCGTGCCACGTCGCATCCACGCGGGCCCCGTGCCCCCCCTTTTTTTATTATTTTTATTATTTTTTATTTATTAAAAACGGTTAAAAATCGAAAATAAAATAAGAAAAATAGTTTAAAAATCCAGAAAAAATCCCTAAAAATAGAAAATTCATAACTTTTAATATATAACTCCGATTTAATCCAAATTTCTTTCATTTGATCCAAAATGTAATTATCTATTATTCTAAAAAGTCAAAATTAATAAATAATGAGAGTTTTAAATTTTATTTTCAAAAATATAGTTATTTTTAAGAGATTTTAACTTAGGAAAATATAAATAAATGTCTATAAATGCTTTCTCTCATTATTTTAACTCTAAAAACATCTATAATCTCAAAATAAAGATGGGTTATTAATTTATTCATCTTAAAATCATTATTTTAACCCTTATTTAAAGTAGTTTTGAGAATATAGTGACTTTTCATATAATAATAGAAAAATACATATAAGTATGATAACATGCATGAAAATGAAATCATTTATACTTAAATATGCATCAAAAATCATGTTTTATGTTGTAAATATCGCATGTTATCACCATGCAGGCAACTTATTGGATTGTGGCATGGGAGAGAATATTTAATGTCAAACTCATAAAGCTAATACAATGATGTAGCTCACGATGGAGCCCAAGAGCCTATTATTGAGAAACATGAGAAAGCCCACTTTAGAGGCCCGTTTCAGCTTATTGGGCAATTTGAGAATCTCAAGCAGGTGACATAATTGTCAAAAGATCAACTAGGGACAAGAAAATATCATGTATCAGATTATAAAGATCCTACAATATCTTTTTTGAGGCTTATAATAGCCCTAACAGAAGGGAGCTTCCTTTTGTTGTGTCAAGTGTAGTCCCTAACAGAAGCATGGTGTTAGAGTTGTAGTTCCAAGATTTTAAGTTGTCTTTTCAGGGGTCTTGTCCCTTGGACAACCCTTCACTTTTTGAGGCCTCTATAAGGTCCCCACCATAACCCTTGAGGACGCAATTGAAGTTAATCCCTCTTTGAGAGTTTATCCTTCTTCCTCTTGAGTGTTCTCCTTATTAGAGAGTGCTCTAGTACTTGTGGATTAAAGTATAACCCATTGTGAACTCAAGGATTGAAGAGGTTAATTATGTGAACTCAGAATCTAACCCTTCTTGTTGAGCTTCCGGATTCAAGTCCATGTTCTTCTCTATTCATGTGCTAAGGTTGTGTCATATAGTCTTAACTTGCTTTTACTTTTTTTTCATGGGGTATTAAATTCCTAAGGGTGATGTGGCATGGTAATAGGAACTAAAACATTGGTGGAACTGAATCCATTAAAGAAGCTAGGGTACATGGCACAGTTTTGATGGGCATAATCTTTTTTCACTAGACAAATCACAACATGAGATTACATGGAGCCTTTTGCTCCCCCCCTTCTTCCATTAAGAGTGTGATGTGCCACAATCTTGGAGCTTCAAATTTTAATGAAACTAGACTTTTGTCGCTCAATAACTAGCTTCAAATTTCAAATTGTAATCGAGTAATCTTTAGATTAATTGTGTTGAATCATTAGAAATTGTGTTGAATAAACTATAATGTTATAGATTTTAGTAACGATCTAGACAAAAAAAGCTTGATATATTGTCTTATAATCTGTAGTTTAATGATTGAGCATGTAAATGTTGTGACATTGAACAAGACATAACACATGAAAATTTAGTAAATAGATGAATAAGATTATCGACGGTACATTATTGAACAAATTGGCTCGTAGAATTTTTTATTAAATAGTTAAAAAATAAAGTAGATATATGATATAATCATTTTTTAAAGACTAGTAGTTACCATCATTTGTAAACCTGAAATATTGAAAATTTTAGTTCATAGCTAGACAAGCAACTAAATTTTATAATCTATTAATTTATATTTTAGTGATCCATATTTTGAATATCAACGCAATCCAACATTACATATTGAAAAATTATTTTAAGTCATCCATGGCCTTCTTGATCACCATTTTCATCGTGGATCTTTGGAGCTTTGGTTCATTAGTTCATAACCTGACCTGATATCCATGTGTGATTGAAAACTAGCAACAAGAGAGGAATGTAGTAGCAAAAATAGTGGCAGAAGTGACAACGAAGTGCAAAAATAGAAGAAATAGTTGAGAGATGTGGAATGAACTAGAATGCGTCGAAATCATGGGTTGTCTCGTCTATGGTCAACGTCAAGTGGGCGAGATGGGATAGAAGTGATTGGGTCGGGATAAAGTTGTCAAAGCTATCAACCGAGGGTTGATGTGGCCATGGATGGCTAGAGTCAGAATAAAAAATATACATTTTCCAAAAATATATATATTTGATTGAATCTTATTTGATGCATAGTGTTACTTGATCTCTAACCCATGTTGATTCTAGGATGCCCTATCTCTTCAATCCTAGTTCTTCTACATCTCTATTATAGAAAATTCATAATTTTCAAAATGCAACACTTTTTCCTCAAACTTACCTCATCACATCACAAATTTTTTCCTCTTTCTTTTCATGAATTCAATCGGCTCGATGTTCAACTTGATTCGATTTTTTCATGATGAGATGAAGTGTCCTTTTGAATGATGAGAATGATAAAGTTTAGAACTGATTTTTTTCAGCGTGATTGGAGTGAATGGCAATGATTCTAAATGAGCAATTTTTTTTTGCAAAAATTGGAGCTTGTTTAAATTTCTAGCTCTTTTGTTGTTTCTATTCAATCATATGCACAAATGTTCGTTCTACTTCTCAGAGTTTAAATACAAAACTCTCTCTCTCTCTCTAAGCATAAGATGCATCATGTTATATGTTTAATTCATGTACATCTTGGTGTTGTTTTATCTTCCATGGTGTATACTCAACGATCTCCTTGGTCAATTCTACATATGCCATCATCATCTCCTTGTGAACCATCCTCAGATGATTCTCAAATGGTATCACCATATCTTGGGCACCCATCCTCCCTTGTACTTTTGCCAGACTCTCCAATAGTGTCCTCCATCTCCTCGACAGAGTATTAGCACAATGATTCTAAGTCATCTAGGTTTGACCACCAATAAGATTTCTCCAAGTCTCCATGGCTTCACCATGACCACCAATACTCTACATCTCCAAGTATCCATGGCTTCACCATGACCAACAATAAGATTTATTGAAACATATCTCTAACACTCATTGGGCATGTTGAACATCTATACTCCAATGTGTGGGGGTGTAGAGGCCGAGTAGACAAAAGATCCGCTTGACCTATTATCTCGACATATTCTCAACCTCTTCGCCGTCTCCGTAGACCCTCTCCTACATATCGAGGGCGGCGGTATCCTCTCAAAACATACTTCCATTCCTTTCCCCTCAACATTCAGATAAAAATTATGAAAATTACCAATAACTTGGTAATAAAATTATGATACTTACCGGACAAATATAGTCGCCTAATCTTCTAATGCATCACATTTACCATGTATTCCTAACTCATACCGAAGCTTTATTGATTTCACAAAATATTTATCCAATTCTATTCAAATTCGACGATTTCCCGTTGCTTGTATTCCTAGCCCATCGGATCAGCTCTACCTTGCAAGCCTCTTTTGATACAAAACCACCTTACCTTTTTCTTTTCATTCATGGCATCAAGGGACTCAATCATTCATTTATAAACATTGGGTGGGCAACTTAATCACTTATGAATGGAATAAAAGGTGATATTTATGTATACCCGAAAAGCCTTGATCATTTATTAAATCTATGTATTTCCTGATACATTCAGAGATCCCAAATAGAATTCCCAGAATTAGGGAACGGCATTTCAATCTGATCGAGGGGGATCATGATCAACTTTGTGTTGATCGATCCCCGGGATCAGTCAAGTGGGTAGGATTGATGATCAATTGAGGGTTGTCAATGGCTTCATCCAAGTGGCAATCGGATCAAAAGTCCTTGATCAGATTGATAGGATGAACTGGGAAGTGATCATTGATGTGATCAACTATCAGACTGACAATCTGCTCTAAACAGGTTAATATAAAATTAAAATAAATATAAAAAATGATTACAATGTTTAAGGAAAATCGAAAGAAAATCTATGGGACTCAATCATCGATCAGATCGAGGATCGAGCTACTGTCTTGGTGGGTATCCGAACCTCAAGGCCCACTTTGGCCGATCAATGATAGGGTCAATGGATTTAATACGAATCCCCTTGATCTGACCACTAATCACCATTCCCTACATGACACCATCACTTTCTATTTGATTCAACCCTTCAAAGTGTCTTTATCTAGAGATGATTTGTGGTTCTATTCAGATAACTTTTTACAGTGAAAAAGTAAAATTCAATTATTAAATTGATGATCGTGTTGATCATCTCCAAACCAAAATGATTTCTTACTAACAAGGCATTTGATATGAATGTGCACTTTTACATTATAATACGTATGGTTGGCGATCAGACCATGATTGACCACTTCAATCAATCAATCTAGGATGAACCTGATCGTATCAACTAGCATTGATCACTTCGACGATCTGATCGACATAGTGACCAATGCCCATCAATCAGATCATCAATCTGATTGTTGAGTGATTGATGTGGTTAATCTGATCATCAATTAATTATCGTTGATCGAGTATATTAACCATCATCTAAATAGATAAAAATAACTGCAAAACAAGAAAAATAAGCATACTAATCTTTCCTTTAATGAAAAACCAAGTTAAACAAGTAAAATTCTTATTTGAAAGAAAAATAAGCATCACTAAGCGTGCAGAAATGAGCTGATGACCTAAAAAGCTAGTACTCCCTAAAATAATTTCCCAAAGATCTTCGAAATAATCAAGCATACTCTACGTTGATTTAGTGTAGAAGCGTACCGCGACAGCGAGGCCCAAGATTGCCAAGGGGACGAGAAACTGAAGCAGCTTAATCAATAAGTCAGAGCCCTTGTCTGGGTTGTCCAGCGATTCTTTAGATGGAGTGAACTTTGGCTTTGAAGGGATGGTTGATGCATCGATGTTTCCGACAAAGTATTCAGCAAGCATTGCTCTAGCAGTGGAGCTATGCCCGACATCCTCGAAATCTTCAGTTGCATCCTTTCCTAAGAAGTTTCGTGGGAAATGGAAATGACCAAGAAAATTGGCCAAATATAGACTATCAAAGACTAGGTATTTCACTCTGTGTTTTTCATTTTATTGATTCTCAAAAAATTGCTCAGCTAATGGTCACTCTGGGAAATTTTCATGAGTTTTTGAGGGAGTTATGGGAATTACCTGTCGCGTTGATGAGCACTTCGTCTCCTCCGGGATGATCATCTAAAAATTTTGTCACATTGTACACCTGCTGGGAAATTTGAGATCAGGAAGTATAGGAAGAAGTCTGATAGATAAGAAAAATTTTGTAAATACAAACATAAGGATAGGCGGCTTTATGGACAAAAAGACAGATAAAAATATGCGTATGTATATATATAGAGAGTGTGTGTACGAGAATCCTGAATCCAAAAAGAGACATTTTTAAACCCAGGGATATCTGTCCTTGGATGACATACTAAATAACCCTAGGACCCCTAGAACTAAGTGAAACCGCCTGGTAGAACATAAACTCTAGACTAGGGAAATCACTTTTTACACATTCTAGTCGCTCAAGTTATGGAAATTTACAGGTCATGGACCATGATCCTTCTGAAAGCAGTTCCCTTATTGACATAAGACATGCTCTAGAACTAACTGGAGAGAGTGTACAAGAAATAAGGCATTGAGGGGATTCAGGAGCACTACAATCTCCAGAACTTACTGGAATTGAGGGGAGTAATCAGGCATTGTAGCCTTCCAAACTACAAAGGATTCAGAAAAAGTATCAAGGTCTGGAATGATCAATCGATCACCAATTTTGAGAGGTGATCAATAGGACTGATCAATTAAGGTCCAGAAAGAATTAATTGGTCAGTCATCCATATTGTGTCGTCATATTTTAGAGATAAGGGAGACAAAGAGCATGTCTTGACTGCAATCATAATGATCTGATAGTCCACCAAGGGATCCACTGATTGATGATCGACATGATCAGTATCCAACATTACAAAGTTGAATGTTCAGGTCCCCAAAGTCTAAATTATAGAGTGATTACTTATGCCAGGACAGAGTTTTCACAGGATCCTCATTAGATCCTATTGAAAACAACCCCAGAGTTGATGAGGATACGCTAGAAGAGGGGAAAGAAGGGAATGAGGGGTAGATAACAATTACAAAGAACATAGAAGCTCTGGTGGAAGAGCGATAGAATCCTGCACAGCATCCTATCGGGTTGCACTTGTCTGCTCATTGATATTGATGATACTGATATATTCATATTTATATTGAGAAGATATTTCGGGGGTAGGAGTAGAACATCAGCGAGAGGGAGCAACAGTAAAAAGAATAAGAAATAATGGTTAATGAAATCAAGGGTAACTTTAGATGACTCTCGAATAAACAGACATGAAATCGGAGATAATGTAGACGGTCCAAAATAACAATAAGACTAATAGTACTTAAAAAAAACCAATAACACTAATAGTAATAATAATAACATCGATAATAATATTGATAATAACAATCTAAACCAGATTCCATCTCATAAAGTGCAACTCCCATTCTAATCCCACGAACAATATCCAAAAATGAGAAGAAACGAATCAAAGAGCAACTTTAGTTAGCATGCAAGCGCTTAATATTTTCACAGAGAAACTAAAAACATATTCAAATACTAGAAGAATCAATGAAGAAGAAAATCCTTAGTTAACGGACATCAGACTGAAGACGAAGTAGACTGTCCGAAATACTAGTAATAATAAAAATAATAATACTCTAAACTATAAAAAAATGCAAATTAATGGATTGAAGAGCAAATTTGATCTGCATGCAACCGCACAATGTTTTTAATCGATTAACTTACATTCACGCCGGTGCAGAGACGTTAGATCGGAGATGTATTAGACACTCGGGAATTAAAAATAATAATAATAACCATACCGATACTGCTACTACTACTACTACTAATAATAATAATAAAAGAGATCACCTTGCCATTGATAACGAGCCAGCAATCTTCTCGAGAGTTGTGCTTGGACACATCCGCAAGGGTGAAAGCCTCGCCGTCGCTGCTCCCCATTCCTACCTGAGCGATAAAATGGAAGACGATCACAAGTAAGAATGGGAACTGAGAACGACAAGTAGATTGAACTTTAGGCAACCGATTCGGCCGGATCAATCGCGGATGCGTGAAACGGAAAAATGCGGAGGAAGGCGGAGTCGAGAAGGAGAGAAATAACAGTTCTGGAAAGCTATTAAATATGGACTGGAGAACTGAATTCTTGCGCTTTTTGCATAAAAACCCATTCTATGTTTGAATAAATAGAAAACTACCTGAAGTATTATAAAAAACACTTCAGCATAGTTTGATATTTCACATTTTTTATAAATAAATTTGTAAGCAAAATTACGCACATATTTATTTAATTTTATGGTCTCTGATATAAAAATGCATGAGATAGAATTTAGGTCATTGCGTATAATTGCTTGAATATTCATCATAGATGAATGGTTACCATAGTGAAGGGCGATCATTGATCGGATTGCCCCGATGATGCAAGCAACCAGATCAGGGATCGTAGAATATCTGATTGATTCAATCATCGATCGAGGTTCCATGATGGATCGCTTATTATATCAATTTTTTTATAATATGCATGCCTCTCAATGATTGTCTTAGTGTTCGGTGACATCGATCTGATCATGATCAACACTACTTTATGATCAACCGGTTTTCTGATCATGATCTCGATGATAAGATTAGATCATCTATCACTAGTAATGTCAAATTTGAGAATGGCTCATTCAATGAAAGTTTATTCAATCATGAGCATGTTTTATTTTTTGCAATTTTGAAATTAAATGTCTCAGTTAAATTAATTTTTCAAAGTATTTTATTTCAAGATATTTGTTAGAGAAATAGAAGAGAGGTCTATGAAAATTCCAAAATATTATTTTAATATTTACTCTAGATGAATGGTTACATTGAACTAGGTCAAGGACATCACTTCTAGAAATCAGCATAGTTTTTATAATTATATAAAAATGATTGTATAATGATTCATATAGCACTAATGTTTGTTCCCCTCTGGTGTCCCTCGGCACATATCATCTCCGCCTATCCACCACGGGTCAACTCCCATAGCGCTAGTGTTTGTTCCATCTTTCTTGCCTCTGAAGTCCTCGAGCCTCATCACCTATCCACACCCGCTACAAGCAAGCTCATCAACCTCATTGCCATGAGATTTTGCAAGGTAAAGAACAAAAAAACCCGATTTGACTATGTAGTCAACTCCCTTGGACTCCTTCCAAGTATAGTATCGACTCGCTAGAGTTCACCACTACCGTCATAGATAAGTATGAGTCATTGAGAGTCCACCTGATATGTATGAGGAGTGGTCCTTACTATAAATTTACAAGATATAATTATGTGAGAATTGAATATCAAGCTTAACTAAACCAAAATAAATTCAATCAATGCAAAACGAGAAGTTAAGAAAGAAAATATCACTTTTGAGTTGACTTTGACATTATAACTTTGAGTATGAATTTATGTTGTTGACTTGACCTTCTGCTGGTGACTTTTGATCCTCTACTCTTGTCTTCCTTAGTGATGCACAAACGACTAAGCCTAAAATGATCCTCTGAGTCTGCTTCAAATGATGTTCCAAATATATTTTCATGTTGAACAAATAAATTAAAGGATTACCAAAACATTGACGAATCAAGACCGCAAGGTAGTTGAAAACATATAGTCAAGAGTCAAAATTAATACCAAACTCACCAATTTAAAGAAATTATCAAGAATTGAGGGGGTATAGTGGTGAATAAGGGTCGAATCCACAGAGAAATAAGATAATTTTTTATGATCTTTTCAAATTTGATCAAATCGGACAATGAAATGTGGATAGAAATTAGAGAATTTAGTATCTTTAGAGAGAAGACTCGAAGACGAATCCACAAAATCAAATATCACTGAACTTGGATCAAGATTCGCGGAGAAATCATTGAATGAGCATGATAGAAATTTCTGAAATTAAATTTCGCGAAAAACCGAAATTAAAGCTGAAATTGACTCAATTTACGATTCGAAATTAAAATCTAAAGCTATACGAAGGAAAATTAGGATGAAACACAATCTGTAACCCAAGATTGCGCTCAAATCGATCTAATTATTCACCAGATTTAAGGCTTTTCATCCAAAATTCGAAAAACGCGATTGTTGATGTTCAAGCGTCGATTTCTTCCTATTCTCTCAACAAAATATCTATTTCAAACACTCCATGGATGCGGATATGAGTCTAAAAGCAATTGAAAGCAAGAGATTCAAGGGATTTGGTGTCTAAACAATTTAATTTACTCGAATTTCCCTCGAATGGTTTACAATGTCGAAGAACATCTCAATTTATAGGACGAATTGGGCGTAACCGTGCAATCGGCATTTAATCTTCGATCAACGGCTCTGATCAAATGCACAACTATGAATCATTACAGTTAAGTCATGGTCGTTGGATCTTCTATAGACCGACGAGATTTCGCCACGTCATGCGCGTTATAAGTAACACATCAAACGTTTGCTGTTCAATCTTAATTGGACGCTCAGATGCATTTCTGTCGGTTTTAATCTCAGCCATTATAACTCCTCATATCAACGGATGAGATTAAATTGTTTGAAAAATGATTCGCCGACGAATAGAAATGCGCCACGTACCCCTCTGCCTTACGTGATGATTAACGATTTTGATAAGACGCGCGATCGGACGCTCCAAATTGTGCCACTTCACCTGCGTAATTAAAAATTTATTTTTAATCAGAAAATTTGATTTTTAATTCATAAAAATTCATAAAATCCCGAAAAATTCATTAAAATTTCAGGAAAAAAAACCAAAAAATCCCTAAAAATTAGAAAATTCATAAATTTCAAAATACAACTCTAAATTAATCCAAATTTGTTTCATTAGATCATAAATTAAATTCCCTATCATTCTAAAAAGTCTAATTTAATACATAACAAGAGATTTAATATCTATTTAAAAAATACACTCATTTATTTTAGATTTTAAAACTTAGAATATTATCTGAGTGTATATAACATTAAAAACTAAAATTATATGATTTATCTTATTATTTAACATTAAAAATGAATTATAATCTAAAGTAAAGATGGGTTATAAAATTATTTATCCTTAATTCATCATAATTAACCTTAAATTAATGTATTTTGAGATTATAATGATTTTTTCTCATAATGATAGATAAACACTCAAAAATATAATAACATGCATTAGAATGGAATGATTTATGCCTTAATTTGCATTGATAATCATGTATTTTCATGTTTAATTAGCATGTTATCAAAGATTAACATCAAAACTCACTTGAAATTAATCTCTATGGAATCTCTAACCTTGATAGAAAAATATCTTCAAATATGATCTCTAAAGAATCTTTAATTCGATCTTAAAATCACTTCAAATATAATCTCCCAATACTCCTTTAAATCCACTGAAAAAATCACTTCGAGCATGATCTCTAAAGAGAATTTAATTAGAACAATACAATCGTTTCAGATATACTCTATAAGTAATCCTTAAACTATTGGGCGCTCGAGCATATTTATAGGATTCGTTTAAGTTCCTTATTGATTCCTACATGCATCCAAAAATTGAGATATACATTCCTCGAGCAGTTTGGAAAATTTACTAGTATGAAAGTACTTTGATATAAAATTCATAAACACCGGTCAATCATTAATGTAAATTATCAAACTCAAATGTATCTCTACCCCTTCCCAATATGTGCCCCCAATATTTGGCCCTAATGTTTTTTTCAAAAATTCAACAAATTCAATTTGACATCCAACCAATAAACATGGGCCCAAATGGTTTTTCTTTAAATTATCAATTCATTTGGGCCTCCAAAACTCTTCCCCTCAAGATTAAGCCCAATTAGTTTTGAGGAGATCAATGACTCAAAACAAAGTGTGCACCCTTCTACCAAAAATCATCTTTAATTATCCACTGCTAACTACTATGAAAAAAAAATGAAGAAATTAAAGTTTTAAAAAGCTAAAGTTTAGAGATATTTTCATCCCAAGACACTTCTATTGAATGTAGCACATCAACTCATATCATCTACTCATATGTGATTTGTCCAAACTATAGTTTAGTTGTGAAATAACTATCATCAATTAATTTAAATAAATCATAAAACATTATACACATAACAATAATGTGGTGCAATCAACACAAACAATAATCATAGATAGAGAGGATACTTGTATACATCAACATTTGCAAAAAGTAATCTTCTAAAGAGAAATCTACAACATTATACACATAATGACCCTTTAACTTAATTCATGTGAAATCATAACACTTTGGAAAACACATTTTAGTAATTGAACAGATGAAAGATCCTATAACTTAAAATGTTAATTTTTCATGCAAGATGTTGTTTGGATGGAATAGTACTGTTAGCATGATCCATGTTTAGGGCCATCTTCGGCCAACCCACTTGATCCATGTTTAGGCCCATCTATCTGTATGTCTCATCATCTTGCTATATGTCTCTTCTTATTCTTCACATTCCAATGAAATTTCATCTACACTTGGATATATGAAATGAGTTATGTTACATTGATCTCCCTCTCCTTTCTCTCTTTACAATATTTCACGATTAACCTTGTTTTTCTCCATCGATATGCTATATTCTTCGATGGTTTTATAACTCGTTCAATAGTGGTATCAAGCTCCTAGCCCATTAGGGCCTATTATATATGTCTCCTTCTCCTCTCTTCCTCTATAGAACAAATGAATTCTTCTTCTTCTTATTGTTGAATTTCTATGGTTTCTTGCTCTTCACGTCAACATAACTAAATCTTTAATATACAAGGAAGAGTCCTACTAATCTAGACGCATCGCAAAGATGAACTTGTATTGCCAAATCAAAGGTTGTAGATTATGATTATTTGGTAACAACTATCGGCATTAAGTTAAGAAATTTCCTTACATTTCAAGCTCAATCAACAATAATTAAGCATAAAATCACACACAAAATTTGAGGAATTGCATAATCATCACTGAAACCATGAGAGGAATGCGTTTGCCCATAAAAAAAGCCTCGCAAGTCCAAGCACAACAGAAAAACAAAGAGAATGGCCCTATTGTGCTTGAAATGGCCTTAGTAAGATTTTTTTTTCCACAACTGTTTGATCTAGACATTAAGGGGGCACATGCATGTGTCTACTTAAGCATCAAGAGAAGAGGCTTAGAAACAACTAAAAGCATTCTTGGTCATTCAATTGTGTGTCTCTATGGTGTGGAACACTCGGGATTGTGCCATGTAGCCGCCATTTTTTAAGAAGAAGTGATGCATTGAATGGAGCTTGTGGGATGAAGATCCAAGTGCCATGAAGATGTCAAGCATTTCATCGTTCAAAGAGAAAATTGCATGACATGCAATCACCATTTAGCTTGCTATCAAGGGCTTTGCTAGCTCTGTAGTAGATGGACTGAAATTTTTAATCTAGAGGGTTGATTCTTTTTTATGGTGATCAACGCTCATGATGTTGCCACATGTCCTCATCATGGGATTGTTGCCCGTCCTCAAACACCATGGGAATCTCACAACACAGTGACCTCTTCCCATAGTTAAGTGAAGATCCACAACCAACTTTCAATCACTAGATTCAATGCTAGAAACTTAACCAAATCGCCTTCGAGATAGAAGCAAACAAATAGTCCCACAAGGCAAAAATTAAAACGCCATTGGACTATAATATTGAATAATAAACCAATGCACACGAAGATCCTAAACAAGTGTCACGTGGGGCCACCAAAGCATGCGATGCGGGTGTTGAATAAGTACCACATTAGCACCACCAGAGCGCCTGCCTTTAGCGCCTTGTGGCGCATGCGCCACATCAACTACTGCTGTGGGCCTATTGCTTTTACCCATTTTTAAAAAAAATGAATTCCTAAAAAAATTCTTAAAATTCTATAAAAAAAAGTATTGTAGTTTAGATGTGCAATTGGATTTATATCTTCCAAAATATTAAACCCTTTTTACGTAATTTCCTTCATTGAACTAAGGATTTAATCTTCTAAATTTCTATGCCATTTATTTTCAAAATTATAAAGAAAATCAAAGGGGTTTTTTCACAAATATCACTATATTCACTTTAAAAACTAGGTCAATCTAGAAATTATGTCCAGATAAAAATCTCGTTGGTCTTCTCTATATTCTTCAAAATTCATAGCATGTCTCTAATTTTAAATTAAAATATGTCTAATAGAAGAAGATGTCTGATTTTGAAAAATGTCAAAATCATTAAGTTCATAGAATTGCCATAGAAATGTCAAGGTCGCTGTCAGGGCATTTTGCTAGCACAATGGTTACCTTTTTGTGCACCAAAAAGGGTTGCCCTAAAGGCCGAAGGACTAATATCAGCCCTTTTGCAAGCACTACTGACTTATGTACAGTCATAGACACCACTAGTGGCCTCCTTCAGCAAACCCTACTTCCTTTTCTAGGTAAACTCTACCACCTTCACCAAACCCTACATTATCAAGCCATGTTTTTGTTTCCTTTACAAATTATCAAGCACTTAGAATTCTAGCAGCTGTCTGTACCGTAATACCCAAAAGATAATGAAAAATTTAGTCCCCTACAAAAAAACTTGCACTTTAAAGGAATGCACACAAGATGAATGAACTCGTCACACAAGATGGAATAAAATCAGAAATAAAAATCTAACACAGTAATGTCCATCTTCTCACCCCTGAGTATATAAATCGTATTCAATATCAAAAAAATGGCAATCCCTCTATCTCTAACCATCCTTGCTCTAGACACAAAATTAAAGCTAGAATGAGGGGGGAAAAATACCTCACTTGAGCATAAACTCAACGAAGAGAGGAGAGAGAAAGAGAGAGAGAGAGATTATGAATTAGTCCATGCCAAGCCGGCAGATTGGGTTCTCTTTGATGAGATTTAGATCCACCTGCACCCAAATAATGCCCCAAATATGAAATACACAACCTAACGAGAACAAAATGTTGAATGAAATTATTGTAACATCGAATAAAAAAACCTTGTGTCCGAAGAGATCCCTGATGTTGTCGATTCCATACAAAATCATGGTTGGCCTGTTTAAGAAAGAAAATCCAAAAGTTATACATTACTTGTAGGGAGGCAAGATGGAAGGCGAGATTCAAGTAAACAATATATAAATATAAATAGTATGCATACACAGAGAGAGAGAGAGACGAAGATCGAGATATCTCTATAGAAAAATACATATACACAGGGAGAAGATAAAAGATAAGAAAGAGAGTTGTTCTGAGATATATATATATATATATATATGAATGTATGTATAGTACACATATATATAAACAGAGAGATAAGAGAGTTACAAAAGGATGGCAGTTACTCTGAAAGGAGATTGGTGCGTATGTACAGAAATAGAACAATTTTGAGAAATAAATGGAGGGCCATTTATTCTCTAAAAGACAGAAAAAATGATAAAGAACCCCTCGGTTTATTTGACTCAACATCTGGGGTTCCTCTAATAAATCCTAGGGTAGAATCAGCCCACAGAAACTACCTCAGAGAGAGAGAGAGACTCTCTGTCATTAGCAAAGCAATTTGTATTCAATCCTTCAGTTCAACAAAAAAACTGTACTTACCTTTCAAGGGACAGGCCCCAAGCGATAACAGAGACGTCCTCAGGAAGGCCCATGGGGAGTAACATCTCTGGCCTGAACATGCCCGAGTTGCCGATCTCCACCCACTTCTTCAATCCATCATGGTAACTGCCACACCGTGAGAGGAGAGAGAAAATTCTTAGTCAGAGACAAGAGAGAAAAGGCTCCTTATCTCAACTGCCTAGATCTACATACATGCCCTCACCTAAAGATCTCCATGCTCGGCTCAGTGTATGGATTGTAAGCTGGTTTGAACCTTAGCTTTGAAATACCTAGAGAGCCATTAAAAAAATGTAAACCCTGTTTTGTACGAGTTCTAGTGTGACTTCAAGGAAAATGCTTAACTAGACAGGGAGAGAGAAAGGCATTAGTTTTAAAGAGAGTAAATGGAGACCCAGTTGAAAAAAGTCAATCTATTCGGCAAAAACTCTACTTCAACCTCATCTGAGAAGCATAACCAGAGGGAGAGAAAAAAAGAAGACATAAATGTCAAAGAGAGGATGGCATATAATAAAGAGAAATGAATACCAAGGCGTGCAAAGAAGCATCTCAAGACTCCTTTGAGATCACCAAGGGTGAGGCCGCGGTCACAGATGAGACCTATAATCAAGTCCAGGGACAGGGTCAGCGAGAATAGATAGATAAATATGGCCATTGATGAAATTGATGATTATATGTACTGATAGATAGACGTAGATAAGATACATAGAGGGATAAATACATCGAGGGATAGATATATAGTAAGAGAGATAGATAAAGAGAGTTAGATAGCACAAGAGAGAGAGAGAGAGAGAGAGTCCGAGGGGATAAGTAATCAACACCTTCGATCTGGTGGAATTCAGCGAGGTGGGTACGGTCAACAGCTTCATTTCGGAAGACTCGATCAATGGAAAAGTATTTCTTTGGGGTGAAGGGACCCTGAGATTGTCAGTTCAGGCAATCGCAGTCAACAAGAATACATAAAATTAAATTCAAAACAACAGAGAAGTACATATTTATAAATAATTCCCAAAATAATCAATTTCAATCAGAAAATGATGTCATAAACTCAACCTAGCCAAAGCAGTCAACCAAGAAAAATGAAAAACATTCTGAAAAAAATAGCTGAAAAATCCAAGCAAATCAGCAAAGTTGGCCTAGAAGAATTATCAACATTTTATATATTTTAAAATTTATGAACTTGATGGCACCTGAGCTAGCAAGTAAAGCATTCTTGACGAGACTGCAGTGGTATGAGTTCGAAGCACATTCTTGTTGGCCTCCTGCCTCTTCCAGTCATACCCATATCTATAGCAAGAGAGAGGGTGAGAGAGAGAGTCCATTAAAAGACATAATTAAAAATAAATTGAATCCGGGACTAGTTGTCATACCCTTTGGACCCATATCCGCCTGATTCATGGACATTTTTTACCTTCTCGACATATTCTTCAGGGAGTTGTCTGGTAGTGGATGGAGCTTAAGTTCATGGTTAAACATTGATTTACGTTATTTTGGAGAAAATGAATTCCTTTTTGAGAATATATTCAAGAAATAAGTCGAGTATATATAGTTTGGGGGAAATGTGGACCGACCTCGGAGAAAGAATGTGTCATGCGAGTCGCGAGCTGGGTGCTGCTGCGGCTGGAAAAGGGCATCAAAATTCCAGAAGCTGAAGAGGAGAGAAGACATCCTCAACAGAGATCAAATAAAAGAGGCAGATAAAAAAGAAACCGAGAAATAAAAAGACACAGAGAGAAAGCAAGAAATAAAATATGAGAGATTATGAGACGAGTGAAAAAGAGAGATTGATATGTATATATATCTATGCAATATGATATATTTTAAAATGCCGGTCTTGCAATAGTTGATAAAAATAGACTTTGCTAGGCCACATGTAATACAGAGAGGAAAAGAGCTAATGAGAACGAGAGGGAGAGAGTGTGTGAATCAGGAAGAGATAGATGGAGAGATAATAGGAGTAAGAGTCGATGAGAGCTTGATATATATAGGAAGACAGTAAATAAGATAGAGAGAGAATGTGTGTGCGAGCTAATGACAGATGGATACAGAGATTGTGCATGTGAACTTTATATAGACAAGTATAAATAGATAGATAGATGTATATTATACCAAGATATATCGATTAATAGATAAAGAGTAGTAATGCAGTCTGAATCTATAAACATTCCAACAAATCAGGAGAAGACCAATGAATAAAAGGACAAAACAACAAAGCCAACAGTTCTAAACCATCCTTCATCATCTCAATCTAACTCCCGTGACAGATTGCACCACAATCCAAAGTTGAGATACAGTGAGCGCCAACTTAGTCCACATTCAGAATGAAAATATTGAATAATACACAAATATTCATAGTAAAAAAACACTGTGAAGGAAATAAGAATAAACTAATTTGCTTAAAATGTGCAGAAAACATGAAACATTTATCTTGAAAAGTAAGAAGTTCATTACCTGCTCTCCACAAATTTATTTGTAGGCATCTCGGAGAAACTACAAACAGAAGTTTAAGAACATAAGTATAAAAAATAACACTGAGATTTCAACCATCACACAAGCAATCGTTAATATTGTACCCCATTTGAAGGAAAATGTTTTGGAATTGCTCCCGCACCTAAAAACGATGTTCAAAAAGTTTTAAGCTTGAGATTTGGTCTGAAATAGAGTCAAGAATCTAGGCAAATGCATGATCTTTTTAGTTGTTGTCCCATTGATCATAAACCACTATTCATCAAAGCTATACACTTATGACATAGATCAAAGAGAACCATGAGAAGGAATCAAGGAATGAAAGAACACTTATCATGAGATAGTCTTGTGGCAAAATTATAATCTTTTCACTCACCTTCAGAAGAGGATGGTCACAACCATAATCAATTGGCCGAGCTCCAGCATTTAAGTTATATTCCTTGAATTCAAGATCCTTCCAGTCACCCCTTAAATTCATTACACGAGAACACTAATTATTTACAAGACAGCTGTAGAACATAGAGTAATAATAGATGAAAAGCATTGTGCATGTTAAAAAAACCCACTCTGCTTTGGGGATCGAGTAGAGTCATGATGATCCAATGATGATCATGAAAATCATCAATGCCAGCTTGATCAATATTATAAAAGTGATTGGCAAGGGTTATGCTTGAGGAGATATCGGCATCAGCATAGGAGGCGAAGACGAAACATCTCACAACCCTTCTCCCCTCTCTCTAATGAAGACCATCTCGATTTAATTTATCGATTCCTCAATCTATACTGATAAGTAGATCAAGAGCATTTGATTCCCTAAGCCTACCATCCAGATAATAAAATATTTGTACCTAATTATTGGATTTTGATCAGGTCAAAACCCTAGTTCCATCTGAAGAGTCATCAGAAAGGGGATGGCAGAAAGTAAATAGGAATGCTAGAAGTTATTTTAAGCATGTTATGCCGTCTATACACAGTTAGATATTACAGAATTTACCACCAGAAAATACTAGGAAAGAACAGAGACTTTACAAACTTATAAGTACTGAAGAGTAAACTTTCAGGTTCAACATCAATGAGGCAAGCAAATACCTCAACAAAATATCTCTTGTTAGATCTGTGACAACCTTCTTCCGTTTTAAGGTGTAATTTGGACCTTTTTTCAAAGAGTATCCTTTCCATATCCTGTAATACAAGCATACAAAAATTATGCATGTGACTTGTCATTGACACTTTAGACGATTAGCATCAAAAGAGAGTATAAAGCAAACAAAGCGGGATAAAGGGTATAAAAGAGAGTTACTGTCGATCAATAAGTTTTCTTTTCTTTAGATCAACAACATCCCCATCACTGACTACCTGATGAACAAGCATAAAATGAATGAGTTTTATAAGAAAAAACTGATGCAAAAACTGAATGAAAACAATAGTACAAAATATGCAATAACTAATGACCAGATCCACGCAACCAAGGTTGAATGTACCCAATTCACAAAATCGTGATATAGAACTAAGAATTCCTTGAGAGACGTTCAACATTACTCATGTAATAAGAGATAAACGTTCACCTCCCCACTTTTAATGATGTTCAATAAATCTTTGACACGATCTTCTATCTGCTCGACCTGTTTAAACACACAAAACCCATTAACAGAAGCAGTTACACTTTGGTAAATTAGGGATAAATCAAGATCTAATGACTCCAATTAAGGAGTGGGATGTAAGCAGAGATAGGATTCATTCATTCAATACCAAGAACCTTCTAATGTGTTTAAAAAACTGGATCAATGAAGAAAATACCACAGGAGATGGTTATCAGGGAGAAAAAAGGAGTTCTTCCAATTACTAGGCATTCTGCTTTTTAAGAAGTTTGGTTTCACCTTTCTAAGAAATCCATATTTTTCAAAAAAGATTATTCAGAATATGAAATTGAACTGTCCCGTTAAAGACTGCACACCCAACAACATAAGCTACCTTAAATTTTATGATATCGTGACCCTATTGAGTCATGACTATATTGAGGGAGATGTATTAACAAATTTTCTATGCTATCCTATACGTCATATATAATAATATTTATAAAATTGCATAACTAACTAAATATCAGGGTATTTATATCCATATGTCCTACTAAATGCATTTACACAGGGTGCAAGTTTGCTCGAGGATTGGAGAGGAAAAGCTGAAGTATACATGAATATATAAATATATAAATATACAAATATAGGCTAAACTATTACCTTCCTCGTAACTCCCTGTTTTACAGTGTTGACCCATTTGTTTTTCCTTGCCTGGGTCAGACCTTATCTTGAAAATCCATCCCCCAATTTTTGTATCCTATCCTATACAATAGCTATGTATTATTATATGTTTTTTTTAAATGAGGGAGGGGAGCACCCGAAATGGTGCCCCCTGAATATATTATTATATGTAAAGTTAGGTATCCTTTTTTTTTGGGAAAAAGAAAAGGAAGATCACTAGGGAAAGGTGATCAACCCAATAGTATTATATATACAAGAATGTCATATGTACAGGAATGGTCACAAAGGACTCCCCCTTTTCACATCCTTTTTACACCAGCATGACACAGATCCTTCTACTTCCTGAATGACACCGTTGGTCAATGCAGCCTTCCCCTTAAAACCCCACCCATTACGATGTAACCAAATTTCTTACTGCAGGGTCAAGATTCTTCCCCACTTTGTCTCCCTCCTGGGAGCGTCATGCCTCGATGAGGTCCAAAATGCCTAGTCGGAAGTCACCTTGAACCATGGTATCTTATGGCTGGCCCAAATCACCTGAGCTAATGAGCATCTTGCAGAACAAGTGTGAACCATCTTTTTCCCTCCTTTGCACATTGTGCTGTCTGTTAATGTGTTCGGGAATAATCTCCTTCGGAATACTCATGTCACAAGATGTCTCCTGAGGAGCAGCCAACTAAAGATTCACACCTTTAGAGAGGTTTTCTGTCTCCCAATAATTCTGCATGCCTAAATGGTTGTCTGCTCATCAAACTGTCCCCCCTAATCTTCGCATACACCGTTAACAGAGAAAAGGTCTGACCTTTCCATTCCCAACCATCCTGTGTCCCAAGTGATGGCTGCAAGTACATTAGGACATTCTGCATATTCAGGAGATCCTCTACCATCTCATCTGATAGAGAACCTTCCAGAATTGGATTCCATACACCGTCCGAACTACTCCAAATTATGGGCCAAAGGTTCAGCATAAGAGCGAACAAGGTGGAATCAACACTTAGGGAGCCCCAAACTGACTAGTCATCCAACCAATATTATAATAGGCAGTATCCTCTAGTTAGCAATGAAGAATTCTCGAACTAAAGAGAATACCTGTCTCGGACCTTTCCAGAATGCCGGTGCCCCTAAAACAAGAGCTGCTCATCTCTCCCCATCCAAACGCGTGCCATGTAAGTACTATTCTAACCAAATCCTCCTCTTGGCTCATAATACTACTCATTGACTTCGTCAAGAATGCTAGATTCATGGTTTGGAACCTCAGAACCACCAAACCTCCCAAGTTGAGTAGTCTGCACACCACATCCCAAGGGACCATTGTCAAACCTTTGCCTTTCCCCGATCTCGAGTCTTGCAAAAAGAACCTCCTCATCCATCCATCCAGCTGGTTTTTGACACCCACATACAACTTAAATGACTAATCGATAAAAAAAACAAGCTGTTCACAGTAGCACCAGATGCCATCCCCTCAACAGCACTCGATTCTATCACCCTTCCGATCTCCATTTGACCTTATCAATAACCAGTCGCCAGTCCAAGGCAAGAGCTGACCACCCATCAAAGCCCCAAATAACACATAGGAACCATCCTAATCATTGTGACTCCTCCTGTGATAGCCCAAAACATATAAACATTTATCTACCGTGCTTCATGTATAGGCCTGAGAAATTTGCGAAAAGGTCAAATAGTGTGGAGGGATTTTTCGCCTCCTCTACCAATCCTTCTGTGAAGAATATAGTGTCATCTGCATATTGTAATAATGGGGTGCCCTCTAGATAGCTTGTGATCTGGAAACTCCTCGACAGACAATGGGAGCAAACTTTTATCCTGTACATTGTAAGAGTATCCACTGCTGGAATGAACAGTAGGGGTGCCATTGGACATCCCTATCTGAACCCCATTTGCAGGTGGGTCCAGTCCCCTTCAGGTGCCTGTTCGTCAAAAGCAAAAATGAGTGGGAGGTAGCACATCTTTGTACCCATGCCACCCATTCAGTAGGAAATCCTCTTTTCCTCATGGATGACCACATGAAATCCCAATCTACTAAATCATACGCTTCTGAGAAGTCAACATTCCACATGAATCCCTTGGACCCCTTTCTCTATCATACTGCCAGGATCTCCCCGACCACTATGGCGTTGTCTACCAATTGTCTTCCTGAAATGAATGTTGATTGGAATTGACTGGACTAGATCACCAATCACCTTCCTTAACCTGTTTGCCAGAACCTTTGCTATGATAAGGTATATACAGTTAGACAGCCAGATGTACCAATAGTCTCCGACTCTAACTGTCCCTTGACATTTTGGCAGGAGAAATAAGTGCCAGCTAATAATTCTCTCTATGCCATAATTCCCTCCTTGGAATTTTTCTCGTGGAGCAATAACCTTTGTCTTGACTGTTTCCCAAAACTCACTGGAGAATAACACAGAAAAACCATCTGGACATGGAGCCCCTTCCCCGTTTAAACCTTTGATGGCCACCCCAACCTTTTCTTCTAAGATCTGCCTGACCAGATTTACTAGTTTTTGCGTCACCCTTGGTGCCCCTCTACCACACCATCTCCACCGGCTCTGACTTCCTTGCCTAGAGAAGGTTCAAAAATGAGCTGCCAATTCTCTATCAAAAGCCCGTACCCAACATACTCCGGATTTCCCATCTTGCACTTCAAATATTTGATTTGATCTCCTTGTACAGTTTTTAGTGAGATGGAAGAATCTCTTGTTTGCACCTCCAACCACATCTGCCTTGATCTGTCTTCAATTCATCTCCACCTTCCTGTCTTCCTCCTCCACCACCTGCCTACATACCCTCTGCTCCCTCACCTCGTCTTCCAAACGGGTTCTTGCATATTCCATGTCATCTAACTGCTTTAGTCATGATCTCCTAGTTCTGTCCTCTCGAATTTACTTTTTGACCCCAATGAGGTGCCTCTGTAACCCTCAGAGCTTTTTTGCAAGCCTTGTTGTAGTTGAATCCCCTTCGGATTGGGAGGACCAGCACCTCATCCCCTCCTCCTCGAAGCCAACCTCCCTTGGCAAGGATTTCTCCATCTTGAAGTATGTGGGTCTACCCTGACCCTGATGCAGCTACCACATGACCAATCATACAATAGTATAAGGAGTGACTGCACATCCGCCAACAGGAAGCACTCCAAAATTTCCGCTGAGCACAAGAACTTGCCTAGTCAAGATGAGATATTTACATATGCAAATACGTATCATTGTATCCATATCCATGTGTCCCATTAAACGCATCTCATTTAGAAATCATGAACTAACTATTATACATTTTCAAAAAATATTCAAATATAGACCAAATATTACCTTCCTCGTGACTCCTTGTTTTCCAATGTTTATCCATCCGTTTTTCCTTGCCTGTGCTGAGCCAATCTTGAAAATTCCATCCCCAATTTTTCTCTGTAAGATGAAACCAGCATAAGCACAAATTCCCCAAATGACCCAAAAACCTTTAAATTATCTCTAAACCTTTAATTCATCAGTGGAGATTCCTTCCGGAGGCACTCCAAAGAAAAGCTGCGCCTCAGGAGATCCGGAAACGGCATACGCCTCTCCTTCTTCGGTCAATATCCAATGCTCCTTCTTAATATCCTGCTCATCTCCCCAAATTTCACAATCGATTTCCAATGAAAAATTAAGAATTCTCGGATGATGTACTAGAGGTGTATCAAAAATGGAGTGATAAACTCTCATCCTTCAGTGAACATCCAATCCTCCAAATTTTTACAATCGAGTTCAAATATAGAATTAAGAGTTCTAGGATGATATATTAACCATGCATCAAGTATGCAATCATAGATTCTCTCTATCCAGATATCATGAGCAGATTATAATGAGGAACTCGTTTTCGTTGTGCTACTAATACTTATTCTATAATCTCCCTCTTAATGTCTTGCTCATTTCCTAAGATTTTAAATTCACGTTCAACAAACGAATTGAGAATTCTCAGGTGATGCACTAGCGGTGGATCAAAGATGCAGTCATCAATTCTTAGGAACACATTCTCACCGTGCCACAAATACGTCTACATGTACGGGGTTAAAATCTAAAACTTCAGCGAGACATTTTTTTATACCTGAGCGACTACGAGCTGGAATCCGTGAAGACTCTTGATGACGTTCTCGAGGTCGCCGTGGAAGACTCCGACGCTGGCAGCGAACTGGTGAGAATCGGAAATCTCTTCGTTGGATTGAAGGAACTCGAGAACTGCTTCCTCGGCGCGAGCCATCTTCTCCCGGCGGCGCTGCGAGAGGAAAACTGCGAGGGGGGAGAAAACAAGCGAGTTTCGGAGGATCCGAAACCGAGATAAAGTGTACAATGTAGATAGAGAGATTGATACAGATGCAGGTTGTGAGATAGATTTAGAGATATATATAGTAAGATAGATAGATAGATAGATAGATAGATAGATAGATAGATGGACTAAAGTATATTTGGTTCAATGTATATGCATGCCTACCAATATATATGCACACATTTTTACACATGTATGTATATGAATGCCTGCATGCAGATACATACATACATATATCTTTATATATGCATATGTACATGTTTGCATACAAAGATACATACAGAGATAGTAAGATAGATAAATAGATAGATAGATAGATGGATGGATAGATAGATGGATGGATAGATAGACTAAAGGATAATTGGTTCAATATATATGCATGCCTACCAACCTATATACGTAGGTATGTGTGCACATACATACCAATATATATGCACACATCTTTACACATATATGTGTACATATAAATGCATGCAAGGATATATATACATGCATATGTACATGTATGCATACAAAGATACATACATGTATACATACCTATGTAGATAAATATACATATGAATACAGATAATAAGAAATAGCTAAATAAAGATATATATATATATAGGATAAATGGATCAGTAGGTAGATGGGTGGTTAATACTTTTTATGAATAGATAGGATGATAGATAAATATATAGATGGACATATAAGAGAGAGAGATAAGATAGTTGATAAAAAAGAGAAATTGCAATTATTAAAGGCGGTGTTGATTAAATAAATGGTGACATTTGAAATGATGAGCCATGATAAACACATCCTTGACGACAATACAAGTACCAATATAAACATGCATCATGCATATGAGCCATGTACGAGTCAAATCCTTACACCATCATGGATGTTCTTATATATAATAAAATACAGATTTTAAAAATAATTGAAGGATTATCCTTGATTTCTTCATTCACCGGTTCGATCTATCTCCTCGAATTCTCTCCTATTTTACCTCTCTTTTTTTATCGCGGAATTTTCTTGGCGGCAACCTAAAAAAATTCAAAATTTTCTCTACTGCTTTTAGTTTCCCAAAAAAATCATCCTATTTAATATCATCAGAGCATGAATTAACATGTATAAGATTATCGATATGATGGTTAATTGCATCCCATGACTTGCACATATTTTCTAACTAAAGTCCTAGAAAATACCATGTTGGATTATGTTCTTGGGGTTTGAGGTTATAAATTAAAAAATTAATAATTTCATAAATAATTGATGAAATTAACTTGGATTCAAGATATATAAAGATTTATGTGCCATGTGAAAAAATTTATAAAAAATAATTTGTGTATTTATTAATAATTATATTAGGAAATAATTACATCGCCACCCTTTCGAGATGATTCTAGCAATTTAACCTTCCTTTTTTACTTTCTTTCTCAGGAACTTTTCATTCAAATAACTTATTTCAGCGTGCATTAAGTGAATTAGCTTTCTTTACATTGGTATCAATGTAAAGCCTGTTGTGGCTTTTCTTTTCATTGAAAATCTATTCATATATGCAAAAAAAATTTATTAACAAGTATTCTCGAAGAGATATTAGTGGAGTTGGAGAGGAGCATCGAGTCGATCGGTCCATTATTGGAGAGAGTTTGACTAATCATAAGTTGACTAGTTGTGATTCTTAAACACTCAAAATGTGATAAATAAGGGAAGTTTTTTATTAATTATTTCATCTTAAATCTCAAAAGTACCACAACGAAGGTCAACCTTTGCTAAGTGCATGATGTAGTGGTGTAGAGGAGTACAATTTATTGGTCGATTAGTCATGCATATTAGTCATTTTTATCTTGCTCACGATGCTTGGCATGGACTTTAAGTATCATGCCCTCGTGATTTGTTGCACGTTTACAAGACGATTTTGTGCGGTTGTTGAATACACACAAACTCGTATCAAAATAAGTTTCAAACTCACAAATTTAAAGATTAAATCACCAATTAAATAATATAGTAGTGAATGAGGGTCGAATCCACGGAGAAATAAGGGAATTTCATAGGTGTCTTTGAAATTATATCAAATCGAACAATGAATTGAGATGAGACATTATGGATTTTAGTATATTAAACAAGATAAGTCCATAACGAATCCACAAAATCAAAAATAACAGAATTTGGATCATAATTGACAAAGAAATCGAGGAAGAAATTTCGTTCACAAAGAGAGAGAAAATATAAATTATCTACAATTCGATTAGTCTACCATTTGAAATTAAAATCTAATGTTATATAAAGAAAGATCAGAAGGAAAACACTTAATCTAACCCACAGCTGCACTTGAAATGATATAACAAATTTTCAGATTCAAGGATTTTCATTTCGCGATTTTGAAAACAAATTTCGACGTTCAAGAGTTGATTTCTCCCGATTCTCCACCAAATCTTGATTTGAAACACTCCTAGGACGCGAAAATGAGTTTAGAAAAATTAAAAAACAAGAGATTTCAGGATTGAGTTGTCCAAACAATTTGATTTGCTCGAAATATCTAAGAATAATTTTTTCATCGAATAACATGTTGATCTATAGAGGAATTTGGGCGCGACCGTTTGATGTGTCTCTTCATCTTTGATCAACAGCTCAGATTAAACGTCGGTTTGCGAATCATCATCATTAAGCCATGTATGTTTGATTGACGATGAAGCGCTCAGATTTTGTCACGTCGTGCGTGAAGAAAAAGCGTCGCTTAACGTCCACCGTTTGATCTTCATCGAGTGATCGAGGCGAGTCCACGTGTCCATTGGGTGCATTTAATCTCGACTGTTATAACTCCCAAGATGAGCGTGATGAGATTACATCAGGTTAAAACAAATCGTCGCCTAATCAAATGCAATCACGTAGCCCCTCGAATAAGTGAAAAATCGACGCTCGCGATTAAATAACGTGATCGGACGCTTCTTATTGCGCCACGTCACTTGAAAATAAAAACAAAAATAAATAGTCCTATATGAAAAAAATTCAGGTGGTCTGATAAGTATATAATGGGTTAGCAAAAATCGATAATGGATGCTTAACCCATTAATTACTCGCACGCACACACACTCGCACAAACGCGCACACAAGGGCATATAAGGTGGTTTCATGTTCAATTGTTGAAATTGGGTATCAAATCATGGATGACACAACTCGTGAGATGGTGTGGCTTTGATATTTTATACATGACTTGGGTATTATGTCTCAGATGCCCATACATGACTTGGGCACTATGATAACAAGGTTGTCATCTTAATCGGCATGAATCTTATAAAGCACACAAAGCACATCATGGTTAATTGTCTTTCATTCATGAAAAAAGTGTCAAAAGGGAAATGCACAATACCACATATGCCTTCATTAGATCAGATCGTTGACATCTTCACCAAGAGCCTCAACAATATATCAAATGACTCGTTGGTTACCTAGATATGCATGTTTGATGTACACACTCCATCTTCTCGATGGGAAGTACTAGAATATGGCCCAAATGGGTTTAGCCTGTTAGGGCCTTAGTCCCACATAGGACATATATTTTCCTAACTCATAACCTCCTCTATATGCAGAGGATCGTGATACATAGTTTCATTAACTAATCTAAAAAGGCTTTTTCACAACAAAAACACATGAAATTATTCAGTTTCAATAGAGTACTCTAAAAACTAATTTTTCTATCATCATCGCCGTCAAAACCACATTTTCTACATAGAAACATTGATTCATGACATAATATTATAGACCAATTGTTCAAGTTCTCGATGATACTTAGAACGGAGGCTCCTCATCCTCGCCATCCTACCACTCGATTGCTCGAACCTTTCCACAACGAGAAAAATGGTGTGTTAGAGTAAGACTCTTCTAACCAAACTCGGCTTCCATACTAGATAAGCAAAGGCCCCATGAGTGTGAAGCTTAGCTTTACAACTACTCCGGCGAACCCTGAATGAACTCTTGAAAGCAAATCTTGAATGAACTCTGAATATCCTCACACTCAAAGAGTGCATCTCCATCTTTAAAAATTCAATTGACAAAACAAATAGATGCAATTCTCATCCCCAATTTTTTATTTATTTTTAAATATTTCAGTAGTTGGTTAACTCGTGGGGGTGCTTTCAATGCGCCTCTTTTTGTTGTTCTCTTCCTCGCTTACTCCGCCGCTTTTTTCTCCCTCTTCCACACAAAGATTGCTGCTTGCTATAGCCTGTTTCCACGTCAGCAGACTTTCGGTAAACTGTCTTAAGATCACCGCGAGTAAACGTATTCAGTCATCCTCTTCCTTCTTCAGCTCCGGATAGTGTTCGTTTCCTCGCTCTCTCCGCCACTTCTCCCCCTCTCTCTTCTTTCTCTGTCTACAATGCAGACTTCGCAGTCTCCGTGCTCGCTTCAGATCCCGAGAATGGGCGGACTTCGAACTCTCCAGAAACCGAAGATAATTGCACCTTCAACAACAATTTCCCGTCGCGGTTGCAGATCAAGCGGGAGATCCTTAATTTTTGCGTCGAAGAGGGAGACCGACCCGAAGAAAAGAGTCGTTATAACGGGAACGGGATTGGTTTCCGTTTTTGGCAACGATGTTGATGCTTATTATGATAGATTATTAGCGGGAGAGAGCGGAATTGGATTAATCGATAGATTCGATGCTTCTAAGTTTCCGACTAGGTTTGCCGGGCAGATTAGGGGATTCTCCTCTGAGGGATATATCGATCCGAAGAATGATCGCCGGCTTGATGATTGCCTCCGGTACTGTATTGTCAGTGGGAAGAAGGCGCTGGAGCATGCTGGACTTCCTCTTGGAAGTTCTAGCATGGAGCAGGTGATGTTGCTTTCTGGTTTATTTTAATCCACGGTGTGCTTGCATGTGCCTTGGAGGCTAAAAAATCAAAGAATTTGAGTCAAATATCTGTTGTTTGGGTTCATGCATCTTTGTTTCTGAGGTATTTATCTTATTTTTAGTCACTTCTGTCTCTCGTGTTAAACATCTGTTGCTCCGGTTTTCGCATGTGTGTTTGGTGGGTTCTATTCTGATTTTTAGAGTTCCTATGGCGTATCACCGCTATCATATCCCAGATTATCTGCATTCCCTGGACTTTCTGATTTCGTAATTGATGGAAAATGACCATGAGGACTTATTACCTCTGTACTGTTGGACTTTTTCACGTTTTTTGCGTTCATTCATGTATGTTTCTTGGGTTTTGTCTTATCTTCTATTTGGAGTTTATGTGGTGTATCAACAGCATCGTCTCCCAGATCATCTGTGTCTCCCGGACTTTATGGTTTCATATGTGATATAAAATCGTCTGCAAGACTCATCAACTTCCTGATGTCAGATTTCAAAACAATGGCGAGGGATTGTGGGTTGTTGATTGTCTTGAGTCTTGGTGTTGTACTGATTTTTTTTTTTATCAAAAAAACTAACTGTTCGATGAAATTCACGATAAATGCATTATCTTGATGGTGATTAACTTCATCTGAAAGACAACCGTTTAAGCATCATTTCTTCTGCCGTTTCTTACAAATTTTTGCTCAACAATTTTCAATATTTGCATTATCTTGGAAGGCCAATGACTAGCTGTCAGCTGACACATCACTGCTTCAGATTGACAAGGTACGAGCTGGCGTACTAGTGGGCACTGGCATGGGTGGACTTTCAGTTTTCTCTGATGGAGTTCAAGCCCTCATTGAAAAGGGACACAGAAAAATCACTCCTTTTTTCATTCCATATGCAATCACAAACATGGGTTCTGCATTACTTGCAATGGATATTGGTTTCATGGGCGCAAACTATTCAATTTCAACTGCTTGTGCGACATCCAACTACTGTTTTTATGCTGCCGCTAACCATATAAGAAGAGGGGAAGCTGATATAATGCTAGCTGGTGGAACTGAAGCTGCCATAATTCCTATTGGGTTGGGAGGATTTGTTGCATGTAGGGCGCTGTCACAGAGAAATGATGAACCCTCAACGGCATCAAGGCCATGGGATAAGGACCGTGATGGCTTCGTGATGGGTGAAGGTGCTGGCATTCTGGTGAGTCTTATGTAAACCTAAATGGCCTCTTATCTTTTGTTATCTTCTTGGTTAATATCTCCTTATTCAAACTTCAGACAAATGCTTTTATTCTAATTGCAAACTAATCGTATTTCAGGTGATTCCCTTTTTTATTTAGAATTAAAATACTCTAGGTGGACATTTGGTAACCAGAAATGTGGGTGGGAAGATTTTTTTTTCTCAGTTTACCTAACACTTTTGAGGTTTCTTTCTTTTCTTTTCTTTTTAAAGTTAGAAAGGAAGAACGCCAAAATCAGTGACCAACTGGTACAAGTACCTCATCTTTCCACCCTGGAGGTCACCCATCCCTGCACTGCCAAATCCCGGGCAGGCCTCCAATGTGGCGTCCCTCTTCCTAGGGAGTCAACCCATCCATGCACTGTCCAAGCCTAAGCAGGGTTAACTCTGGTGTTACTCTCCATGCCGGTGTCCCTCTTTCCTGGGAGTCACCCATCCCTGCACTGCCCAAGCTTGAGCAGGCTTAACTCTGGAGTTCTTCTCCACACCAGTTCCCCTATTTCAAGGAGGTCACCCATCCTTGCACTGCCCAAGCCTGAGCATGCTGAACTCTGAAGTTCTTCTCCACCTTGGTGTCCCTCTCCTACTTCAGAGCACACTTCTGAGGTTCCTGATATGATCCCTCCAAATTGTAACTGGAAGTCAATATGAAAAAAGATCAGAAATCTGAGATTCTGAGTGAATGAGTAGAGTAGGAAAAACTGTGGTAATTTCTTTAAAAAGAAGATATAAACATTAGTAAATTTTTAAATTCTCAGTATTGCCTAAAGTGGGACTGGACACACTTACTCATTGCCACTAATTGTTGAACCTTCATTTACTCCCCTTTGCCTTATTTATGAATTTTTTGTTGATCTGGAGTTCTTGATTTCATTTTTTTCTTCTTTGTATGAAGGTTTTGGAGAGCTTGGAACACGCAATGAAACGTGGAGCACCAATTATTGCCGAATACCTGGGTGGTGCTGTTAACTGTGATGCATACCATATGACTGATCCTAGGGCTGATGGACTTGGTGTTTCTACTTGTATTGAGAAAAGTCTTGAAGACGCTGGGGTGGCCCCTGAGGAGGTATTTCCCTTTATAGACCTTTCAGATATTGATTGCTAGAGATTGAGTGATGAGTATAGAGTTCTAGATTGATCAGTCAATCACTGTTCGGGGGTCCTTACAAACATTTGTCATTTGCATATGGTGATTGATCACAAGGTTTGAGTAAGGAGAGAGAAGAAGATAGACTTATCAGAAAGAGAGGTCATCAGATCTTTTGGACAGATCTAATGACCAGATAGACAAGTGAAGTTCATCATGTTTTAAAGAGAGGAGAAAGAAAGAGGAAGAGAACTAGGGTTTTTAAGTGAGATATGCTCACTGATGCCGCTGGTCTCTGAGTTTTTCCAGGCCCCTGAGGGTTTTTAAGATAATGGGCCATTCACTTTGATCATCATTATACGAAATGATCGAAGTCATTCAACTGGATCTCCATAGCCTAATAGAAGCCCTGAGGAAGTCTTTCCATTACATACAGCATGATGACGATCATCATTTTGTAATGATCCAAGTCATCCACCTGAATCTTCATAGCCAGGTAGAAGCCTCGTAGGAAGTTTTTCCATTAAATACTCCTTTCTTTCTTTGGAATGCCAACTTTAAATAAAGTTTTAGGATTGAGAAAATCTATCTTATCTGTCTTATTATTATCCTCGATGAAAACCTTTAAATGATACTAATAATTCCAGGTCAACTACATAAATGCCCATGCGACTTCAACCCTGGCGGGCGACTTGGCTGAGATTAATGCAATTAAAAAGGTTTTCAAGAATACTTCAGAAATTAAAATCAATGCCACCAAGGTAATGAATGATTCAGTGACAGTTCCCCCACATTTATCCTCGTGATCGACTCTCTGGTCAATTCTCCTTTTTTGACTTTTGACTCTATATAGTCAATGATCGGCCATTGTCTTGGAGCGGCAGGCGGCTTAGAGGCTATTGCTACTGTCAAGGCCATAACTACTGGATGGCTTCATCCTAGCATAAACCAATTTGTAAGTATTACACCTTCTATTTGAAATTTTAGAATCTTTAAGATCATAATTTTCAAGATTATATGTTCTGTACTTTAGTATTACTTAAGTTTTTTAAATTTCAGAATCCAGAACCAGCTGTTGAGTTTGATACAGTGGCGAACGAAAAGCAGCAGCATGAGGTGAACGTTGGTGAGTAATGTGATTTCTCTCTTACGGTGTTTCTCTTGGTTACACGGACAATAATATTTTAATCTATGGATTTATCTTTAATCCTTTTCAATTGTCTCTAACATCACATTTTTTATTAGTAAAAAATATGTGCTCCGAAATTGATTATTGGATGTCAGTGTCTCAAATTTCTTATGATTATCTTTTTTTTTTTTTTTAATAACTTATGATTGTCTTTTAAAACCTGATCCCTCTAAACACAGTGCTCTGATCCCTGGCTAGATACCAAAAGATCTATATTCTTGTGGATAAATCTAAAATGGTGCTCTCTAGACCCTAAATCAGCTCACACTTGTAACTGTATTGGACTTTGTTCAAACCCTAATTTCTACACTTTTAGATTTAATCTTTGATTCCTAAACCCTGTACTCGGTTCCCTAAACTAGAAACCCGAAAGGCATAAATCCAAAACTCCGAACCTAAATAGTAATCTATAATCCTCGTCTGCTTAAACTAAAATCAACTTCTGTTGCATTCTTTATCCTTCTTCTTTTTTCAATCAAAAAGGGAAGATCACCCGCAGTTGGTGAATTGCCCTTTTGTATTTAAACCCTAAATATTGAGATCTAGCCACTTAACTTTGGTCCCTAAGCTAGGTTGCCAAAAGTGCTTGACCTGAAACTATAAACCCTAAATCCTAAAACTCACAGAAAAGTCAACCCACAGGTAGATCTATCTGTCACTCTTTATCGTCATTTTTTACAACCTCTGATCCCTCTTATAAATATAAATATATTTGTTTGCTACAAATTACCACACTGAGAAAGGATCTTCTTCGTCATTTATTTTAAAATTTGTTGAATTTAAGATGATTATTTCTCGTCTTCTCATTGTCTTGCCCTGCAGCAATCTCCAACTCCTTTGGCTTTGGTGGGCACAACTCCGTGGTTGTCTTCGCCCCATTCAAACCCTGATTCGTCCGAGGCATTTCTCACTGACTTTCTGTTATGCGGCTGGTAGGATAAAGGTGGAAGTCTCTCTTTTTTTTCTTCTTTTTTTTGTTTAGGGAATTCTTCTTCGGTAATTCACTATTTTGTTCCTGAGATATTTAATTTTCCTTTTGAATCTTTTGGGCTGAGCCCTCTTCCATTCATTTGATTCATCATTTATGAAGCAGGATTGATGTTCAGTTTCATGCTAAGGAATGACGCGCGTTGATTACATATTTTGTTACACCATTCAGACTTGGTTTTGTGGTTTTAATATATGGAACCACTTGTTAAGTGGGGTAGAGAGCAATTGGCATGTTGTGATCTGCACCAGTCGTCCATCCATTCCATCTATCTGTCCCTCCTTCTGAACATCCATCCATCTATCCATCTGTTTGTTCATTCTGTCTATCCATCCATATGTCCATTCCTTCATTTAGTCCTATCTATCCATCCACCAATCAGTTATCTATCTATCCAGCTATGTAGAATTTTTAACCTGCTAATGATAATTTTTCAGAACAAAAATCATTAGGAGGCAAATGCGATTTGTCTGGCAAACTCATTTTGTAGGATGGCTGACTTTTCTAGGAGTTGAAACACAAGCAATTGAATGGAGCTCAGGATTTTTAACGTCAACTGTCCTAGTTGACTTTCCGATAGCAACTTAATTCAACAATTTGACTTAATGATAGAATTATTGACATTTGAAGTGACTTGTCTGTCGATGATGAAAGAGCTGAGTTTTTTAATGACCTAGTTGACTTTTTGGTTGACAAATTGATCTTCCAATGAAATAGCACACAGTTGAAGTGACTAGTTGACGGTAAAAATGGTCACTTTCTAATGTATTAGCTGAATTTTGGTGAATTAAATGACTCATAAAAATGGATTTTTGGTTCTAAAAAACTGCCATGTTTTAGACCGGCATCGCGGTCTTCATCATGATCATGCCCATCTTTTTAGTGAAGATTGAGGAACATGAATGCAGTTTGCTATCCAACATTCCTACATGCACCATGCCATTTGGGACATGAACATGGTGCGACATGGGTGCCTTGCATGCCATGCGGGCATGTCGAGTCAGTATATCATATTCATGCAAGCGCCAGACACCATAAAAAAATTGTTTGTTTTAGGTGTTCTAGATGACAAATTCTAGAAAAAAGAAGAAGAAAACTCTTGTTTTTCTTAGAAAAATTATCACTTTCAAAATGTTAGATGTTCCTAAATGAAAATTATAACAATAAATTAGAAATTTAATTTCCTACATTATTTTGTCATTTAAAACTGAAAATTGAGGAAAAAGTTTAGGTTGATTTGAGAAATTGACAAAGTCTACAATGAAAGTTGACCCAAGGCTCATTTTTCTCTTCTTCTTTTCATTCTTTGAAATGTCTCCAAAATTTTAATTTTTGTGATCATTAAGTCTTTGTTCTATGATCATAGAATTTTTTTAGGGTATTTTTCTCATTTTTTGCCATGAATATTAGGGTATAGTTCCCCATGATCATTAAAACTCAAAAATGCTATTCTGAAAAATATTCAATCTTCTAATCAATCTTTGTGAGAAAAAAATGTTGAAGAGCTGAATGTCCATGCATTCTACTCCCTATACCCTAATAGAGTAGTCCCGAAGAACTAATCAGACATATAGTCTAGAAAATCTTGTTTTCTCTAAATCTAGTTCTAGAATTCTCTACCTTCACTATTGAACAAACGTAATCCTGCAGTTATTGAAAACACATGGAGACGTGTATATTATTTTCTAAACTCACTAATTTAATATTATAATCACGAATTAAAGAGTATAATGGTAAATATGGGTCAAATCCACTAATAATTAAGGTACTTTCAAAGTGCTCTTCAAATTTCATCAAAATTAGATGAGGAATTGAGAAGAGAAT
>CM044119.1:7180040-7305643 GCA_024174645.1 Lemna minuta | reverse complement strand
CCTTCCTTACTTCTCTAGGGTATATATACCTCTTATGTACCTCGTGTTATGTTATGTTATGTTATGTTATTATCATTGTCTTCTCCTGTCAACCCTGGGTAGGGTTTGTCAGATAGTTAATTTAAGGCCTTCTTTTGTGGTTGATAGGGAAAGACATGATTTATAATAGTCAAATGCCATAGACAGCACATAATTGACTATTTATTAGGCTCTTTTTCTGTGGTGGAAGAAGTTAGTTATCTGGGGTTTGATAGGGCTGAAACTTGAATGTTTGCTAATATTTTTTTTGGTGGAATAAATTCCTTCTTCCATTTTTCTAGAATAATTTCAAGGGAAATCTCACTTTACCTGCCTTATTTAAGATAGATTTAAGTTAATTTTTGCTGTAAGCTATCTTTCAACATTTCTATACGTTTTGCAGGTATCTTGATCCTGATGCTGTTGTTGGTTGCGAAGATGGAAGAAGTCGTGTATTTGATATGTATAGTGGCAGCTGTTCGAAGATTATTCGGTATTTTTTACCCTTAAATTCTGAGATGTTGATATGTTTCTGTGTCTTGATAACTATCCTAAATTTACTTCACAGAATTTTCTCACAAAAAATGCCTGTTATGCAAGAGTTTTTGCCTAATTGAGAGAACTGTCTTTATTTATGATAGATAGGTTCTCTTTACCCAAGTGATGAAAATTTTCAGTTTAATTGAAGTGGTCAAGGATATGTATCTCCAGTTATCCAGAAGGCCTAAAGTAGAGGATAACATTGTGACCAATTGTATTAGCTAGGTACTTTTCTTTAGAGAATTATCCTCTTTCTAGGTAATCAACCTGTTTAAGCACACGTTACACAGTTTATGAGGATCCACTAAAATCGGCGATTTATAAATTATGATGTGGATTCTAAAGTTCCTAAGGTTTTTTTGCACGCCAGGATGCATTCCGGACCTGTCACGTGTTTGTCCATAACTGATGAAGAACTCCTCATTGGTGGGTCTTCCTACGGCAGCATCAGTATTGCCGACCTGTCCTCTGGTGAGAGGGTGGCCTCATTGAAATCATCTGTTTCACCAATCGGTGAGTTTCGTATTTCTTTAATCATTTTCTTTGAATAAAAATTCTTAAGTCATTGATTTTTATTCTTTTAGGCATACTACTGTTAATTTCTAGATTTAGGGTTCAGGGATAATTCCAACAACCCTGTGCAAATAGAAAATCTTGCCCGTGGTCTTAATATATAGTTATAATTTTTTTAAGAGATTCCTGTGGCATCTTTGAAATTAAGGCAAAAAACCTGAAAAATATAATTAGAAATACATATTTTAATTGTCTATGCTGCATGACTTCATCTTATGCTTTGGATATATTGGTAGTTGGTATGCCTAAGCTGTTTGTTTTTGACTGTGGAAAAACAGTCATATTTTACGATTACTGATTCTTTTACTGAGTCATTAGGTTGCCAGTTTTTGTAGCTCACATTTTACAAAGAGAGTCATATTCTTCGATCTGTGGTCCTATAGCCTTCCTGATGTAAAATCAAAAACCTCATATTGAAAATTTCCTTCGATTGGTTTACTTACAATTCTGTTTAATTTGGCACCCATAGAAGATGAATTCCGGAACCTAGAATTAGCCATGCATGCCCGTACATACCCTTACGTACCATTGTTGAAAAACGTAGAATTAGCCTTAAGAGGCACCTTTTGGAGCCCTTACTGACAATAGTGACTTGGGCGCTTGCCATTTTATTGGGGGATTTGCGAGGACCCCCAGTTTAAGCGAGTGAGTAGAGACAGGGAGACTGCAAAAATTGGAGTTTCCTTAACCCTAGAACCCCAACAAGACTGATGATAAGAATGGCTCCCCTGGTATTTTCTTAAAAGCTAATGTATATTATATAGGAATTCTTATCAGTACATCGCTTACCATTCTAAGATGGTCATTATGGGTTATGATTGTTTCATTGTAAGATGGCTCTCTTAGGGTTTTTGACAGGGTTATTTACCGTAGAGTATGCTATGTTCTGACTCATTACTAAAAACTGAACAGAGGGGTTTAGGGTTTGGAAACCCTAGTAATTACCGTTTCTCTCAAGGAAAACCCTTCTTTGGTAAGTATGCCAAACATGTCTTCCATTTTGTTCCATCAATGGAGCTCATCTTAATTTTGTTTATGATGAGGTGTATATTATTCACTCCGACAGGTGCGTTTTAAAATATCTGGAAAACTTGTGTCAAAGTTCTCGTCTTTTCTTTTTGTGTTTACCTTGAATGCAGGTATTAGCAGCCTGTGCTTTAACCCAAATAACCACCTGTTGTTTGCTGGATCAACTGCTGGTCATTCTCACTGTTGGGACATTAGGTAAGAATTTACTTCCACATCTGGCATATTATTAAATTTTGTTTTCTATTTTATGCATATATTTCTCTCTTTCTTGGATTTTCAGTTACCTTTTATGTAATCATTTGCTAGTTTAATTTTTACTTCTTTACCTTTCTCAACGCCCATCTGCTCTCAAACATGTTATGAAGATCAAAGTATGTCCTTCAAACCTAATTGGAAAGTGCATTTAAAGGCCCTTGAGAGAACCAAAAGGATGAGAGTATTTCCTCGGGAAATAAGTGAAGAAACCCTAGAGCATATCCATTAAAATACGGCCCAAAGTCATTCTTGCAGCCTACTTTCCTATTATTACTTTTGGCTGCATTCAGATAGGAAGATCTAGATTTGCTATGCCATTAAAATTATATTTCTGAAGCATAACATCTTCATCTTGTTCCACATCAGGACATTGGGAAGACCACTTTGGGAAGTGAGGCCAAGCTCCAATGTCATCTACTCTGTTCATCATCTCCCCGGAGATACATCATCATTAGCCGTAGGTGGCATTGATGGTGTTCTACGTTTCTTGAATCAACGCACAGGTGAAATCCTTGCAAGTTATGTGATTGTCAATAATGGAGATGCAACTCCTGCATTGGGTAAAAAAAGCAAGGAGATTATGCAGTTTAAAGCAACATCTCTACCTAATGATGCTCAAATAGATGGCATTCCTCGGCGCCAGAGGCCCTCCATTACTTGTTTAGCAATGGGAATGAGAAAAGTGGTGTCTATGCATGGTGACAAGTTTATTAGGGTTTGGAGATTTCAGTAATCCAATAAGATATGTTCCTAGGGTGACATTGGACACCTTAGAGAATGCCATTAGGGTATTATGCTTGTGTTCTCCATGTAATTCTAAGTAAATTGGTCCAATTAATTTCATGTAAAATTAGGGTTCATCAAAGAGTTAGATAGAACCTTGTCATTTTCAGCATGAATTGTTTCCTCTTTTTTGTTCTAAATAATTTGTGTCTGCTGAATTTGATGATTGTCAATATTTTTTTAGCACCCTATGTCAATATTTTGATTTATTTCCTAGATAGGAAAAGGCTGAAAATATGGCAGCATTGAAGGTTGCCATCACCTCACTTGATGATTTGGTGATTAGTTCAACTTCCCCAAAATACCTCCGTTCTTGCAGATCATAATAGCAGACATAGGCTTTACCTTGAGGAGAAACAAGTTCTTGATAAAAGCTCATGAAAATCCTGGTAGAGTGATGAATTAACTAAAAAGGGTGAGGGATGAATTTGTAATTTGTTAAATTTGTCTTTTATTATCAAATTTTGATATCTTTATTTACCATGGTTCGAGGCCCTAATCCCTGCACATCCAGCTGCCTAGGTCTTCAATGGACTCCAAATGATCATGCTTGTGAATTGCAAAATGATCTTGATGTTCATAGATCAAATCTTCATGTCACACGCTTAAGGTTAATCAATTCTACTACTTAGACTTCTCATGGTACCACACGGCTCTTCTCATCATGCATGAGTCGACTTCGAGATTCCGCCCCCTGCTTTCTACTGCCTCTGGGCTGATTTGCTTCTCCAAAATCCATGAGTGTCGATCCCTAGTCCACGTAGACTCCGAGCGAGCCTTTTAACCTTGACGCCATTGGATCATTCTAGGTAAAGAACTGATCCAATGTCGTTGACCTGCTGGTGAACTCCATGATTCACAAGGAGCATGTTCTCCACCCTCATCGGTGAATTCGACTCTCAATGAGTCCTTCCATTTATAGTTAATGGAGCTACAAAAACAGACTAACAATAGTAAGAAGTGTGGATTAGAAATATCTTCTTTTGTTTTGAGTTGACCTTGACTTTTGATGGATGACTTTGAATTTTTTATGTTTGATTTTGATTTTTCTTTAGCTTTGAATTCATGCCATGACTTTGACTTTCTACTCATTGCTCATAACTAAGCTTGAACAAACTATAGATGAAAGACAAGACGAATTTATAGAAGGATCGGATAAAATTACATGACCAATGGAGAGTCGCACTGATTGCCGGCTATGGAAGTATGAGATCTATGAATGAGTTGCACAATTCTTTAAAACAAAAAAATCGCTTCATCGTGATATTATGATCTTGTTGAAGATCTTGAGAATGTTCAAGAACTCGAGAGGGTGTCGATCATCAGAAAAAAGGAGGGAAGGAGATTGCCTATTGTGTAGAGCAATGTGTGTCTGTGAGAAAGAGAGAGCTGTTGAGTTGGTTGCAGTGAGAGAGAGTGAACTCCATAGCCATTCTTTATAGCCATGAGAGAGAGAGAGCTTCTAGTTGCCCTAGAAAAATAGTCATTCGATTGAGAAAAAGATGAAATTAATGAGAAGAGAATCAATGTAAATATTAATTACGCATAGGTATATAAGTATGCACATATTTAATAGTAATAATAACTACTATCAGTATGAATTATGTATTCATGTCCATGTAAGTTTATGAATTGAACTTGTTTAATATTAATATACATGAGCGAACTGGCACAGATTATTAAATCATGCACATGTAACATTAGTTATCATAAGCATAAATTAAAATTAAGTACATGAGATGATTATGTGATCGTGCTCGATCCTATTTTTCTTCGACTACTTTCTCTACATCTTCTTCACTACACACCACAAAAAAAACCTTTCTCATGAGATTTGGATGAATGCATTATCTTCACTTTGAGATAAACTTTATTGATCAATTAATAATCAATAATATGAGATTAACTTAATTCGCCAAAGGCCCATGTATCTAACATGTTCTATCTCATCTTACTTTACACAACATTTTTGCATTTGATATAAGATGAAACTGATAAAATGATGATTTCAACCTTGTTTTGATGTAAAGAATTATTAGTATGATGATTAAGATAAAGTGAAATTTTAATAAGCAACTTCGGATAGTTTTGCTTCTCTATTAGTTTTGCACAAGTTTTTGAGTTATTAAATATGTTATAATTTTTTTTTCATGATGTTTATTATTATTATTAAGCTTGTTTTAGGTATACCATAATTCAATTTAAATTATTATCTTGACATGTCAGGCTTATTCGATGAACTCATGTAATACCATTTACTATCTAAATAGTGCATTAATGATCCTTCTGAAATATTAAAAGATTTCACTGAATTGATCCATATGGATCATTGAATTGTATTGTGCATGATCTTTAGACTTGAGATACCAAAGAAATCTTGTTGTGATTTGATTATGACTTACAAATATCTAGTCATGCATCTCCAAAACGTCATAGATTCGATACAACATTAAGTCATTGAAAGTGATTGTATGGTCAAGATGAGATTATACATCTTAACTATTAGAGGATATTGACTCAAAGAATGAGATGCAATTAAATTATTGCCAAGATAATACAAATATTTGAGAAGGTGTTCTCAATGATTTCCTTGAAAGACTAATAAGAGTTTGACAATCGACCATACTTGAAGTCATTCATAAGTCTCGCATAGATAAAAGTTTATACGTATATGGCAGCCAAAAGGACAATAATATTCTACAGGGGAGGATGACCAAACTCAAGGTGCCCATATAAACTTTTTGTAAACTCTCTCTTTTCTTATCTTTCTCTCCTAGTAAAGAAGGTCGAAAAGGAGATCCAATTGTTTGATGATCATGTGCACGCTACTAAAAGCTAGAAACTTGAACAATTTTAAAAATCGCTTTAATGAACCCTATAATTATGGATATTAATCTATAGTTGATAATAAGATCGTCAATTCTTTATGCCTAGATGTTTTGAATGCCAAATTCAATGCCTTCCATTGTATTCAATATTTTAATCAAAATATCAAGGACTTGTCGAGCCTTGGATCAAAGCAAGGGGTAGATAGAGTATTTGAGTACAACAAGTTCATACCCCTCGAGTATTCCTTTTGAGCAAAGGATGTTATAGTGATGTTTAATTAGTAGGTTATTATGCTTCATAAACAACTGAGTTCATTATGTCCGATGGAGGATGGCAAGTCTATCAACCATTTCAAGGGGGAGTTAGGAAAGAACTTTGAGTATGCATCATGATTCATCATAATAATCAGATTCATAAAACAAAATTAAACTCGTACCTAGATTCACCGGATTAATCTTCATTGAAGTGGATTTCTGAAGTGGATAATAGTCTTCTTGAATATCCCTAATGTAACCTCCTGATCTCTAGAGGAAATGGGATTCTCTATGGAGGGTTATGAGCATCAGGTTATCCAAGTGGACTATGGCCTCCTATTTATAGAGAATGAGGAAAGCTTAAGCCTCTAATCGGTCATTAGTTTGCCCATAGATGACTAATGATTGATTTATTACCTCTACACATAATTAACCTCCACACACATAAATGAATGTCGTAATCCTCACATTAAACATAATTGAATCACTTAATGGGATTAAATGATATCTAATCCATAATAATACATAACTATGTCCACTTAATAGAAATTAGACCTAAAAAGTTATTCATATCCTCCATAGTCTAGTGGGAAGATAGAAATTGTGAGTAAAGGTTTGAAGAATTATTATTTAATGACTTGTGTCACTGATAACATGTAATGTATATTTAAATTACATGATTATTAGTGTGTTAGAAGGCATAACTCATGTCATTTTAATGTTTGTTATCATATTTTGAGGGCATTTTAATAATTCTATATATGTTGAAAAATCTCAAAATGCATGATTTTTAAAGGCTAATTGTGCATAAAATTATGAGTTTGAATTTCCAAAACTTTAAATTCTTTTAGTTCAGCTTGAGTTCATTTGAGACTTTTAGGTTCACATGAAATTATAAGAGAGAAAATAATTCTAATAGGTGAAACACTATGCTCGGGGAGTATAGTGAAGTCCTTCAACAAAGAACAATATCTTTCCAACAATCATTCCCACAATTTAACTACCATCATCACCTTCTTGTCTTATTTGCTTTTAGAGGAGGAATAACTCAAGAATACTAGGGCCACTAGCTCACGGATAAGTTATTCTTTCTTAGAAACAAGAATGCCACATTTTGTACTTAAATATTTATTTTCCTATTATTTCTGAAATTAAATTGTATAGAATGATAGGTTGTGTAAGTTTTTCTAAAAAAATTGGATTAAAAAGAGTTGTATTTTGAAACATATGAATTTTCTAATTTTTAGGATTTTTTGTACTTCTTTAATTTAATTTGAATTTATTTTAATCAAACTCGTTGAAATAAAATATTTTTTTAATGCGTGCTAACGTGGCGGCTAACAAAGCACGCGTTCTTGCTTGGAAACATATGGCTTGCAAGTGGCTTACGTGATGCCATTTAAGGGGCTTATTAACATCTAAATAATCTTTCATTTAATTAAATTAAATCATCTAATATCTATACCCCTAAAAATTATTTATTTTTCCATTTTAGGATTATATTTTATGTTTTAGGTGACGTGACATCATCAGGAGCGTCAGATCAACGCAAATCAATGAATTTAATCTAGGCACTTGATTTTCACTTAAGTGAAGGGGGTATATGATGCGACGTGATTTAACAACAATTTTCTTTTATAAGAAATAATCAATCATAGTCACTCATCAAAGGACTTGTAACGACTAAGATCAAATGAGGATGATGGATTCATGTGAACACGCGATGTCAACTCGAGTGTTAGATGGAAATCAAACAAGAGTCATTATGCGATACTTGATAGACACGAGATGATGTGGCTTCATTTGGGCATTCCATTTCCCATCTAACAACCACAATGTAAGGATATTGATTTGTCTCTTATATTTTAATCTTAGTGGTTGATCAAAGTTGAAGAGACAATCCAACAACCACACCCAAATCAACACCTATTTAAATTCTATCTCTTCAACGATGTATGCATTCTTGGATTTTTAATTGATCAAGTTTTTTGGATTATATGATCCTTGAATCTCTTGTTTTAATCATTTCCAAGGCTCATTTCCATGTTTGGAGAGCCTTTGAAGTGAAGCTTTCATAAAAAATAAGGGATAAATTGCCCCTTGAACTCAAAATATTTGTTTCAAAATCGCAAAATGAATAGCCTTTGATCTGGTGTCCAATTGGATCATTACAAGCTTTATTTTGGTTAATTTTTTGCATATTCTCCCTATTCTATCTTCATTTAGCACTAGATTGTAATTTCGAAGCCTAGATTTAGAGAATTTCATACAAATTTCTCATTCTCTCTTATTGTGAGCAATTTTCTCTCTGATTTCTCCATGGATATAGATTCAATTTGAGTGATTTTTTATTCCATGTATAGACCTTCGAATATTATTTTTAAATATATATCTTTCTAGAATTTCTCTCCCCACTTCATCATCCAATTTGATCAAATTCCAAAAAATCTTAAGAACACACCCAACTTTTCCATGGATTCTACTCTTACTCACCTCTATAATAAATTAAACTTGATCAATCCGCATTTTAAGTGAGTTTGGTTTTAATTTTTGTGCACAGATATGTATTTCTAATAACCGTTGGAGTACGCTTCATCAATCATATAAATCAAAATCCATGAACACATTCGATTCCCTTTCTTTGTTTTCACCTTCCTTTACTAGCACATTATGTTGAACACATGGTTTAATGTTGATTTGGCAATATATAGAGAGAAATAGAGGATCTTGATAGTAAGCTATTGATAAAAAAAATTGTAATCCAAAATGCAAAATTAGGTTGAAAATAAATATATTAAACTCACTAAAACTGTATTTCAAAGAAAAACTAGACTCGCAAAAAAATATCAGAAACTAGCTAGTAGCGAGTCAAGTTCAAATCCATGAAGAATCATACTTAAAATTAGATGATCATTGACATAGATAAATTTTGGTAAATCAGATAATGAAAGTGGTGTTATATGATAGAAATGAAAAAGGGATTTAGAGGCAAAATGAGATTACAAATAAAACCTATATCAAAAAAATTGAGTGTTGAAAGTGAAATACACGAGAAAAAGTAAAGGGAAAAAACTAATGCATGAAAAGAGAGAAAGTACAAAAAACACAAAAAATCATAATTTAGTGTTGATTTGATGGCTTTAACCTTCTAATAACTTGGATATCCTAAGTTATCACCGAATTGAGGCTACTTTTGTACAAACGTTTATGTGAATAATGCATTTTTAAAAAGAATGCTTTCGACACATTTCCAAGAAAACTAAGTGCAAACATCACTCAAGATCATCAAGAGTACATCAATGATCATCTTAATGTTTTATCATACATATAGTAGCAATTTTCTAGGACAAGAATGGAGATAAAACTCAAATAAATGATAAAACAAGTGCCTAAGAGGATTATGACCATGTCTAGTTGTTCTATTATCCAACTACAGGGGGGATTGATGGCCATTATTTGGCCACGTCACCCTCCTCTGGGGAGGAGGAAGGAGAGAGACAAAGAGGAGAGATTGGGATGGCTATGGATCATCCAATCTCCTCTTGTTGAGCGGGATTAGCTTTAGCCATCAGATTAGATAAACTAGATCAAGAGTGAAAGCCATGCGGTGGTGCTAGTTAGAGAGAGAGACATAGAAGCCTCTCCTAAATCATGGTTGTCTAATCTAAGCGCCAATATTCCCATTTGATATGATTTTGCCATGTGTGATTGTCTCATTTATCTAATGAAAAAGTGCATAACAACACCTACGAAATGCCCACTTGGGGGATTTTGTTTACAACTTGTGTGCATGTCATTGGCTTCGCATGAAGCGATTACAACCCCCAATTCTTTATGGCCATATTCTGATAAGTAAATGTCTACACACAAAAATGTAGTGATGAATCTGACGAGACAAAACCGCGAGGTCGTCGATTTCACGCGGTATCGCGTCAAAAATAATTCCAAACTTACCAATTTTAGGAAATTCACTCGAATTGAGGGGTATAATGGTAAATATGGGTCGAATCCACAAGGAATTAAGGAATTTCTTGACGTAGTCTTCAAATTTGATCAAATCGGACGAGAAATTGATGGTAGAAATTGGGGAAAATGGTATTTTAAGAAAGTAGACTTCAAATCGATTCCACGGAATCAAAAATCGTCCAATTTGGACTTGATTTCGCGGAGAAATCAAGATTCGAAGTGGAGAGAAATTTCGTAACTTTGAAATCGCAAATTTAGAGGAAAGTTAACAAAATTGAAATGGAAATCCTATTTTAAACAGAAATTAAACGTGATTGGGAGGTAGATAATGAAAAACCGCTTCCACTAAACTCGTTTTGCGATCAAATCGTCGTGATTATCGCGAATAATCGCGAAGAACATCAAGAACGCGATGACGAGCTTCAAGCGCCAATTTTTCACTCGATACTTCACCAAATCTCAATCTCAAGGGCTCCGTGAGTGCGGAAATGGAAGAGGAACACGATGGGATTGAGAGAAACGAGAGAGAGGGGTGTCTAGACAGTCAATTAGATTGAAATCTCACTCGGATGCTTACATTCGTGAAGAACAGGGCTATTTAAAGGGCGAAATTTCGTAACCGTCCGATCGAAACAATCGACGGTTACGATAAACGGTCCATGATGGACCGTTTTTGGAAATATTGCGTCCGTCGGATCGTGGATGGAGGGCCCAGATGCGTCGCCTTGAGATGCGTTATAAAACACATTATTTTTGCGCCGTTGGATCGCGATTCGACGATCGCGATGCTCCCCGCCAAACTCAATCACAGCCGTTATAACTTCTTTAATTAAAGCACGTGCGATTGATCTTCCGGTGGACCGCGGGCGCACGCGATCGACGCGCGTCGATTGATCGCCCGCTTGATCCGACGCTCTGCGTACGTCCACGTCACCTGCATAGTAAAATAACGCATAAATTAGTCCCACACGGAATTTATTTTACGAAACCGTCGGGTTTATAAGACCCGACGGTTTATAGGGTTAATAACCCTCCCCATATAGGGCAGGCTAAAGACCCCTTTTACGATAGTAAGTAATATATATATATATATATATGTATATCGTGCCACGTAGGCGCTGCGCGGGTCCGTGTGGCGCTGCCACGTGGCCTTGCGTGCCACGACGCATCCACGTGGGCCCGGCGCCCATTTATTTATTTATTTATTTTATTTATTAAAACGGGTTTAAAAATCGAAAATAAAATAGGAAAAACAGTTTAAAAATCCGAAAAAATTCCTAAAAATAGAAAATTCATAACTTTTAATATATAACTCCGAATTAATCCAAATTTCTTTCATTTGATCCAAAATTTAATTATCTGTTATTCTAAAAAGTCAAAATTAATAAATAATGAGAGTTTTAAATTTTATTTCAAAAATATAGTTATTTTTAAGAGATTTTAACTTAGGAAAATATAAATAAATGTCTATAAATGCTTTCTCTCATTATTTTAACTCTAAAAACATCTATAATCTCAAAATAAAGATGGGTTATTAATTTATTCATCTTAAAATCATTATTTTTAACCCTAATTTAAAGTATTTTTGAGAATATAGTGACTTTTCATATAATAATAGAAAAATACATATAAGTATGATAACATGCATGAAAATGAAATCATTTATACTTAAATATGCATCAAAAATCATGTTTTATGATGTAAATATCGCATGTTATCAGAATCTCCATCTGCCATGTGTTGTTACTTTTGAATCTTCAAGCGAACCTTGGTCTATGCTATTGTGTCGCTAAATGTGCTTGGAAAGACCTATGATTTTATTCTTGCATAGTCTTAAATGAGCATTTGATTGAAGTGATGCGATGAATGTAAAAGTTTCTTAAAATAGGATAAAATGCATCATAATAATAATAATTATGCATGAAAATCATTCAATGATGATGTTTCATATATTATATCAATGGCATATTATCAACTATATAATTGGAAGATTCTTTATCATATCCTTATAACTAAGATAGTGACATCTAAGCAGACATGTATATTTGATATTGTCTCTGGGAACCTTCATCGACCCTAATCAATATCATTGACCATGATGTCCATGAGTCGAGACTAGGGACGACAACCTATGTATCAGGGGTTTTGGGGGGGGGGGGGGGAGTGAGGAGAACACCAACGTCTCGAGCCGAGATAGTCGATATCGGTAGTGGCGAACATGCATGGTCAATTGGTGCCACTTAGAACCAAGGCGATTGTCGATTGATCCACCACCAAGAGTCAGGGGGCATCGATCCGAACCAATGTGCTAATTGGTTCACTCAAGGATGGCTAGATCCCTCGTCTTCTCCTTGTCTTCTCGACGCAATTCACTTATAAATCTCTCCTCACCCAAATGGCCTAGCTTTTTTTTGCATTTTCTAGCAACTCATGTTCTAGCAGCCCCTCACATCTCATGCACTCTCTTTTCTCATAGGTGAAAACCATAATCATTTTTTAGACTAAAAAATAATAACAAAAAGAAGACAAATAGCCTTTTGACAAAAAGCAGGGTCCTTTTAAAAAAGGAGGACCTTTTTATAAATTTACAGTTAGAACACAACAAAGCTACATCTACAATTTTCTCATAAACAAGGGTATTTTTGTCATTCAAAAAGTCGCGGGAACTATAAATCGCGGATAAAAGTTTCGCAAAACAATATTCTCTAAACCTGACCTAAAATGTATCCCCGCCAAGAGCTCAGATACGACGATCCTCACTCCTACAGAGAGAGGAGGAACGATCTACTCCCGATAATTGCTCCTCCTTCTAGCTCTACTGGATTCGACGCCCCTAGGCCCTATTTTCCCGCCGAGTTTCCCCATGGAAGAGGAGCTTATAATCGGGACAGACATCAGGGTTTCGGAAGAGGAAGAGGAAGAGGGTTCGATTCAGGACGCGGAAGAGGCGGGAGGTCTAATGATAATCTGGATAATGTGGTTATTCCTCGGCAGGATTTTCGTGATCTTCCTCCGTTCGAGAAGAATTTCTATTTTGAGCATCCGGCAGTTCAGGCCATGTCGGAGGCTGATGTGATGATTTATCGGAGAAGAAGGGATATTACCATTGAAGGACGGGATGTTCCTAAACCGGTCAGGGCATTTGCGGAGGCTAATTTCCCAGGTATTGTTCTTAAATTTTTTTCGCGAAAAGAATTACCGAATATTTGTTTGGCTAGATCCCCTGGTTCTCTGTTGTTTATTTTATACTTATTTCCATTGAAATGTGTTATTGTGAAGATTGAAGATGATAGATAAAGATGTGAATATGTATATATATATATTTATTTATTGATAGATAGATAGATGGATGGATAGAAAGAGTAATATATCGGTGTTTATATGGAGAGATAGTAAGAAATAGATAAATTAAGCGAAAGTAATAAATAGATAGACAGAGAGAGCGAGTAATCATATGGAGAGAAGTAGAGATTGAAACGAATCTGGAATTGAAACGAATAGGGATTGAAACGAATCTGGAAGCTTAACCCGGTGAAATATAAGAGAAATAAACAAAATTAAGTAAAATTGGAAGCTTTTCCAGACACAAATTCTGAAAGCTTCAGTGCACCTGGAATGCTGGAAGCTAGAAGAAACTACAGAGAGGGAACATTTGGGAGATCTGGAGCTAGAGGGGGGGACGGGAGAGAGAAGAGAGGGGAAGGGGGAGAGCTGGAGAGAGAGTAGGAGAATGGAGCAGCTGAATCTCCATTCTCCTGCTCTCTCTCCAGCTCTTCCCCTTTCTCTCTCCTGCTCCCATGCTTCCCTGCTCTCCCCTTTTCTGTCTCCACCTCTCCCACCCCCCCCTCTCTCCATCTCTCCCAATCTTCCCTCTTTCTCTCGTCTCTTCTGGCTTCCAGTGTTTATTTTTTTATTTTTCTTGAGTTTCGCCAGGTTAAGCTTCGAGGTTCATATCGATCCCTTATGGTGACAAAGCCTCTCTCTGTGCTCATCTCTCTTTCTCTCTCTCAGAGCTAATGCTGAAAAAGGCACCCCTGGGGTCTTGCCCTCTTTGCAAAAGCTTCTTACTTCATATTTAATTTTAATTTTTGAATTTTCAGAACACTTCCTCCGAGTGATAGAAAGACTTGGCTTTGTGGAGCCAACTCCTATTCAATCCCAAGGCTGGCCAATGGCCTTAAAGGGCAGAGATTTTGTTGGTATTGCAGAAACTGGATCTGGAAAAACTTTGGCTTATCTTCTTCCCGGCATGGTTCACATTAAAGCACAGCCTCCATTGGGTTGGTTTTCTTTGAAAGAATGTTTTAAACCCCATTTTTCCTTTTTTTGTGTAAGTTTTCATTTGCAAATATTTTCTTTTGTTCTATCTCTCAGCACATGGCGATGGACCAATCGCCCTAATCTTGGCACCTACTCGGGAACTGGCTGTTCAAATACAGGAAGAAGCTGTAAAGTTTGGTTCTCAGACAAATATTAGAATCACTTGCATTTATGGTGGCGCTCCAAAGGGACCCCAGATTCGAGATCTTAAAAGAGGTTTTCTGTTGCTCTTCAGGAATAGACTTTGTATTTTGTTATTATTTTAACTCTTATGCATATTTCTTTTTTTTAAGGTGTGGAGATTGTGATTGCCACTCCTGGTCGCCTAATAGATATGATGGAAGCCGGCCATACTAATCTCCGGAGGGTTACATATCTTGTAATGGATGAGGCAGATCGAATGCTAGACATGGGATTTGAACCGCAGATTAAAAAGATTGTCTCTCAGGTATATACTACCTCATATTTCAACTCTGTTTATGCTTTGTTATTTAAAATATTCCCTTTCTCTTGTTTGGTTGATTTCTTACTTGATATTTTCTTTTCCAGTGAAACCCATTATTCTTTTTGTTGGTATTGTCAAACCTTCTGCTGATTTTGGCTCTCAAATTCTGTGTCTTCTTATGTCGATTTTTTCCCCACAAATTTTCCTTTGGTGTCATCTATTACTTACCATGACCAGTTAAATACAGGTTACATATTAACCCTAACAGACTGCTTGCAAACCCATTATTCACATCCGTTAGTCTATTGGATCTCATTACGGGTGTTAATCAGTGGGTACAATACAAAGGAACGTAAAGATAAAAAATAACATGCATGAAGCGAAATAGTAGATGTTCACACACATGCACACACAAACTCTCTCTCTCTCTCTCTGTGCTTTTTGACGAAAAAAACTCCCTCTGAAGTTATTTATCCTGGTAAATTGTGAAGTTTCAGCCCGTTAAATGCTAGATAATCAGTTTATGGTGTCACAATAAATGTGCCTAAAAAACGTACATCAACCCATTGTATAAAGCTCACACACTTAGCATAGTGGATGATGTACTTTCAAATCCATTATGTAGATCCACTAGTCTATTTGTTGAACACGACTAACTGAAAGTCAGTGGGCACTAGCCCGATTAGGGTGTTTGGACAAAAGATATGCATGAAGTATAATGTTGCTGTCATTACCAGATCCGACCTGATAGGCAGACGCTGTATTGGAGTGCCACGTGGCCTAGGGAGGTGGAGACTTTGGCACGTCAGTTCTTGCAAAATCCTTACAAGGTATACTTTTCGATCTGAATTAGACTCCTATTTCATTCTTTTACTAAATCCGTTGATCTAAATAGTTGTGATGAAATAACGTTTTCAAGGTTGTCATCGGTTCTCCAGACTTGAAAGCCAATCAGTCCATCAACCAAGTTGTGGAAGTTTTATCTGAACATGAGAAGTATCCCAGGTGAGTGTAAGTAAAGATAAAAGATTTATCTATTCTTGAGAATTCTCATCCTCCAAACGTTGAAGAGTTGAGAGTGCGGGTTGGAGTTGTGTAGTCGTTTGTGCAAGCAGACAAACAGCCCTTCCGCCTAAAATGAACACATGGATGGCATATTGATCATTCCAGGGTTTGTATGCGTCTGTTTTATAGCCAGGGCTATCAGAACTGTCTATAAATGGATCCAGCAGCCCCAGTTTGACAGTTGAAAGGGGGACGGGGAAAGGGAGATTAGCTTTCCGTATGCTTTCGCCATCACTGTGCCTTCATCTCCTTCTTCCTCCCTCTCTCTTCTTCCCTCAATTTTTTTCTCTCACCAACATGACATTTAGATTGCAACTAATTAATCTGTTATTCATAATATTAAGAAAACAAGCCGTGTTATACAACAGGGTTAGTGGACAAGTCGCTCTTCTAATGGGGGATTTATTGTAAATATGTTCCTCTCTATCTGCCTATTTACAGGAGACAGAGTGAAGTGAAAAAAGTAAGCAATTTCAGTGAATTCTTTCACCTGTCTCCCTCTCTTGTCACCCTGCCTCCTTCTCTTTCCTCCAATATTCTCAACTGTTAACCTTCCTCAATGGGATTGATATGGCGAGTACCTCGAACAGTCAAACTGTATCAACTGGTTGTCGCAAAAATAGGGTTCAGCAATTGAATCTGCGACTTGCAGGTGGTCATTCGCTGCAAAGGTGCAAAGTCTCAAACTCTGTCCTGAGGTTGAGAGGTGTAATCTGCTCTAGTTTCTTCAAGTATACTGTCATAAGTGGAAATTTGTATTTCTCACAATCATGATCAACCATTTTAGATTCCTAATCTGTTTATTTTCCTTAGAAGAGAATGTCATGAGCATAGTTAGAAATCATGTAATTACAGACAGAGTTAATTTTGTTTATTTGGCCTAATTGTAACTGAAAAAATGATCTTCAACCTATTAAAAAAAATGATCTTATCAAGGATACAGGTGTTTTCACTTATAATATTATATCCCCAGTATTTTTATTTTTTTTAATTGTTATCTCCATTGTATTTTATTTACTATACCAAGATAGCATACCATTAGAAGGGGTAGATCGATAGAAGGTTGAAGCTTGATTCAGGGAACTTGAATGGAGATATCCTCCAATGGATGGGGACACCAATTACTTTCTCTCCCTCTCCCCCCCTCTCTTCCATTGGGTGAGGTATTAGGACTTTTACCACATATCTCTCTCCTATCAACTCTTTGTTTCTTTTTCTATTTTGGTCTGTTGGTCCTTGACATCTCAGTAGATTAAGAGTATCACTACATGCTTTTATGTCCTCACAGGTTAATAAAACTTTTGGGAGAGATGATGGATGGCAGCCGGATCCTCGTATTCCTTGAGACAAAGAAGGGCTGCGATCAAGTCACGAGACAGCTCCGAATGGATGGCTGGCCGGCTCTTTCCATCCATGGTGATAAGCCCCAATCAGAGAGAGATTGGGTCCTCTCACAGTTCAAAAGTGGCAACAGTCCCGTGATGATGGCCACTGACGTGGCGGCACGTGGTCTCGGTAGGAACAGACTTTTCACTTAGAGCTTGATAAAAAAATATTTTACTGAAGTACCCTCCGAGATTTTATATCTAGTCGTCGGCGCCGCAGGCCAGCTTCATACCCGTTTTGGAAACTTCAAAAAGGTAGCTACTTTAAACTCCACTGAGTATGAGCACTTATAAGGCAGCTTCATTGTTCCCTTTCTTCCCAACACCTTATCTCTGGGCCTAGGCACCATCATAAAAACCTCAATTTCATCATCTCCTCAATATTGTTTTCATGAGTTTGTTCAGACCTGGGGTTTGGGGTTTTGTTTCAAGGCTTAGGTTTTAGATTATAATATACTGTGTGACGTTACCAAAATTGGGAGAAGGGTTGGTATAGTTTTGGCTTGAGAATTCTGATATTTGCTACACAGAGATGAAACTAACCTAAAGAGGAGATGTCATATAATCTAGCATTTGCTACACTGATTCTGATCATATAATCTAGCATTATGTTGGTGACTTAGTTCAATGTTCTTATTTCTGATAGAAGCTTGTAAATTCCATTTACTTGCTTTATTTTCCTCATATTATGTCATCGTTGGCCTTTGGTCTTATCCTGTGGAGTTTCTATTGTTTATCAGGCCCAGAAATCTAGTTTTTAACCTAGTGTTATTATGGTCATGTTAATTCCCTCCCTCATTAGATATAAGTCTTAAGTGCTCATCTCCTAAATGTGGTTGTCAAAAAGTCTACTCCCCCTCTCTCACATTGTCTTTGAGCTGGCTCTTGCGGCGACCTTCGTAGTATTGTTGTTCCTCATTTTGTCTCTCCCCATCTCTCTCCTGCCCTTCCCCTGCCTCTGTCTCTCTCTCCCCACTTATATAGAATACTTACTCCCACCTTTTTATCCATTTGGACCAGACATCATCTTCTGAGGATCTATTTCTCACTCGCGTCTATATCTCTCTCTTTTAACTGATTTCATGATAAAATTGTCGTGTTGCATTTGCCATGGAAATTTACAGATGTGAAGGACATAAAGTGTGTGATAAACTATGATTTTCCGGGGACACTGGAAGATTATGTACACCGTATTGGGAGAACAGGACGTGCTGGTGCCAAGGGTCTTGCCTTCAGCTTCTTCACGCCCTCGAATGCCCGCTCCGCTCGCGAGCTTGTCAAGATCTTACGTGAGGCTGGCCAGGCTGTCAGCCCTGCTCTTCTCTCCATGATCCACTCCACTCCAGGTATTTCAATATATTGTCCTTTACAAGTAGAGAGAGAATTACGGTTAGAGAGAGAGAGAGAGTTCGAAGGAGAATGAGAGAGAATGTATTAATGAACGAGAAAGAGAATTAGAGAGCAAAGAAGAGAGACAAACTTTGTGATGTATAGAAAGACAAGTAGAAATGAGTGCAAAATAGGAAACATTAATCCCAGAAATATTTAATTTTTTATGCTCCTTAGGAAAATATAGGGTTGAGCGAACAGATTTGCTCTCTAAATGGGCGAACAGTTGGAAAAAAAACTGGGTTGATCTTCATGCTAGATTGTTTTCATGTTTGTTTGTGTCCCTTTGTGTTCACCCACAATTTCACGAATCAGCAAATCATTTTTCCTATCCATAAGTAGGATGTCGCCAAAACTTTCTTTGAACTCAGGGCTTGTTCATGAGCAGGCGAAATGATGAATATACATACAGGCAATGCAATCTCACCTTAATGTCCATATATCATTATGGAAATCTCTAATTCCAAGCTGATCTCTAAGTTCGTTTTTGTTTGTTGAAAAAAAGGATCTCTCAGTCATTGTTGTAAAGATCTTATTTTAACATTGATTTCTTTTCAAGCAATGAGCATATCAAAATCAATGATTTTTATAGATTTAGGGTTCTTAAATTGCTTGATAAAACATCTTGATACATATTTTTTTGTAGATTAGCATTTAAACAATGTTGATCGATAGAATTATAGTATTCCTTGATTTTCTTTCGTAAAGTAATGTTAATTTTTCGTGCAAGGTGCTGGAGGGCGGAATCATTCGAGAGGAAGGGGTGGATATGGTGGACGCGCGCTGTTCTCTGGCTCGAATGCTGTTCCCATGGGAGGAAGGAGGCCATGGTGATGAACTCTGTTCAAACCCTAACTGTCAAAGGTAATAACCCTAATCCTAATTCAGACCTCTTTGGTTGACCTGGTCAAACTCTGTGATGAGTCGTTTGACCATGTTATGGGCTCTTGGTTGACCTGATTTTAGGCTGTGAGTTGACCTTGTCAATCTTATTCTTCGTGTACTGGATTACAGAATTTCAAGTTTTGGTGCTCATCTTCTATGCCGTTTTTTCATATGAACTTTTTCCCTTTCAAAATTTTACAAATTTATCTGACTTTCGGGATTAAAAATGGGACGAACTCAATCGTTTGTGGATTTAGGTCAGGGAAATAACCGTTAGATCTTTATTGACTATTTATTTATTTTTATGTGAACGAAGGAAATGAACTCCATAATCATATACTGAAATTGTATAATTTATATTTATATTGAAAGTTTAAATTAAATTTAAACGTTTACCCACCTTTTTATTGCATTTACTCAAATTATCTTCTTTCAGATTCCAGCTGTTTCTCCCCTTAAACTTTAATTTGATAACATAATTATGTTCAACGGTCTGGTCATGGTCCGGTCTTTGGCACACCTTGGTCATGGTCATGGTCCGGTATTTCCTAACATTTCTGCCTTTTTTTCTAATCCTTTTTTTCTTTTCTTCTTTTCTTTCATTTTTCTCTAATATTTTGAATTTTTTAACGATAAAACAGTAGCATAATTTGGTTCAGTTGGACCAGCGACCCTCTTAGCCCTTGCTGGACTGACCCAGCCGGTACAGTAGGGCCAGCGCTAAGGGAAACCCAAGCAAGGGTTTCTGCAGGAGAAACCCTATTGGTGGTGGCCTGGTGCCACCATGCTCGTTGAAAGGGGGCGTGGCCTTCTGCCACTGTGCCCCAAAAAAAGGAGGGGTGCAGCCTATCATTTAGCCTAGAGGAATGAGGAGCCAAAAATGATGTAGCCCAAGATGAAGTGGAAGAGCCCAAGTATGACTCTTGTAGCCGAGCAACTCACAAAGCCCACTTATGTGTTCTAGTTAGAGCTTAATAGGCCAGGAAAGAATCTTTAGGATTTGTCAATCACAAAGATCACTTAGAGATTTACAAATCTTTTGAGCTAGATTTTGCAGTTCCCAGATTCTCCAAACTACTTGTTTTTAGGCCTAGAAGCTTATTTTTGTTGTGTCAAGTCTTTTTGATGTAAGAGTTGTATTTTCAAGACTTTAAGTTGTCTATTTAGGGGGTCATATTACTTAGACGACTCTTTACCTTTTGATTCTTAACCCTTAAGGACACACTTTGAAGTTATTTTTTTTCTGTGAGCTTTGTTTTCTCCCCCTCGAAGTGTTCTCTATGTTTGAGAATGCTCCTTTTCTTGTGGATTCAAGTACACCCCTTATGAATTCAAGAGTTGAAGAGGTTAGTTTTGTGGATTCAAGTTCACCCCCTGTGAATTCAAGAGTTGAAGAGGTTAGTTTTGTGGATTCAAACTCTAACCTTTCATGGAAATCAAGGTTTATGGAGTTAAGTCTCTGTTCTACAGTGTTCTTATGCTAAGATTGTGTTAGAAAAGTCAAGGAGGGGCGCAACCTGTTGTCGTTGTGCCCTGCAAAAAGAGTACGACTTTCAAGTGGAACGCCACAAAATGGATGGTGTGGCCTTTCGTTGCTGTGCTCACAGCTAGAGGCCTCGTGGTACGGCAGCACGCCCACACCCCTTGATTTCGGCATTTGGATCTCATAGAAGCCACGCCCCTTAGTTTTGGGTGCTATCATCCTCGGTCTCCTATTTATTATATTTTACATAAGGGCCTTTGCTTCAGGCATCTTATTGTAGCTTAGAAGAACACAAAGGATGATAGTGTTGGAGATGCTTGGGGATAGAACGAGAGAGCGATATCAGATATGAGTTGCAACTAAAATTTTAGTCCCACATGGCTTGAATATTTGATTGGAACTAGTAATTTCTAGGGCCTGAAAGCTATCTTTTATTGTATTTGGATGCTCTAGCTGTAGATCTCTAAATTTGAAAACTTTAACAGATAAAAAATGAAGTAAATGTTTGGTTTGGGAATTTAATCGGGCATTGCAGGCTTCTAGCCTATAATCGGCAAGCCACAACCGTCAATCAAAGACCGAATTTGGATCGTGACTGTTAGAGGCCCATTTTAAAGGATGGACGGTCTCGGTCCAATCCGCTTGACTGACTCTTGGTTGATTTTCATAGATCCCTAAACATGATCTCATTTTCAAGTATATTGTTTTGCTTAAATTTTTTGAAATACAAAAGGGAAGATCATTCAAGGTTGGTGAACTTCCTGATATGGTAGCCACGCGATTTACTCTTCTATGTGTGTGTTAGGTCAAACATCCAATGATGGTGTGAAATTGAAGATAACATCTGAAACTCAAAATTCTTAGTCTTCCAAAGACTCAAAATGTGTATAGATTTTGTCTGATCAAAGTTTTTTTATGATATCATTTGAAGGGTTGCTATTGTTTTGAACGATCCTTCACTTTTTGAGGCCTACAGAAGGTTCCGCCCCATTGAACCCATTGAGGATGAGATCGTGTAAAATCAATTTTTTTGAGGGGCGAGCTTCTCCTACAAAATTTCTACTTTTAGTATGCTTCAATGCTTATGGATCATCCCTTGAGTGATCACCTACCTCGAGTGATTATCCCTTCTATGTTTTAAAAAAAAAACCTTTGATCTCTCCGCCTGGTGGATTCAAGGGTCGAAAAAGCTAGTTATGAATTCTAACTACAGTTCTAGTGAGATCTTGATCTAAGGTCGTGTCAATTCTCGAGCCTTTGACTAGAGTCTAGCTTTTACACTAAGCTAGTTCTCCATTGATCAGTCTGATAGAGTAAATGATCAATCCTTAAAAGGCTCCATATTAGTAATTTAAAATTCAAATAAGATATGCTTTTAAATTCACATAAATTAAGTGCATTCACCTAAATTGCATGTCTAAAGCTATGAAAGGAGAAAATGATTGCAAACACCTCTCTCTCTCTAGACCCGGTGACATAAATGTGGAGAGAGAAGACAACACTTTCTCTCTCCTCCCCTCTATGTAATTTAAAGAATAAAATTGGAATAAGACATGCTTGTTCATTCACCTAAATTACATGTCTAAAGCTATGAAAGGAGAAAATTATTGCAAGCACCTCTCTCTCTCTAGACTCGGTGACATAAATGTGGAGAGAGAAGACAACACTTTCTCTCTCCCCCTCTCTCAATGTAATTTAAAGAATAAAATTGGAATAAGACATGCTTGTTCATTCACCTAAATTACATGTCTAAAGCTATGAAAGGAGAAAATTATTGCAAACACCTCTCTCTCTCTAGACTCGGTGACATAAATGTGGAGAGAGAAGACAACACTTTCTCTCTCCTCTCCCCTCTCAATGTAATTTAAAGCATAAAATTGAAGATATGCTTGTTCATTCACCTAAATTAAACCCCTCTATATGTTTACATTACTAATGATGGAGAGAGAAAATGTTTAAAACACTTCTCTCTCTCTCTAGACTAGGCATAAAGATGGAGAGAGATGAGAAACTCTCTCTATGTATCTTTTGTGGGCTTCTCATTAGACGAATGAAATAGAAATAAGAGACACTTTTTCATTCCCCTAAATTATGTAACCCTCTACATGTTTAAAACTAGCGAGGGAGAAATCTTTTTAACACCTCTCTCTCTCTCTCTAGACTCAGCGCTGTTTTCTTTCCCCCTCTCTCTCTAGATATCAATGTGCCGTTTGTGGGATTCTCTTGGGAGTTCAAAAATTTCTCTCTATCTTGTGCAGGTTTCTCTTCGGTGATTCAGAAATCTTTTTAGCCGGATCAAAATTGGGTCAGCCCCTCTCTCTCTAGACTTGGAGAGAGAAACGTAGAGAGAAGTAAAACCACGCTTGTCATCTCTCTCTCTCTACGTTTGTCTGTTTCCATCTTGTGTGGGTTTTTCTCGCGTGGATAATAAATATAATCTTCTCAAATAGAGTCAGACTCGCGAGAAAATGATGTGCCACCTCTCTCTCTTTCTCTCTCTCCCTCAGCGAGGAAAAGGTGGAGAGAAGTCAATCCTCGTTTTGTCCCCTCTGCACATGGAGATAGAGAGAGAAATCAAAAAGTCGTCTTCCTTCTCTCTCTACTACCAATCAAAAAGTCGTCTTTATCTGGGAAGCAAATTGCGTCAGCGAGTGTGAACACCTCCCTCTCTCTCTAGACTCAGCGCGGGATTTAGAAAGAGAAGTAAATCCTCTAGACCCAGTGAGGGATTTACGAGGAGAAGTAAATCGTTCTCTCTCTAGAGTCTAGACCCCGGGAGGGATTTCGAAAGAGTAGAAAATTGTCATTTCTCTCTCTTCTCCTGTCAGGGACTTAGAAAGAGAAGTTAATCTTTCCCCTCTCTCTCTCCCAGTTAAGGATTTAGAAAGCGAAATAAATAGTTCCTCTCTCTCTAAACCCAGTGGGGGGATTTAGAGTAGTAAATCGTCCTCTCTCTCTCTAGATGCAGTGAGAAACTGAGAGATCACTCTCTCTCCTTGACCCAGAGGGATTCAGAAAAGTTAATCGTCGTCTTAGTCCGGGTTCAGTGAGAGACTGAGAGATCATTCTCTCTCTCTCTAGGCCCGGATTTAGAAAAGTAAATCGTTCTCTCTTTTTTATCAGCTGGGCCCCGTGCCCGGCGTCACCCTGTCTCTCTCTAGAACTCGTCGGAGAAAGAGAGGTCAGGAATCAGGATGATCTCATCTCTCTATCTCTGTCTCAATAGTCAATCCTCATGTCTCTCTCTACCTTTCTGGATTTTAGGGCGAGTCTTCTCTCACTTTCTCTCTCCTGACTTCAAAAGTCTCGTCTCTCTCTAACTACCATCTCCAGGACTCCAACTCTCTTACGTCAGATTGGACACTGAGAGCTAGAGAGAGAAGTCAAATCCCTCCCTCTTCGTCCCCACTTTCCTCTCCTCTACTCAAATTCCCTCTCGAAGTCCTCTCTCCAGGTTCCCATTTCCTCCAGCAGTCTAGAGAAAGAGAGAAGCCCGAATCTGCCCGATCGAGCTCTAAAACTTTGGTCATGGCGTCATTTCTCCACAGTTCAAACCGTAGAGAACGAGAGAGAAGATGAGCACCGCCATGGACGGTGAGAGAAGAAAGCCGATGAGATAGATGCGAGATCTAGCGGATGGAATCGAGCGATTTCTTTGCATCGGTGACAGAGCTCGTATTGGATTCCAAATGGATCATCGATCCAAAAGATCTGCTCGTTGGACCACGGATCGGTGAAGGAGCACACGCCAAGGTCTACGAGGGAAAGTGAGCCCCCTCTTTCTCCGATTGATCCATTTGTTTAATTCATTTATAATTACTTTATATATTTATTTTATTTCCGACGATAGTCCGTCGGCGATTTCTTCCCCGAATTTGTCGATTTATTTTAAATAAAAATATATATGTTTTTTGTTCGTGGACTGATTTCTGGACCGATTTTCGATTTATTTATTATTTTTGTTTTTAAATTTATAGCATTGAAATCGGCTTTTTCTTCCGTGATTTATGAATTTAGTCCTGCGAGGGGGACCTGAATTTTCAATCGTCGTCTCTCTCTCATTCAAATTCTCGATCGTTATCTCTCTCTGTCTCGCACACATTCTCAATTCTCATCTCTTCCTCTCTCATATTCAAATTCTCAATCGTCATCTCTCTCTCCCTCTCACACATTCTTAATCCTCATCTCTCTCTCTCTCATTCAAATTATCAGTCATCTCTGTCTCTCTCATTGGAATTCTAAATCGACATCTCTCTCTCCCACACATTCTCAATCCTCGTCTCTCCCTCATTCAAATTCTTAGTCACATTTCTCTTAATCGCATTCTCAATTGTCATATCTTTCTCATTCTAATTCTCAGTCATCTCTCTCTTTCACGCATTCAAATCTCAATCCTGAGCTCTCTCTCTCATTCAAAGTAGTAGTCATCTCTCACATTCAACGTGGGCTGACCATTGATTTTTTTTTAAAAAAACTCTCTCATTCAAATTCTCAGTCATTTCTGTCTTTCATGCATTCTCAATTGCCATCTCTCTCACATTCTCAATCCTCCTCTCTCTCTCTTTCATGCATTCTCCGTTGTCATCTCTCTTACATTCTCAATCCTCATCTCTCTCTTTCATGCATTCTCAATCGTCATCTCTCGTTCAAATTTTCAACTCTCCTCTAGCTCTGTCCTTTCTGGGTTCATGATTTATCTTATGACCAATCTTTGAGGTATTTCATTTCACTCTCTCAAGGAAAGTTTGCCATCGATTTCATCTTCAGTTTCTGGATTAATTTTCGTCGCATCAAGTTGATTGTTCTTCAGTGATTTAATTTCCCTCTTTTGCCTCATTCCTAAATTATCTCTCGTTTCTGTTATGATTTTCAAAGAAAACAAAGATTAGGAGATGAAATCTCCAATTCTTCTGCTTGATTTCTTGACCCATTTTCCTGCTGGTTACTTGTTTCCTACTATTCACTGATCTCTGGACTGATTATCTGATCAAAGATCAGACATGGAAAGTGGGTCTTCAAATCTTATCTTTCATTATTCTGAATTCCTCCATTTCTTGCTTCACTGATAGAAATGCAATTTTATGAATACAGTGTAGGGAATGACGACTCTACTTTGGTGTCTGTCGTGATGAAGGCAAAACCCTGTCATCAGGCACATTGCAGTCCAACAGGACTAATCTTCCACTTTTTCTCTATTCCAGGTACAGAAACCAGGCAGTGGCAATCAAAATTGTGCACCGAGTAAACACACTGGAGGAGAAATTGAAGAGTGAAGCGAGATTCGCAAGAGAAGTGGCGATGCTCTCAAGAGTTCGGCATCGAAATCTCGTCAAGGTTCGCTCCTGCCGCGAATCAAATTCAGAGATTTCTTCTATTGGGTTTATCCGTATTGTCTTTTCTGTATCATTTATTAAAATAATTGCTTTTACTGTTAAATGTTTATGGCTGATTTACATCATCCCTGAATTGACAGATTAATCATGTGCAAGCCTGAGCTTTTTAAAAAAGATATTTAGTTATTTTTGTGAGACAGGAATAAAAACTGTTTTATTACTCTGTTAGAATTCTGTGTAATAACCATTTTAGATTTTGAGAAGAATAACCATTTTAGATTTTACACTAAGAAAGTTAATTATTATGATATTAATGTCTTTCGTGGTGATCCTTATTGGCTTCTGCTGTACATCTGAGACTGGAAGGAGCATTGTTTTTTAATACACCCACTCACATATATATAGTCGTTCTTTTTATCTTTTGTAGAAAAAAAATCAAATTATCACATTTGAATTCAATGCGTACATCTAGTTCGAACACCGTTTCATCGGGTGATTGGCCCTTTTGAACTTCAAAAAAAAGAAGAAAAAGGAAAGAATTCAGCTGCGTACAAACTCTATCAAACTTTATAGTATTATAGAATAAACTCCAATATGGAGAATGAGAGAGAGAATGATATTTGGCCAAAACAGATTTATTGCTTCATTAATGAGACATGTTATTTATACAGCTTCATTTTAACTGTTACAACCGTAATGGTCATATTCCTAACAGCTAGTTCCCTGAATCCGATCTGGCTGATCTGGTTTGATCTACAATCCAATCCACATTGATCTTGATTAGATCATCGCTGACTCATGATCGGCGATCTGATCGGCTATCCGATCTGAGTGACCCCCAATCATGGCTGTCAGATTACGGCCAGAAATTGGCCTTGTCAATCCAGATCACTGGATCAATGACTGTCAATCCGATCATCAATCTGGATAGGTAATGCATTCCTGAAGATCAAGATCAGGGGATATGATCACTGGATCAATTATCCATTTTTCCCTTCCCTGCTGGATGGTTATGTTCTGGCAGGGGAATAAATGCAATATTTACTACTACAGGGTTATTATTTAAAAACCTATTTTATCAGTTATTATAGTATTTAAGTCTATTTTGGTTGTTCATTTTTGCTTTTGCAGTTCATTGGAGCATGCAAGGAGCCAGTGATGGTGGTGGTGACAGAGCTTCTTCTTGGAGGATCACTGCGCAAGTATTTGCTGAATCTTAGGCCGAGGTGCTTGGACCTGCGAGTGGCTGCAGGTTTTGCGCTAGATATTGCCAGGGCTATGGAGTGCCTCCATTCCCATGGGATCATCCATCGAGACCTGAAGCCTGGTAACACAGACGCACACTCTCTCTCATCTCTCTTCTGGTCTACTCTCTCTCTCTCTTGCAGTTAATGTCCCCCCTCTAATCCTCTTATTTTGTCTTGCATTAGTTCTCTTTTTGTTCCTCCCCTGTTTGTCTCTGGTTTTCCCCTCTCTCTCTCTCTCTCTAATCTCTCTTTCTAATCGACTCTCATGTAATCTCTCCATCAAATTCTCTCTCTTGTCCCCAATTAGTTCTCGTTTTATTCCTCCCCCTGTCTGTCTCTGATTTCCTCTGTCTCTCTCTAATCTCTCTCTCTAATTGACTCTGTCTCGTATATAATCTCTCCCTCTAATTCTCTCCCTTGTCCTTATTTAGTACTCTCTTTGTTCCTCTCTCCCGGTCCTTGTCTCTGATTTGCTCTCTGTTGTTCTCTCTCTCTCCATCCCTTTCTCTTAATACTTTTTCTAATCACTCTATTTACAGTCAAGTTTCTTTCTCTCACATTCATTTTCTTTCTAATTCCCTCTCTTTTCTCGCTTTAATTCTTTCTTTATCCATCTCTCCCTGTCTTTGTCTTGGATTTATCTCTGTAATTCTCTCTCTCGTTTACTCCATCCTTCTAATGAACTCTCTCTCACATGCTGTCTCTCCCTTGAATCCCCTCTTTTATCTCACTTAAATGCTCTCTTTATTCCTCTCTCCCTGTATCTGTCTCTGATCTCCTCTCCCACCCTCAGCGGCGTGCTCTCTATCCCTCTATCTGTCTCTCTCCCTACCGTCATTACCATTATCTCCCTGCTTTATCTCCCGTTTCATGGTTACAGCTCAATGGATTGATCTTGTTCGTCAAGTTTTTTTCTTATGTTTGCATTTCAGTTTTTAAAATTCTTTCATATAAATGGCGCTATAATCAAGATATAGAGGGCCTCCCTTTATCAAGAATCATCTTGAAGATGTTCCATGGAGGAAAATTTGAATGTTTTTAGCTTTAATTATTAAACTGAATTTTGAAATGTGAGATCTCCAGGGTCTTGATGCGAATATGTCATTAAGTTGGTGGTTTTTAAGCCATTCTCCTGAAGAAAATAATTTTTCTGAACTTTCTTGAATTTAAATTTAGGCTTTTTTTTAATCAAGTATCGACTGTCTGCTAATCTAATAAGAGAATTTCACGGTGTTTTTGTACTTTTTCTCATAAAACAGGGATTTCCGGTATTGTCTATCAGTTTTTAACACAGTATCTGCAGTTTTTGAAAAATTTTATTTTTTTGATAGAGAACTTGCTGTTGACCGTTGACCATAAAACGGTCAAGCTAGTTGACTTTGGACTAGCGAGGGAGGAAACTTTGACAGAGATGATGACTGCAGAAACTGGAACTTATCGTTGGATGGCTCCAGAGGTAGTAATCTTTCCCTTTACCTATGTTCCATTGGTTTTCATTCTGTTTACAATTAACAGGAAAAAATCAACAAGAAGAGTTGATCATATTTACAAACATGGTGGTCAATCACATAGATGGAGACTATTGTTGACTATCATTTTCAGTTTCTCAAAAACAGCTGATGTTGATTATGATGGTTGACCAGAGGAACCATTTTCTGAATTTATTTATTTCCAAATATATATAGAAATTGTCAACAAAAGAGGAAAAGTTCACCATGAAGGTGGTCAACAAGAGATGTTATAAAAACAATTGAGGCTGAAAAATTAATGGCTATCATGATCGAGGTGGTTGACCACTAAAATCGTTGAATGTCAGGATTAGAAAGTCAACTTTGTCTTGTGTTTTTTTAAACTTTTCTGAGTATGGCTTTAACAGCCAAGACAACGTGATGTTGACCGCAATGTTGATTGTGAGTTTTGAGAGTGAAAAATTTGTGGAAGAATTGCATAATGATGATGAACAAGATGATAATTTCCACCTTCTTTTAATTTATTGGTAGAACCACCATGAAGAAGTAGAGGTCATTTTCGTGAGCATGATGGTTGGCCATGGCGATCAATTAATTTTTTCATATCTATTTATTTTCTGTAAATAGCTCTACAGCACGGTGACACTGAGACATGGGGAAAAGAAACATTACAACCACAAGGTGGACTGTTACAGCTTCGCCATAGTTCTATGGGAGCTCATCCATAATCGGCTCCCTTTCGAAGGCATGTCGAATCTTCAAGCAGCATATGCTGCTGCCTTCAAGGTCAAGATCTGATTGTTCTTTCTCTGCATTGCAATTTAATCGTTGCCATCACTGTTTTTTCTTGAAAGTCATTAAATATCCACGAAGAAAACCTGAGAAGACATGATTTTTCTAGATATCTTCTTGAAATCTTGGTTCTTCCTGGAGAACTTCCCGGGGAGGTTGTTCACAATTTAATCATCACAGTCACCGATAGCTTACTTTTTTTTCTTGAAAGTCGTTGAAAACCTGGGTGAAAGACTGGAAGTCATGAAGTTTTTCAGATTTCTTCTTTGAAATCCTGGCTCTTCCAGGAGAACTTCCTGGGGAGGCTTTTCTCCTGGTATTTGCTTACGCTAAACTTTAGTGTTCTGGAGCTTTCTGGCAAGTTTTTTTAGGCTAATCGAAGAAATAGGAAAGAAATAGTGGTTTGATGAGTATCAGTCTCATTTTTATCAAAATTTTCTTGATCAAGGGACGAATCTATGATCTGATAAGATATTTTAAGAAGAAAGTGGGCAATTGGAAGAGAGAAAAAGATGTGTGGAACCGAAGTAGATCTTATCCACAGAAGGGAGATCAAGAATTCAGATTGAAGAATTGAAGGAGACGATCCCAGATTAGATGAGACTGAAAAGGAGATCGAGGAGATGAAATAAAGGGAAATGAATGGGAAGATGGAGAGAGAGCTTTCGTCAGTTTAAAGGGAAATCAATTAGTCTGTTTAATAAGATCATAATCAGACAGAAAAAAATATCTGAGAAATCTCAGCTTTGTTCTTTCGAGTTCTGGGATTCTGAAGTTCTGAGATTCTGATTCCCTTCATTGAATGATAAATTTTTCTATTTTTCATCTTTGAGTTTATTGACGAGGAGATATGCACTGTGGATTTCTATAAACCCTAAATCCTGAACCTTAAACCCTAAACCCTAAATCTGATTTGTTCTTTTTTTCAATTTCACAGAACGTGAGGCCAAGTGCCGAGGATGCGCCAGAAGATCTAGCAAATTTAATGACCTCGTGCTGGGAGGAGGATCCAAACTTGCGGCCTAATTTCAGCCAGATTGTGCAAATGCTGACGAACTTTTTGTCCGCCTTGTCGCCGCCAAAGCCGGTGAAGATCTTCACGTCGGAGAATTCTGTCCTGCCGCCGGAGTCCCCCGGTACGAGCTCCCTCATGGCCATGCGCGATGGTGCGCCCATGGTAGACAGGGCCGAGGAACGCTCGCGAGGGACATTCTTCTTCTGCTTTAGAGACTGTTACTGATTCGGGGTTTAGGGTTTTACGGGGGAGTAGTTAGGGTTCCCAATGGTCGCCATCTCTCTCTCTCTCTCTCTATCTCTCTCTCTATTTATATATATAGATATATATATAGATGTATGTATACATCTCTTCCTCTTGCCTATCTTTTGATATTACACATACCCTCCATATCTTCATCTATCTCCATATCTATCTTTATCTATCTCTCTCTCTAGAATTGAAGAATTTGATGGATATAGAGTTATTAGAGAGAGCGTCTGGCACTGGCATAATAAAAGTATTTGCGTTGAGCAGTTGCTCTTCCATTTTTGTGGTCTGTTTCCAGTTTAGCATGAAGAAGATGATGACAGATGGATAAGACAATGATGATGATGATGATGATCATGATGATGATGAGAGCTATGATGGTGATGAAAATGGAATCAATGGTGAAGGAAAAGGAGAAGATGATGATTGTTGTACAAAAAGAAAAAGAAAGATTGGAAAAACAAGAAAAGGATGATGGCGCCGATGATGATGATGCCAAATAGAAAAACAAGAAGAGGATGATGACGCGAGAGTAAAAGATAATGATGATTATGATGATGATGATGATGATGAGAGTTATGATGGTGATGAAAATGGAATCAATAGTGAAGGAAAAGGAGAAGATGATGATTGTTGTACAAAAAAAAAAGAAAGATTGGAAAAACAAGAAAAGGATGATGGCGGCGATGATGATGATGCCAAATAGAAAAACAAGAAGAGAATGATGACACAAGAGTAAAAGATAAACGATTACGAGGGAGGAACAAGCAAAATAAGATAATGCTGCAAGACAAGATGAGGTCAATGATGGAAGTGATGATGATGATTGTTATGTTGATCATGAATGTCGGCAACAATGGGAAGATACTAACATGCACACAAAAAACATGAAGATGATGATGATAATGATGATGATGATGATGGTGCAAAATTGACAAAGATGCACTAAAAGAGAACAAAAGATAGCAAACGAGAAGAAGAAAGAGAACATGTTGCATGACAAGAAGAGAAGATGACAATATCAGTGGCATTTTGGTGCTAATGGCGACCGACAATTGGGACTGATAACTGCTTGACGACATAGCTGTGCTATAGCCAATGATCGAGACCGATGAACTCAATGGCTCAATTTCTCGCAACTCTAGAAATAGACTAGTCCCATTACAATGTAAATCACCCAATTTTGATGATCAATTCTAGATAATCTTCTTTCTGTTCATCGTCTTCTTTCTCTGATCTTCCTCTCCGATCTACGATTTCTCTCAGAGGGGAGGAAGGGAGGGAGCAAAAGAGGGGAGAGAGGGAGAGATGGGGGGGGGGGTGGAGTAAAGTTGAAGATTTCTAATCCAAAAGAGGGGAGAGAGAGACAGAGATGAGGAGTCGAACAATCCTTCCCAAATAAAATTGACGCATTCGACAAGAAGATAGTGAGCATAAAGATGATTATCTTGTATTGTTAATTAAAATTGGTGATTTACATTGTATAAGAGACATACTCTAAGAAACAATACACTAAAGCTCTTGGCCCAGGGAAAAAGTGAAATATCAAAAAAAGGAGTTTTCTAATTATTTTTTTTATTAAAATAGTTCCAACTAGAACGACATACTAGAGCTTGATAGTGGACCATAATTAAAGTCATTCAAGATTTTAGTGTGGATGGGGGATTATATGTATATGATAAGTGTTAACAAATGAGTTCTATTTGCAAGTAGCTTAACTCCATTACCTACCAAGACATAAGGTTTAGCTTGGCACCTCTATATAGGTTAAAAGGTGTTAGCAATTCAACCTATCAATTAGGTTATCTATATGTGATATTAAGTAATATCATATATGAAATTAATCATTCAATTAGACATGCCAATAAAGATTTATTTGGCCTATAGAATTATTAACTAGATATGTAATTGAAATTAGAGGGTCACAGCATAATGTTCTCAGTGACGACATACTTAGCGAATCCGCGAGGTTATTGAATACACGCGGATAAGCGTCAAAATATATTTTAAACTCACCAATTTAGAGAAATAATCATGAATTAGATATCATAGTGGTGAATAAGGCTCGAATCCACAGAGAATTAAGATATTTTTTAGGAACTCTTTAAAATTTGATCAAATTGGACGATGAATTGAGGTGAAAAATTAGGGATTTTGATATTTGTCTGAAAGAGAACTTAAGGATAAAATCCACCGAATCAAAGATCACTCGATTTAGATCAAGATTCGCGAAGAAATCAAAGAGCAAAAATCAGATAGCAAAACGATCGCGAAGAGAGAGAAATCCGAAATAAAATCTAAAATTAACCTAATCTACGATTCTAAATTACAATCTAATGATACATGACAATAGATTAAGAGGAAAACACATAATCTAACCTGAGATAGTGCTCGAAATGATCCAATTGATTGCCGGATCAAAGGCTTTTTCATTTTGCGATTTCAAAGACGATCGTTGGCATTCAAGATGCAAATTCTCACTATTCTCTTGAAGAAATCTCACTTTCAACCACTCCTTGGACGCGGAAATGAGTCTATAAGAAGAAGAAAGCGAGAGATTCAAGGATTGAGACATCTAAACCGTTCGATAGCTCAAAACATCTAAGAATGCTTTACATCGTCGAAGAACATGTCAATTTATATGGAGATTAGGGCGTAAATGTCGGATCGACATTTAATCTTCGATCAACGGCTCTGATAAAATGCATTTGATGCAAATCGTTACGGTTAAGTCGTGTCTATTCGATCAAAGATGAACCGCAGAGATTTCGCCACTTCGCGCATGAAGAAGAAACGCGTGAAACGCACATCGTCTGATCTTGATCTGACAATTTGGATGCATCCATGTGTCTATCGAGTGATATTAATCTCACCCGTTATAAATCCCCATATTAACGGCTGAGATTAAAATATTATAAAACGAATAGTCGCCCAATAAGAGTGCACTGCATACCCCCTCAGTTAAGTTACAATCGACGATTGTGATTTGAATCGCTCGATTGGACGCTTAGCATGCCGCCACGTCACATGCGCATAAAAATAAAAGCACATAGTCCCACATGACTAAAATCAAGTGTTTTGACGCATATATAAGGTGTGCGTAATTAGGGACTTAGCGTAAATCCTGAATAGGATGCTTTATCTCACTAATTACACACACACGCACACATGCACACACGCGCGCGCACATGCGTACTCACATACACGTGCGCCACGTGGCATGGTCATACAGCGCCACGTGGGGACGTCATTTTGGCCCGCATCACATCAGTTGTCACATCAGCACACGATATAAATCTGATTTTTAATCTTTTGTAATTCAAAAGAAACTCAAATAAATTCATAAAAAAATAGAAAAATTCTAGAAAAATCCTTAAAAGTTAGAAAAATTCATATCTTTCAAAATACAAATCCAAATTAATCCTAATTAATCTTTGTTGATCAGACATTAAATAATCTATCACTTTTAAAAAGTCAAATTTAATAAATAACAAGAGAATAAATTTTTATTTCAAAAATACACTCATTTATCTTAGAAATTAAAACTTAAAAATAAATGAGTATAGAAAAAAAGTATGTTCTCTTATTATTTAACATTAAAACCCAACTATAATCTCAAATATAGTTAGGAATAATCTACTCTAAAATATATTCATTAAAAATGCATAATTATCTCAATTGTGCATTTTGAGATTATAACTTAAAATTGCTCTAAATGATAGATATGCACTAAAAGTATGATAACATGCATAAAAATGGAATGTTTTATACCTTAATTTGTATTAATAATCATATAATTGCATGTTATCACTGAGCAAGTAGGGTATTATTGTTTAGTTTATTCTAAAAAAACTCTATGTATAGACCTTGAGGGGGGGAGGTTTGATGGATATGTAAAAGCCATGTGATAAACATTTTCTGAGTGATCATTTAAGCACTTATTAAGTCACACGTTTACGCATAAAAAATACAACCGAATCTACTCTAAGATGATTGAAAGTAATTAAAGTAGTGAATACGGGTCGAGTCCATATGGGATTGGATTAATTACGATGGAAGACAAAAAAATAGTCACATTTAGTCATATTAGAGGATGATAATAGATGAGAAATAAGGATAGCCAAAGATTTAGAAAGAGGGAGAAGAAAGGAATCAAAAAAATCAAATTGGGCATCAATTGGAGTTAAAAGCGAAGGAGATATCGAAAAAAGAACACCACGATTGTAAAAGATAGAATCGCATTGAAATTGACAATCATAAAATTATACTCTTAATCCTAATCTAACTCCTAATTCACCTATAATATATGAGAAAGTCAATTAGTAACCCGACGATGTAGCAAGGATGATCCTATATAGTGATGGATATTATGTGGCCTATGAGACAATCACACTTTCATGTATCTTGTTTATGTTCATTGAAATGAAATTTATTCATTGTCATTCTTATGTGATGTTTACAATGAAGTCCATGAGCATGTGCAATGACTAAGTGAATTATGATGAGATCATAATATAGTGATCACTAGTCTTTAAATATATGTTCTAAACATTCCTATTTGTGGGATATTCGATAAGGACATCGAATTATCCGGAAAGAATAACATTATCTAATCTATCTCTATATGATGAGTATGGTTGATCCTATAGCCATCAGTGTGGAGATACTAATGATAGATAGTGGGTGCTCTTTAGAGAAAGAGTTCACTGAATTGATCCGTATGAATCCCTGAATGATATTATACCTAACTGTCAATCAGGTTGATTCATGTCATGGTTGTGTATATGATCCTTTGACTTGAGACACCAAAGACATCTTGTGGATGGATGATCGTGTTTTGATTATGACTTACGAATTCCTAGCCACGAGATATCTAAAACATCATATATTGGATACGACATGAAGTCCATGAAGATGACTGTGTGATCAAGATGGGATCATCCACCCTCGGTATTTGAGGAGATTGACTCAAAGGAATGAGATGCGATGAAATCCTTGGCTAAGGTAGAAGAAATATCGGAGAAGGAGTTCCCGATGATTTCTACACGCATCAGTACTAACTTGAGTGACCGATTAGGGTTTGACAGTTGACATACCCTAATTCATTCATGAGTCTAATGTGGATGAAGGATTATACATACATGGTAATCGATGACGGGAAGGTTCCATAAGTGAGTTCTTACATACTCCATATCTCCTAGTGTACATGGTGTAGCTTGACACCGAACGGGGTGGCAACTCAACCTATCAATTAGGTTAAATCGATCCTTGGTTAATTAATCTATATGTGGATGTGGATAATTAATTAAAGTTGACCAATAAGGTGTTATTTGGTCTATAGAGTTATTAACTAGTGAGATATATGGACTTAGAGGGTCACGCACATAAGGTTTATGGATGTTGGTGGATATAGACATAATTATGAGGGTTTTTTATGAAAAAAACCTCATTCCAAATGTCTATAAATAGGGGGAGAATGACCACAACTGAAGGTGCCCTATGCAAGCCTTGTGAGAATTTTCTCCTTTCTTCTCATTCTCTCTTGGTGAAGAGGTTTGAAGAAGAGATCCAACCATCCGGAGATCGTGTGGATACCGCTAGAGGCTAGACACTTGAATACCTTCAAGAACTCCTTCAAGGAAACCCTGTAAGTATGTTTTCTCATTCATACTAGATGATAGGATCATCTGTTCTTGGTGGCTTGGTATTTTGAATGTCTGATTCTATGGTTTTCCGCTGCATTTGATATTTTTGATCAAAATTTCGGAAAGTTATCAACCTAAGATCCCATCATATAGTTGGATCAAAGGCTACAGTCTTTTTCAATGACGGTTGTTGGCGTTCAAGCATGATTTTCTCATGCATTTTAAGGGCAACTAATGATATCTCCACAAAATATCTCTAAAAATCATGAAAGAAATATAAGTTCATCACTAATTGGGTGAAAGAAACACTTTCGGCCAGGAACAAGGCCTCAAATGTTCAAGCATAAGAAGAAATGGAGGAGAGGATGAGTTTTTGTTGGGCTTTTGGGCTTGAAATGATCTTAAATGGGTTGTTTCACGCCCAGCTATCCAATCTAAGCATTTATGATGGCTGAGCTCTTGTGACTCCGGCACTCCAAAAACTCCTAAAAGTAGCCTTAAAAATCATCAAAACACTTTTGGCCATCTAATCATGCATTTCTAGGCTGATGGACAAACTAGATTGTGCCATGTCACCCTTAAATGGGCCATGCATCGGGAGCCACTAGACTGCACCATATGTTATGTCATTTGAAGAACCGTTGGTAGTAACATCAGATGTCTGACTGCAATCCAATGATTGTTATTATGTCACGAAGAGAGAGAAAACACAACAAACAAGATGCGGTCACAACCCTATATGTTAAGATCATTGACTTTAATTTCTTCATGCGATCCAATCCTCATGATGCTGCCAGATCACCTGCATATAGAAACAAAGATTAGTTCCACATAGAAATATTTATTAATTTATTTCTCTATATAAGGGATAGTGATGTCACTAGTTAATTTTTCTCACTAAGGGCTCCCTTAACTCTAATCACTCTCCTAATCACACTGCCAGAAAAGCATGAAGACACACGCCACATGTGCATCGCATGATACCACTAGATGTTGCCACATGGTGCCACATATATAGACACAGACATGCCAGCTCACCACGTTAGCGCTCATATTAAAAACCATTTTTTTCAAAGATTTTAAATAAAATGAATTCATGAAAAGCTTTAAATTAAATTCAAAAAAGTGTCTAAAAATTATAAAATTTATATTTTTCAAAATAAAACTCCTTTTTAATCTTAATTTTTTTTTCTATCATAAATTAAAACAATCTATAATTTTATGCAATTTCATTTAACAAATACCAAGAGAATAAATATTTAACTCCAAAATACACTGCATTCACTTAAAATTAAAAGATAGTTTCAAATTTAATTTTAAAAAATAATTTCTCTTATTATTTTCATGTAAATCTAAAAAACTCATATGAACTAAGGATAAACTAAGAGATTTTAGAATTTTGGAAATTAAAACTCATGACTAATGCACAATTAGCTTGAAAAATTATGCATTTTGAGAATTTTCATATAAAATTGCATAGAATGATTAAAGTAATAAATTTAATTATGATAACATGCATGAAAACAATGTGAATTATGTCTTAAAAATTAACTAATAGTCATGTAATTTCAAGTGGATATTACATGTCATCACCTTGCCACTCTCTCTGCTAAAGCCACCATTCTCTTCTCCTTTGTCCCTAAAATCTATGTGGTGGGGGATGGGTGAAAAGATCAATATGGATCAAGGCTATATTGGCTAGAAGTTTAGATCACACGCAAGGAGAAAATTCTTGGAGATGAGAATTGTGTGGATATCGATAAAGGCTAGATGCATGAGCCATTTGTGGCATTGCATTCAAGAAACAAAAAAGGGTTGCTGATCCAATGTTGGGTGTGGTGATTTGATCATTTTTTTTCTTATGTTTGTTTGCAAATTTAAGTTCCACCTCTTGCAGAGAAATCATAATGATATCCAATTCATTTCAATTGTGCATATCAAACTCCACAGGGTGCCCTGACCAACACCCCTACTTCTAAGGTCTGCTTATTGACTAAGAGATGGGGGAAGACATAAGGCTGTGTTTCATGTTTTATGGTACTAAAATATAATATAAGAGGGGTGACTTTACAAGTGGGATATGAAGCGGTGGTTAGTCTACTAGAAAAATTCAACATGAGTGATAGTTATAGGTACAATATGAGTGATAGAGGATGTGCTCATATGATTTATAGTTGGGATATGAGATTTACTGGATTGTTGGAACTTTCAATCCTCTATTTGAAAATACGTCTTTCTAGGATCATTACTCAAAATGGTCTCATATGAAGTCTCTATTGCTCTTATTCTTATTATGTGTCTTGTGAGCAAATTAGGATGCATAAAGGCAATTGCCTAGATATTTCCCTAGCCCAACTTGTCATTGTCTGGGGGGAAAACCAAATGAATTTTGGCCTCTCTTTGCAGTGGTTAATGAATTTTGGAGGTCAAGGATTCTAGTATGATCCAAGTAAGAAGAGCAACACAGACGAATACAAGGAAATGCCACCAACAAAATGAAAGGCAACCAATTAAATGTAAACATTCTCATACTTCTACATTATTTTGTAACCAAAGTCATCATTAGTTATTTACTTCTATAGTAAGGTCTAAACTACACAGTAGTCCAACTCTTGTATTATATTTTATTGACATAAAGCTAACCATGGTATTGATGTAAAGATTCTAGATAAAAAGATTTAAATGTAGTAGCCAAGATTCTGGATTTTTTTTATAATAAGATCAACAAAATAGTCACTAGGTAAGAAGAATCATATTAGAAGGTGATATTAAAGTACAAAATTGAAACTAGTTGTGAAAAGCATTTTGATAGAAGCTCATTATGAACTTTAAGAACAATAGAGTAAGGTGACTGATACTTTCCTCTAGTACCCAAATTTTTGTTATACATTAATTATTGTGAAAATAGAATGATGGGAAAGGTAAGCTATATTGATACTTAAAGGATAGCTTCCCCCCATTAGGAATGAGATAAACAAGGATTTACCAAGAGCTAATTGTTTAACATCTTCAAAATTGGATGTTTTGACCATGGATGTCCAAGGTCAACTTGCATCCTTAAATCGATAATCACCTTTCTCTTCATATAACTTCCTCTGTCACTAAGAACCAAAAATTATCTCATGAATATTCTCTCAGTTTCCATAAACCATGCCTTTCAGCCTAAGCTTAGACCCTCACACACCCTAGATGGATAAACCTTACAAAGGAACCTTTAAGGTTTTGGATGTCATTGGATTCTATCAACTATTTGATTACTCAGGCCTGATGAATGTTATGTGGCCTCTAAGCCAATCACAATTCTATCTCTCATTTATATTCATTGAAATAAACTTTTATTTATTGTCATTCTTGGGTGATGTTTTAATGAAATATATCTACATAAGAAAAGACTAAATGAATAATGATGAGTTCATAATATAACGATCAATAATCTTTAAACATGTTCTAAACATTTCAATTTGAAAGGTATTTTAGAAGGGCATCGAAAAATACAAAAGGAGTGGCACTATTGAATTGGAATCATATAATGAGTATGGTTGATCATGTGGCCATTGGTATGGAGAAACTAAGGATAAATAGTGAATGCTCTTTGGAGATGGGTTAATTAAATTGATCCATATGAATCCTTAAATGGTATTATACCATGGTTGTGTATGTGGTTCTAAAATCAAATATACCATAGATATCTTGTCAATGCAAGATTGTGTTTTAACTATGACTTATGAATCCCTAGCCAAGGGAGCTCTAAAATGTCATAAATTGAATATGACATAAAGTGCTTGAACATGATTGTATGGTCAAGATAAGATTATCTACCCTTTATATTATATGAGATGGACTCAAAGAATGATATGCAATTAAATCCATGACCATAGTAGTAGAAATATTGAAGGTGTTCTGGATGATTATTCTACGCATTAGTACTAACTTAAGTGACTGATTAAGGTTTAATGGTTGAACATACCTTTTATCATTCATGAGTCTTGAATGAATGAAGGATTATAATAATGTTTCATATGGGAATTCTTATATATTCCATGTCTCCTAAGGGAAATTTTTATATAATAATGTTTCATAAGGGAATTCTTATATATTCACATGGTGTAGCTTGGCACCCAAGGGGCTAGCAACTCTACCTATCTATTGGGTTAAAGTGATCATTGATTAATCTATATACTGATATTTTTAATTAATAAAATTTTCCAATATATTTGAATGGTTATATGGAGCTATGAACTAAAAATATATATGGGCGTAAAGGGTTACACACATAAGGTCGATGGATGTTAGTAGAAGTAGAGATACTTCTGAAGATTTTTATGAAAAGTTCATAGCATGAAAGTTTATTAATAAGGGGAGAATGACTGCATCTAAGAGTGCCTATGTGAACATTATTTAAAAACTTTCCTATTTTTTCTCTTTCTCTCTAGGTCGAAGAGGAGATCTAATTATCCAACATTCGTGTGAATATTGCTAAAATCAAGAGACTTGAACAGCTTAAAGGAACTCCTTCAATGAACCCTCAAAGTATAGATTTTGATTTATAGTAGATAATTGGATCATCTATTTTGGATGCTTTAGTCTTTCAATATTATATTTGATGTTGTTATGGAGAATTTTCAAGGCTTGTCTAATCTTAGAACCTAGAAAGTCAACATTGTCGCTTATGCTTTATCGACCGATACAACTTCTATATTCTTTCTTTTGTTTCATCCTTACTGATACGTTTTACATCCTACAGCTTTGGCAGATCACTTATACCTATTCATTTTTCGGCACACGAGTGCTCGATTACTGAGCTCTTAGACACTTTCAAGGGTGGTTGCTTCTAGGCAAAAGTCCTATACATCTTTACACTCCCACCTCCTATATTACTTAGAAATCAGTTAAGGGCCTTCGCTAGTAATCTAGGATGATTCTCTTGATGATGATGAAGCTTATCCCCCTATCATCTCATTGGTCGAGCTTGACCTCTATTATTTTTGGATCATATATGATATTTGGATTTTGCCTCAATTTTGTATCACTCTCGTGACCTACATCAAGATATACTTTACACATAGGTAGTAAAAATTTAATGCCTCGGCACATTTTAGGGAGAACTAGTTTGCTTTGGGTTTTCATGGTGTTTTCTCCTATCCCCAACTCATCTGATGACTCTTCAACATCAATCAGTTTGAACTGTATCTTAGTGTTTCCAAGATTTCATCATCATGATGGATTGTTCATGAGCCAAGACATCTCCCTATGAAAATTCACTTTTATTATGGATTTTTAGGATTCCCTTAACCAAGCCATTGCCTATGCTAGTTGATTTATGCTGATTCCCACATGATTCCATGTGCCCCCATGCTACTCAAATGAGAGTGTAAGCCAGTGATTCTTTTGGCTATTGGACTTTCACCATATAGGACGTAGTATTCAACTGCTTTGTCCGGTAGCACGACACTAATAATTCTCTCCCAAAACCCCATTTTCACGCTTTAGTCTACTTCAATTTGCTCATGGCTTCTCCGTGAATTGAAATCGCTTTATTTTCCTTCAGCTACTTCGATGTTTCAGTTCACTAGGTTGTCTGTTGCTCTCCCATGGATTCAACAAGAGTTCAAAAGGTTACCCTATTTGAGAATCTCCAAACTCTATTCTTGTTTTCAATTCCCCAAAGCATTTTGGTGGCTTACAAATGCCCTTGTCTCTGGGAGCTTGCGTATCCATGATCAGCGTTCTATCATCCGAAGGTGCTACTAGATGAAAAGATCATCAGTAAAAATTTGCAATATAAGCATTTGAAGCCCCATCAATGAAGCATACACAATAAAAGGCAATGCTTCATCTCCAATCTTAACTTCACCTTCACCAAGCATAGAGTTTACTTACATTATTTGTTCTTGCTATCTAGGAAGAAAACTGGTAGATTAAAAAAAGAAGAAAACAAATCACATCATCTTTGTAACAGGTAAATGCTTCTTTTTCTCTTGAATTTACCAAATTATTTGTAATGAGATATTGAATACAATGGAAAAGGTCTTATTAGCAAAATTTCCTTTTATCTGTGATCTAAGAATAATTGGCAATCCATTCTACAATTCTTCTCATTTACTAGTTCTTCTCACAAGTGATGGAATTGTACACTACAAAATAACAGAAAAAGGACTAATTCTAAAAAGAATATAGACTTGGATTTCTGCACAAATTGTGCCTTTCATGCGGAGCTCGATGGAGTCGAGCATGATTGGATTCTAGTCAAAATGGGAGTATCTCAATGAAGATGAACATGGTTGGATTTGATCCAAATTGGGGAGTATCTCAATGAAGGGAACTCCTATTCACTTGATTTTATTTTTGTAAGAATCAAGGGCATTATGCTCCTACACTAGAGATTCAAAGACCTTTAGAAATTTTGATTTGATCATGATTCGAAGGGAAACTATATAAGAAACCCAGCTGTTTGTGAAATGAGTATTACACACAATTCAGTCAAATTGGAAGAACTTAGGCATCCATGTTTCATTTTACTAGGAATATCAAAGCCGCTCAATTTAATTTTATTTTTTAATATTTCTTTGGTATAAGTGATGTCATTTATGGTATTTTTCATTTTATATGCTTTGATACTAATTTTCATAAAGTCTAATTTTTTCTATGCATGAAAATTGAATGATAAAAAAATCATCATATAATGATCGAGAAGTTGAATCACAAAAGAAAGGGAGGAGATTTGTAATAATTTCAAACTTTTTTCTTTATGCGTGAAAATCTGTTTTTTGTATGCATGAAAATAATATATTTCATTTGTTGTAATTGGGCTCTCATAAGGTGAGCATGGTCTCACTTTTTATCTAGAATCCATGTGATACTGATATCTCAATGAATAAGGTGAACATGGTCGCATACTCTCTCTCTTTTCTCTCTCTCTATCTATCTCTCTTCCATGTGATACTGAAATCTTAATGAATAAGGTGAACATGGTCGCATACTCTCTCTCTCTCTATCTCTATCTATCTATCTCTCTCTCTCTCTATCTATTTCTCTTCCATGTGATACTGAAATCTTAATGAATAAGGTGAACATGGTCGCATACTCTCTCTCTCTATCTATCTATCTCTCTTCCATGTGATACTGAAATCTTACTGAATAAGGTGAACATGGTCGCATACTCTCTCTCTCTCTATCTATTTCTCTTCCATGTGATACTGAAATCTTAATGAATAAGGTGAACATGGTCGCATACTCTCTCTATCTATCTCTCTTCCATGTGATACTGAAATCTTAATGAATAAGGTGAACATGGTCGCATACTCTCTCTCTCTCTCTATCTCTCTTCCATGTGATACTGAAATCTTAATGAATAAGGTGAACATGGTCGCATACTCTCTCTCTCTCTCTTCCATGTGATACTGAAATCTTAATGAATGAGGTGAACATGGTCGCATACGCTCTCTCTCTCTCTCTCTTCCATGTGATACTGAAATCTTAATGAATAAGGTGAACATGGTCGCACTCTCTCTCTCTCTCTTTCTATCTGTGTCTCTTACCCTCTCTCTCTTTCACTTTCTACAACATGAATACAAGCACTGGCGTGCACCAGAATCAATAAATAAATTGATTAACGACTGAATAGAGTTAATTAATAACAAAAACTGAGAAAAAAAATCAGGGGCTTAACAAGCATGGGGTTAAGTTGGGAGAGAGAGAGATAAAAATAGATATACAGATACAGAAATGAGGAGACTCATAGAGATAGAGATAGACAAAGGGAGATTAGATAGGGTCTGATAGCAAAAAGATAGAAATAGACAGGTAGAGATGAGGAGATGAACATGGAGAGGGAGATGAGAAGAAGATGAAAAAAAAGTAAGAGAGAGAGAGAGATGCTCACATGGAAAAAGATTGGTTATGTAACGGTGGCATTAGGGATCTCAACCCCGATGGATTTGTAATAGGCTTTCTCCGCCTCCTCAAATCTTGTTCGAAACAAAACCCATTCTTGATTGCAGCGTGCTCTCACCTGGATGATCATACACGATTTTATCTATGATCTTAGGAGATGATCAGAATAAATAATTCCCTAGATCCATGAATGCAGAATAATCTTAGAATATGATCATGATTCACAAAGATGATAACATTAGGTCCATGGCTAAATATGATATAAACTAGGATAAAGGGGGACGATGATAATGCCACAAGGCTATAGACAGGCTCGATCAAAAAGTGATAATATAATAATATGATCATGATGATCTCGTAGTTACCTTGATAACCTAATGATAGTAGTTGAATATGTCATCATGGTTCATAGATGGGAATGAACACGAAAATCATGATACTCCTCCAATAATGATAACTAATTATGATGTTTTGTAGTTAATGTAATTTGATGGTGATGATGATGAAAGTTTTGAATGAAATGAAAATGAATACCCCTTCCCACGGTGCACGACCGCCCACTGACTGGCCCTGAAGTTTAAGAAAAAAATCAGAGCTGTTGACTGGCGGGGAAAAATTGAACCTCTTACCTGGTTGCCAAGAGAAGGAACAGACTGATGAACGATCCACTGAGCATCCACCACTCCGATTTTCTCATGGGCAGGCTGAGTTTTTCAATACCAAAAAATTGAATCTGATTCCAGGATATAAGATCAAGAAATTGGGTTTTAATGATAAAATCACCTCAACGCATTTTCTCAGTGCGAAATCTAGTCCCCATCCATGGATCAAGTCATTCTACAGCATTGATAATGTAATAATAATTATTTTTATTGTTGTTATTGCCGTTTTCTTCAAAAAACTTAATTGTTTATTACTGTCATGGGAGGAAAAGGAGGAGGATGAGCACCTGAATCATATTCCACACACAGCGCCAAGCAGTTCTGGAGAAAACAGGGGCCATAATCTCGACGAATCTGAGAAAAAAAACTAGAGAAATGTTAAGGGGAGTAGATGATTGACAGAAACAGAAAAAAAATAGATAACACCGAGAAAGAGATATATAAAGATAAATGGATAGAGAGAATTTAAGAAAAGAGATAGATGAACAGATACAGACCAAGAAGACAAGAAAATAAAGAGTTAGAGAAGCAGAGAAAGAGAAAGAGAGAGAGACAGAGATTCTGCTAGATGGAAAAAGAGAAGAGAGAACGAAAATATTGAAAAAGAAATTGGTAGAGAAAGAGAGAAAGTGAGAGCTTAATAAATGGAGAAAGTGGAGATATATGAATAGAAGGGGAGAGAAAGAGAGAAAAGAGATAGTTGATTTAAACTAAAGGGGAGAGAAGATAGATATATATATATATATATATATGTGATATAGTAAAAAAGATACAACTAGAGAGAAGTGTCCAAGGAGATGAAGAAGATAGAGAGAAAGATTGAAAGATTGATATATCCATAGATAGAAATGGAGAGGAAGAGAGAATTATATATACACATATACATACATACATATATACATCTATATATATATATATATAGAGAGAGAGAGAGAGAGAGAGAGAGTGAGAGAGAGAGAGAGGAAAAAAAGATGAAAAGAGAAAGCTAAATGGACAAATGATAGATGATAATGGTGTAGGTGTAAAAAAAGATAGATGGCTGGAATCGGAAAGAAAGACATTGGAATAATGATCTCTCTTACGCAGCACATGGTGGCAAGTGCGGGTCTGAGCACCAACCTGGTCTCTCTTCCGTTACTCTGAAATGGTATAATTCAAATAACATATTTTTTACCATTAACCTGAGGGAATAAAGAAACGAAACGAATCTTGAAGAAAAAACAAATTTTCAAGTTAAAATAAATGAAACACGAAAAATACTATTCCCCATGAAAAATTCTCCATAAATGAGGCAGTTTAATAAATCGGTAATAAATTGATAATATTTAATTGTACTTATTAAAATTAAAAATGTTTAAAAAAAAATGCTGACTTGTGAACTTCTTGATCACCCCTCCTCCGTGTCATCTGCCAGGTTAGAGAGCTATTCGGATCCAGCCCAGGTTGTGAAATGTCTAACCCATGCTTCTTAACAAGCTTAATGTACCTGTGAGCAACAAATAAATCAAAATTTATAAAATTATGAAGCTTAATGTCCAGTAATTTTAAAAAATAGAAAAAAAAAATATAGTCGGTTGAAATTGGTGTTTACTCTTCAGAGTCGAAATGGTCAACACCGAGGTCTTCATCCCAAATGAATATGTATTCATATGGCGCCACAATGTCTGGGTGCAAGAATCGCTTGGCGTACCACCTATAAGGAGAACTCATTCAAAAGGTAAATGGGGAACAGGGTTGACTATAGACAACTCTGTAATGATTGATTGAGTACCATTTAGTCTGTTTGGTGACGCTGACATGGATGGCACTTTTTGACCACTCGAACTCATTCCACTCTGTCGTCATACCATCATAGTGGAAGAGCAAAATGGTAAAGTTTGAAGAGAACTGCAAATTAGGGTTTGTAAAAAAGTCAACATTTCTGTTGAAGACAATTTCCACAATTATTCTTTTTCAAAATGCGAAAAGGAGAGCACTCGAGAACGGTAATCCCTCAAAAATTATATGGTGTATCCCCATAAGGTACACAAATGACCCCACTCATCCCCTTCTAAACTATCAAGATACAAAACCCTCCATGTTGTGAACTACACCTCCCACTAACGACAAGTTTCACTTCAAGATCACATTGTTGCAGTGTAGCCATAGTGTTCGTAGCACAACAAAGAACCTTCCCTCCTTTTTGTCCCTCCTGTGTGCCCCTCCCATGAGAGATCCCCTGTAAGCCTATGCAGATATGACATTCATTTGGGAGATCCTTTAGCAAGCCAATATTGCCCGAGCAAATCAGAACTCAAAAGGCCAGAGAAAACAATCTTCCTCGCCCCCTGTATACATCGCTCAATATGTCAAAACCTCCGGGAACATTCTCTTCTAGAAGGCATGCATCACCACCCTTTTCCTGAAAAGCAACCACCCAAACATCTGCTTCCACATGAAATAGAAGGCTCGGATCTTTTCTAGGAGATTCTATATTTGACTGTGTTTAATCTACTTGTAGACATCCTAAACAGTCAAAGTAGTGCCTGACCACAACCATCTTTTGCCATGCCTACAAGTCGCAAATGTGTTAAGGTTTATTGCATCTTTATACACTCCTTCACCCTTGTTTCTGACAAAATGTCCACTAATAAATGATTCCAAGTGCTGTCCCAATAATCCCCAACCATTGCTCGAGAACTCCAAGCCAGGGCAAATAGTCGTGCGAACTCCCAAAGGGTGCCTAAATCCAACAATTATCTTGTCAGAAACGAAATGAGGATCCATCCCCAAGCTTGGCGAGGAAGAAATCCCTGACTTTTTCTAACATTCACATGTAGTTTAAATACTAAAAGGTAGAATATAGGGACCACAGAGAGCACTGACCGCAATAGCACCAGTCACTCCCCCCTCGACAACCCCCTAGCCTATCACCCCTAGAGCCTCCTCCCTACCATCTCAATTATTGGCTACCTATCTGTGGTCCAAAGTTGGCCCGACATCAAAGGCAATCTCATATAACGCATGGGTAGAGTCTCAATCAGCATCCTCTAGGCCCTCGAGCATTGAATCTCCTCCCTAGACAGCCCAAACCTGATGAAGCTAATTTGACATGATTGACTTAAAGACCTGAACAATCCACAAAGATAACTAGCAGCGAATGTAGGTTTCGGGCCTTCTCCACCAAGCTCTCAAACAACATGGTGTCATTGGCATCTTGCAGCAAAGGAATGCCAACGGGGTAGCTTGGCATTTGAAATCCCCTCAACAAACAACGTACAGAAGCTTGAGTTATTTATATGGCAAGGGCGTCCTCTGCAAGGACGAAACATTATGGGGCATGGGGCCATCCCCCACAGAAAAGGAGTGAGAGCTAATCATCTCTTCACCTAGCCCACCTTGCTCGAAAACCTCTTCTCCGCATAGACATTCACAAGAATTTACAGTCAAGAGACTCCTACGCTTTTTGTAAGATCGACCTTCCACATGAACACCTTGATTTCCTTAATCTTCCATGTTGTTAGAACTTCTCCTACAATTACTTCACCATCCACCATCTGCTTGGGATGAGGCATATTAGAAAGGTCCGACTAGCCGACCTATCACCTCCCTTAACCTATTAGCAGGGATCTTCACAATGATGAGATAGAATTGGACAATGAAATAGGGCTTGAACTCCCCACTCTACAAGGCCCTTGACACTTTGGTAATAGAACTAAGTATGCTTTGCCAATCCTCTCCATGCTGTAATTTCCTCTTCACAACAATTCCAAGGTGGCCATAATATCTGTCTTGACGATCTCCTAGAACTCTCTGTTAAAGAAAACTAGAAGGCTCTGTGGTTCCAAGGCCACTTCTCCATTGAACCCCTTGATGGTCGCCCAAACCTCTTCCACCAAAAAGGGTCTCACTAACTCGCTTATTTTTTGTGGATCATGTCTATTGCCCCATACTGCATCACTTCCACCTATTTGTCCCCCTCTTCAAGAGAAGGCCCAGATTCTCCACACGTATCCTCAGTATCTAGTTTGATCTCCTCATGTAGTTTGCTTTAAGATGAAAGAACTTTGTGTTGGTGTCACCTTCTTTCAGCCATAGCTACCTCGATCTGTCCTTGGTTTGTCTCTAGCTTCCTATCTTCCAACATGACCACATCCCTATACCCCTCCACTCCTTCGCCTCATTAACCAACAGGGTTCAAGTATTCTCCAAGTTTGTCCAACGCTTTGATCCTCTGTCTGTTTTGCTCCTCCGTCATTCGCTTCCTAACTCCAGGAGGAGCCCCTGTAGCCCTTCAATCCTTTTTTTCAGCCTTGCCATATTTGATCCTTACTCGGGTTGTGCTAACCACCTGTTGGCCACACCAACGTCGAATCTCTCCCGCATTGAAGATTTATCTAGTCTAAAGTACACAATCAGGCATGATCTAACAATGATCTTGGGAGTGACTGCACATCCACCCTTTGGGAGAGCTTTAGTAGCTCCACTGAGCACATGTTAGCGACATAGGACTTGCCATGCTACTTCCTGTGTACTTGCAGTCAATGGACAATTTCCACAACTATTTGGAGTTTCCAAGTTACATGAGTGACAGTAACATATAAAGAGCAACTGGGGGCTGAATAATTTGAACATCATCGCTGACTTCATTAGTTTCTTCAGTCTACCCAAAAAAAGTTGGAGTAATTGGGAGTAAATAGAATCGTTGAAAATTGGCTAACCTTTTTGACTGCTCTGTCAATGTTGAATCGTTGGGCATATCCTACAGTGAATGTCACCAGATACTTCTGCCTGAACGGTAGGTCCTTCAAATCAAAAATAAAAAAGATTAAAAAAACAACACAGTATAAAGAAAATAAAAAATAAAAAAATAATGTCAACGATTACCATCACATTCTACAGCTGAAAACTTACATATATATATATATATATATATAGATTTAGTATTTTGAATAGGATCAACCCACAAATTGAGCAAACAACTTGAATAAATTTCATCAAGATTCTCTAAATGGCTCTTTCCAAAAAAAGATTCTATCAAGGGTATTTTAGAAAATTCATGACAGAAAAAGATTTAGAAATAATATATCTGAATTTACTAAAAGATAATTGTAAGAATTGAAATAATCAGGCAAAGGAGAAACCACATGAGCAGTCTCGAAGGAACTCCTAAGAGACCTGGACATCTCAAAGAGCCCTACTATACCCCTTTATCCACCCGTATACCCTCTATGATTTCCAGTAAGAGGGTAACGTTCTTATCTTACTTTTGACAAGAATTTCAAATAGGGACAGCAAAAAAATAAAGTAATCACCAGCTTCCTTAAGAAGTTTTCAAAGGGAGTGAATAAATAATAACCCAAACAGGATCCTTTTTAAATCTTTCAAGAATTCTGTTTCAAGGAATGAGATGACCAGGTATGTTTACCATTTAACCCTCGAGTGGATCTGATGACTCATGATCGCATCCTCATATGGGTAAGAATAAATCTGATAGAAACCTCTATTTTGAAAATCAGAATGAAAGAAATCCTTCAAGAATTCTGTAACAAGAAACAAGAATCAAGAAAGGGGACTTGGGAGTAGTAATTCGAGAGTTTCTCCCCAACTCTCCTAAACAGATGATCTCTCCCCAGATACCCTTCCTTCCAGCCTGGGCCTTCATTTATAAGTTGGGGATTGCTACTATCCGAAGTTAAGGAATTATATGTAATTACACATATATGTTACCGTTGTAGTTACCCGTTACATATAATGGTTAGTTGTGGCTATTATAAAGATGTAAACGTGCATTCAAAAATGAAGGCCCAGTCATGACTTCTGTCCTTCATGACTTCTGTCCTCTCTGTCTATGCTTATTCTTAATCAGTTGAGGGTTAAGAGAAGGTGAAAGCTTAATCTTGTTAGTTACATTTTTTTTACAATTAAGCTCCTCACTGTGAAGGAACCTTTGCTGAGACCCTTGCTTGCTGTATATATGCAAATTGGGGTACAACAAAAATCATAGGAAAAATAATAGGGTACAAAAAATAAAAAGTAATTAGAGGAATATTTAACAAGTTACATAAAATTCACCTCACTAGGGTCCCCCCACAATCTACGAAGGTAAAAATCTGTCTCTGCTGCCACAATAGCTGGAGGAAGTTGTTCTGCACCATGAGGATTTGTAGGAACGTATATCTGCATCAGAAATTCATCAAATATTCAGATCATTTTACACCAACTTAATAAGGCAATGTCGTCAGGTCAGTTGCAAGTTTGTTTTTATAAGTTCTTAAAAAAAAGTTTGTTTATATAAGCCTGAAATTTCACAGAGAAAAAATAGTGTGTTAATAATTCATGGCACAGACCAGTCATGGATTTATCCAGTATTGGGAATTTAATCCGGAAGAAATTAAAAAGAGAAAGAAAAACTAGGAGAACAAAAACAGAAATAAAGAAAAGGGAGAAAAGAGGAAACATTCCAAACAGATGTTATCGTCTCTTTTAAATTTACTTGTCAGAGAGAGGGTGAGCTCTTTCAGCCCATGCCAACCTCTCGATACTTCCATCATCAACCTCTCCTGTCAACTAGCTGGAGGAAGTTGTTTGCCCAAAGAAGCTGCCGTCTTCTCTAGTAAGCCTTCTCATACCATCCTAGATCATAGCTTTAAGAACAGACAATGAATTCAGATGCAACCTTGTTGTAGATCCAGAGGAATGCACTTGGCAAGGGATTCCCTTTCCTCTCCAAATGCAAAGGGCCACTCAACTGATACATTTCTAAGATGATATCCTTACTGCATTGGTCCTATTTATAATCTTCATACAAGCAATATGGCTGCACAGGAACGGTAAGCTATTAAGGGGAAGGGCAACCTCAAGCAATGGAGTCACCTATGCTGTGGAAGGTCTTCCTGCAGCCTCGTCCTCCATGCTATGAGGGTAGAGGGGGTCAATGAGATAGATTGCTATCTGTGGGTTGGTCGCTGTTCTTCGGGTGATCGTCCCTTGACCTTTTCGAGAAAAATCAAACAAGCCATTGGGGGTAAATAACAAGAATAACCTTTTACAAATACCCTTCATCAAGGGCTTTATTATTATTAGCCTAAATTCTATTTTAGGGTCTTATAAACTTCATCCTCAACTCTTCACCCAAGTCATCGTCACCACCTCTTGCAATACTTAATTATCTCCAACGTGACACAATCGTCTCTCCTTCATTTCCTCCATTGCCAGCAAAGAGAGGGGAAGAATTCTCACTTCATCAACATGTGAAACTCCATCAGGTTTCTCAGTCAACAATGTCATCAACTCAGCAACTCAGCTTTGGCCATCTCCTAGGTCAATTCTAGTTGAGCATCATTGTTTTTGCGGTGTGTGTATCCATCAACATCATAGCCAAAGAGATGGGAAGCATTCTCAATTGCTCTGACAGACTCTTATAAGCATTAAAACACAGGAGCACCTGCACCCAGGAGCACCCTCATGCCGGAGACACCTGCACATGGAAACACCAACACAAAATGACGCCAGTATTCTTTGACATCTCTATCACTCCGTCATCAACTATTTTGGCATACTTTTGCCAACATCTACTATAGCACAGCCATCGGTGCCAACACTGCCTTGAAATTGTCTCCTTAGCTGCATTCCAAGAAGGTGTCCTGTGGTGCATCTTATCTAAACTGGTCATCTCCTCAGTTGGCTTCTCACACCAGGGTCTCACTTGTTTCTCAGTCTCTCCATTGTCCATGGTGGACTCTCCTAAAGTGCATCATCTCATTGTTGTGACATTGATTTATCGTTGCTGACATATCCTGCATATTATTGACAACATCTCCAGTTTGTTGTCATTAACATCTACCATGGCACAGCCATCACAGCACCAATATATCTAATTTGACGGGTGTATCTCAGGGGTTGCTGCTCACAGTCATAGCCTTAGCCACCTTCCAGGCACATATTCCTTGCCGCATCTGTCAAAAGCATTTATCTCCTTTGCTGCCCACTAAAGGCATCATCCCCTCTGTAGGTCACTCATACTCGTCCTCTAGGCCAACTTGCTAGCATGTGTTGCATCCTGCATCTAATCCAGAGCCCTAGCATTTAAAAAAAAAATTCAGAGCAATTGTCTCCTTCGCTGCCCACTGGATTTTTCTCAATGATAAACCACTTACAGTTGCCTCCTCAGCCAATTGGTTAGCATATGTTCCATGCTACAAGTTCGCCATGGGGGTAATCTCCTTAGTAGGCCACTCCAACAGCCGTATCCTTGGTAAACTAGTCTCAGTTGTTTCCTTGGCTGACTTTCAGGTACATGCTCCAGGCTACATCTTATCTGGAGTGGTCGTCTCCTTAGCTACCTTTCCAAGTCATCATTCACTTGACAGGCCACTTACATACACATGTCCAATGCAGCAATTATCTACCCGTGGTTGTCTCCTCAGTCGCCAACTGCAGCAATCGTCTCCTCGGCGGGTCACTCATTGCATCGCTCTACAACATCAACTATCTTGCTTAAGCTTACTGTGTTCCAAATTGGGATTGTGTATATTCATGATTCAGCTTGAAGGGGAGTGTTAAAGCCCAATAGGATCCAACATCTCTCTCTTTCCACTCTCGTTTAACCCTAACTCATTCTCTGATTCCACCTTTGAACATTTAAATTAACAAAATAAATATAACTAATCATCAGAAAAATAAGACCACAAAATAAGCATTGAATTGATGAATTAAAAGATAAAAAACCTAGAAAAACAAAATGCACGACAAACTAGAATAGTGATGAGATAAATTTCATCATTCATTAGTTTCAAAGTAAAATACCACCTTTGGTAATCCATTTGAATGGGATACCGAATTTTTCTCCACACTTGTCGTTGCATGATTTGATGACGTTTGGCAATTTACTTCAGAACACTCGTCGTAACCAGAAAAACCTCTGGTTGGTAATTGGACCTAAGATTCATGTCACGGTCTCAAACCTTTGGTCAACAGAAAATAACCAATTTGAACAAAATTGATAATATTCACCTTCCTTATCTTCACTGATGGAAATGAACTGCCAATGAAGAAACCAATTGTCATCCCAATGACTGTCATGACAAAAAAAGCCTCATGCCTTCGTTTGATTTCCTGAAACCACAAGGCGAAGAAATTGAAAGAGTAAAAATTATCAAATATCACCAAAAATAAAAACAAAGGGTGGATCTTTAAGCAAAAAAACAATCACAAAGGGCAAAGACAAGAACCCGCGAATTGGATTTAGTTTGGCCATCTTTTCAGCAGTCAAAATCTACATTAGAATTTTGCTTTCTCCAAAGACTTCATAGATTGAGCAGCCAGCTTACAGACTCGTAGTAAAAGCAGAAAGTCACCAGAAACAAACTGAAAAGTACAGAATCTGGGTTTAGTTGGAAATTCAATGTGAAAAAAGCTTTCCCATTTTGACCTACCAAAATCAAGAGTCTTCCTTTCAGTTTTTAAAAGCTAAATTTTTCGAGTAGAAATCACAACCCACAGATACAGTAGGAAGGACACTCTCATTCTCTACTCCTAATAGAGGGATCTAGTAGGAAGGACACCGTCGGCGGACGAGGTAGAGCACAACGTGGGGATTTTTTTTTACGATGGTGGAGAGCGGATCCAAGGGTGAGAGGGGGCCAGCACGGGCGACCTTGTAATGGACCATACACACACACATATATATACATGTATACAAATATATACATCTATACATATCTATATATATTAATAGTATCAGGGAGTTCGCCAATCTCGGGTGATCTTTTTTTGCATTTCAAACAAAATGATAGAGGAATATAATTATGAGTTTGGAGTACATGGAAACTGTCTTACAGAAATCCCCTTTTGGCAACTTATTTGGATATTCTTCATTTGATTTCTCCCAATATTGCAGATGAATATATTCAGTCATCTGCTTCTCTTTTCTTTTCTACAAATATCTTGCTGAGTTGTGTGTTCTCTCTTGGTTAAAGATAATTATTTGAGGTTTTTGATAAGATGATCTTATCAGTAAGAAGTGTACTATTCCAGTTATACTAATAAGTAAAAATTTTGAAAGACATCTACAAGAAAATATTTCAAGAAATGGTTTGACTGTTCAACGAAAATAAGATGATTGAGAAAATCCGCATCAACATCGTCAAGCTCTTCTGTACTTACCAAAGGCAGAGGATCACTAAATATTAGCAGAATTTTGGGACGACCTGCCGCTGTGTCCTACACATTGTTCAACTCTCATTTAAATGAAAGAGAGTCTTTGGGTTGTGTCATTAAGATTCAGTTAACAGACAGTTAACAAAATCTCCATAATATCTTAGAAATGTTCACCAGCCAACTGATAGGAAGATACACCATGGAGATGATCACATTCATAGGAAAAAAGGAAGATATATTCCTCTCGCTGGATAAAGATTGTCTAAATCTTGAGCTATAGACGTTATCTACCCATTTAGCAGTCACCCAAATAATTTATCCAATGATATCCAAGCTCTTTCATCAGCGGTAGTTCATCATAAGTTCATGGAAAAATGGTAACTCTTAAACTTTTCGATTTTCTCACAGGTTATGATCTGAACTAGTAAGATTTAGGAATATATGGAAACGGGCATTTTGTTCTTGACTAAAGCTTCCTCAACAATGAACTAACTTCTATCAGTGAAACACCAGATAATTTATGATCATGAGAAAGTCAATAATAATAATATGAAAGTCAATAATAAAATACCAAATGATTATCTGTAAAAGGCACTTATTATTACAATAACGCGGACAAGAGCCATTTTCTGTGTCGACATAAATAAGACGCTTCATTTTCAACATTTCAAGGGAAAATTTCAATTTTTGGGTTGGTGTCTTGACGTAGAGGAAGCGGGAAACACAAGAGCAAACCTAATCTTATCAAAAATATGCTTCTAAATCGCTGAATGATTTATTTAATAATCTCTCCAGATTTCGGAGAGAAAGGAATTCATAAAGCATCAGCAAATCCTCTAGACAAGATCGTAACGTACAGGAAATTGCACGTAAAATCTGCATTCTCTCTACAAGCTCAGATTGTGCCACAAGAATACGGAATTTGAGTTCATAAGTTAACGGCGAAAACTTATAAATCGGAAATCCGACGGGAATCCAATAGCTGGGCGATTAACTAGTGACAAAAAAATCAACGACCTCTGACGCCAAACAGATCCACAACAGAAAAGAAAGAATACAGACAAAAATAGTATCCAGAGAGTGAAACAACAAGAAAACGATAGCCCGAACCTAGATACACCAGAATTTCTCAATGAATCAAGCGTTTCTTCCGATCTTCGCTCTCGATGATGTCTGCTTCATAAACGAGAATCTCGTGAGTAGGAAATTTTCCGAACGAGAGATAAGGGAAAGTGAATCTACCGGATGAGAGGTGAAATTGTATTGTTGTAGAGAGAATCGATGAGTCGTTTTCGAATCTCAGGCAAAAACGTGAAATGGTCATGTTCGGAGTTGGCTAATCGTATTTAAACGAAGATTCTAGTCTCTCTCTTCTTTCCCTTTCTATCTCTTCTACCTCCCTGTCTCTCTCTCTACTCTGTTTATGATCTTTCTGTCGTACTAAAGTGTTTAACATAGATTCCAATCTCTCTCTTCTTTCTCTCTCTACCTTTTGTGCTCTTCCTTACGAGCCTGGACTTGTCGTTTTCCCTCTTTCTGCTTATCTCATTCTCTCTCTTGTTCGTTCGTCCTGAATTGGATCTCTCTCTCTCCGACGTCAACGTTCAAATATGGTGTGCTTCTGAGGCTCTTTTTCTCTTTCATATTTATTTATTTAGACTCTAATCTCTCTCCTCTTTCTCTTTCTATGTCTTCGAGTTTGGAATTTCTATGTCATCTTCCCTGGCTTTCTCTCTCTATGCCGTGTTTGAAAACCTCGTTTCCAAAGCCTCTGTCATCGTCAACGTGAATGACGGCTAACGTGTTCGAGGCGGCTCGCCGTGTAACGTGACGTCAGCACTAATGACACGTGTTTCCGAAAAACCCTTCTTTTAATTGAGTACAAAATAATTAAACATTATTATTTTCCATTTTCCCTCTATTTTTTTGTAATTTTTGTCTCGTTTTCTCTCTCTTCTACATTTTTCTCTCTCACTCCTCTCGACGAATAGAAAGTTTCCGTCCTTTCTCTCTCCATTGTGTTTGCCTTGTTTTCTCTCTCATCTTCTCCGTCTCTCTCCTCTCAGGGGAAACGTGACGTCAGCAAACTGACACCCCATCTGGAACACCGTTTTCATGGACTAAAATAGTAAAATTCATCGCTCTTTTTCTCTTCATTCTCATTTTTTTCTCTCTCCAGAGTCAAACCATCACCGCATCGGCGAGCCGTCGGATTGGAGTCCAACGACTGACGATGTGGCGAGGAGAGAGAGGCATCCAAGTTGATGTTCTGATTGATTTGACTTATTCCATGTCATCATTATTGTACATAAATATCATTAATTGACATTAAAAATTTGACTATGATAATTGAGTTGTATAAGATAATTGGATATTTTATGATAATAAAAAACTCTAGCAGTTGTTATAACAACCCAAGAAAAGATTTTCTGATTTTGGCTAATTTTGAAATAAAAAAATGACAATGAAAGGGTGGAGCGACTCGATGCCATAAAAGTCAACGTAGGAGAATTCATTGGACTTGGTCACTTTCTAATTAATTGAATGAATATAGAAATGATTAAAATGAGTTTGAATCGAAGGGGAAGCCATTCTCGGCTCGAAGAATTGAGGATGACAACCTTTGCCCGCCGCCAGATCGACGATGATAGAGGATGACTTTAGGGGCTTTGCTAGAGAGATGTCATCGTCAAGTGTAGAGTTTGCTAGAGAGAGCGTCATTACTCGAGCCCTCAGGAGAAGGTATTTATGAGCTACTCTAATGGGACGACTTTAGGGGTTGTGATAAATGCCGTTGTGGACTTAATTATGAATATAATGGATATTCACTTTGTTTTATGGAAGTTTGGATTTCTTATAAGAAGCTGAAGGTCAAATAGATGAGCTTATCAACCATTCGTCTATGATTCTCGACATCTTGAACAAGGGGAGTGTTAATATCCTTGAAGTTGGGTTTGTATTCTATCAATGAGGCTTCTGATCTAACACCCCAAACGAAGAAAACCAATAGATAGAACACATATTTTCACTAGTTTATAACCTTGTGTCCACAATGATATGCAAATTAGAGAAGCATTGTTGAAAATACTCTGTAATAAGATAAATCCTTTCTCGGTCACTACCAGTGATGAAAGTATCGTCCACATAAAGTACACAAAATAACACATATGATTGAAGTATTGATATAAGTAAAATCACGGTTCTTGGAAATGCAAGTTCACGTATTAAAAATTATACTAAAGTCTTCGACTGTAATCTTCAAATTAGAATAGTGGCAAGTTGAGCTTGAATCCATAGGGAGGACACAAAAAAGATTGAAATCAATGAATATTTATGATATTTTTTTAGTTTAAGAAAGAGGAAATAATCGATGAAAGAGGGAGATGCGTGCAAAAGATATAATAAACTGATCAAATGCTTTCAAACTCCTTTCAAATATAAAAAACCCTTGATCGGTAGATAGAAATATGATCTCTATCTTGGATGAAAAGATTAAGAAAATGGAGCACATAGACGGAGAATGACCCTAATTAGAAAAGCCCATTAAGCAAAGTAACATATCGCTTATATAAATAATTAAACACTAATGTGCCCCTTGATGGCGTCACGTGGCGTAACATATCACTAGGTGGTGCCACGCCTTTGTGCCACATGTATGCACCTCCACATTAGCATGCCATGTGAATACCTGCAAATAAAATCAAATTTTTTATTTTTAATTACTGAAAAATATTTTTTAAAAAATCTAAATATAAAAAAACCATAACAAAATTTATGAAAAATTGTAAAAATTCAGGAAAAAATGACAAATTATAGAAAAAATATAAAAATTAAAATACCCATATATTTGCATAGAAAACTCTATTTTAGATGAAATTTTTTACGTTTTGATCCTTGTTTTGTCTTCTTTTTCATCATATCACCTAAAATAAAACATCAAAACAGTAAAGAAGCTTCTAATAAGTTTGTGAGGGTGAAAAGACAATTGTCTACTTATTAAACAGAGTTCCAACAAATTCAATTGTAAAGATAACATATGAAAGGTAACTTTAATGCATAACAATAAGTTATCTACTTATCATACAAAATAGCAATTGTTTTGTTGGATGTTTAGAAAAAATTCATGGGATTTCAAGTTTTATAATCTAAGGATAAGCAATTTATTTCAGATAGGAAATGCCCATTTATTTGAAGATATAGAATTTGCGAGGTGATATTAGGTTAGAAATATTATCCTTTGAGGAAAAATATGATGTTGGTTTTAGCGTGAAAGACAACTTAATTTTCTCAAGTGTTCAAGACAATGATATTAGGTCTTTTTTTAAGGTACCTCCACGACTTTCTATGATTTCCATTTGATGATCCAACAAGCATTGATCCCTCACTATCATTCGATGGCAAGAAGTATTTTTGCTAAATCAATGTAGATGATCAACTATTGTGAAGCAATCATCTAAAACAACTCATTTTCAATTTTCTCGATTTGAGCATTCATTTTTATTTATTTTGATTATTGATCTATTAAAATGTTTGTTGAGGTTTGATATATTATCCTTCTGATTTCTCATTTCATAAATTCATTTTTTTATTTCTTTTTATGTCTGATAATTTTTTATTCTCTATTAGATCCCTTACTCCCTAATCGAGATGTCTATGTCCGAATTTTTTCCCCTTCTGATTTCTTCTTCTCTCATTTTTTTATCGTCTATTTTTTGTTGTCAGATTTTTCCTTTGTACTTTCTTTTTTAATTTTCTGTTTGATTCTTGTTAATCCCTTTCATTAGATTTCAAAATCTCTAATTTCAAAATCTCTATTTGAAATTTTGTCTTAGTTTTATGTTGGTTTTTTTATTTCAAATTATATTTCTGAACCCTTCCTCTCTTTCAATTTTCTATCTGATTTTTGTTGCATTTCTGAATTTCAATTTCGTGTCTCAATTTTCTAATTTTAGTTTTTTTAGGGTCTATTTTTTAGGTTTCTATTTTGGACTAATTAGTTACTTTCAATCTTTTTAAAAATTGATCAAAATCACCTTCAATCTGTTTACCATATTTTAAATTCTACTCTAAATCACTCTTGAGAAAAATCCTCTCTAAACTCAAATTTATAAATTTTAAATCCGTTTCTAAAAATATATTTGTTGAAATCACCTTCATTTGGATATTTAAATGAATATTTTATTGTGGTTTCTCTACAAAAAAAGGATAGGTGAAGTGAATTTGGCTAGAAATTTGGACGGACTGCTTTATTGTGTTTGTTGGAAAAACCTCAAGTAGTTCTAGTTTTGTGGAGATTTATTTAAGGTGTTTAATTGAGTGAATTAGGGTCAGAGCTTTGGGGAGTTATTCCAAGATTTGTATCTAGCTATTCTATCTAAAAATATTGTATTTTAGGTTTAATATTTAGATTTCAAGTTGGACTTGGGCTGAGCAACAAGTGAACTCAGAGGGTGAAGACATCAAATATTGGAGTCAAAGTCAAAATATTATGTCAAAGGCATAAGTCAAAGTCAAAGATATATGTCAAATAAAATTATCAGGAAGTTTTCATTTCATCAATTTGCCTCTTATAGTTTCCTTATTTTAAATCCAATTTATTTGAAGTTAATTGTTTCTTGTTTATCATGTTTGAATTTCTCAATTATGTCTATTTCTCATTTTGAGATTACTAGAGGAATTAGGGATAGATAGGATCACTCACACACACTAGGTTAACTTTGAGCAAGTGATAACTTGCATTTATAACTTAAATTCTTATCCTATTTAACTCATCTTCATGCTTATTTTATGTGAATATGATGCATGTTATCATAAATTAGTTTTTATGAATTTTCTCCATTGGTATGCTGATAACATGCTAAATTAACATGATAAAACATGATTATTGATGCATATTAAGGCATAAATGATTTCATTTCCATGAATGTTATCATACTTATGTGTATTTTTCTATCATTCCATGAAAAAGTCATTATAATCTCAAAAATACTTTAAATTAGGGTTAAATATGATGATTTAAAAGATAAATAATTAATAACCCATCTTTAATTGAGATTATAGAGGTTTTTAAAGTTAAAATAATGAGAGAAAATGTTTTATAAACATTTATTTATATTTTCTTAAGTTAAAATCCTTAAAAAAATAAATGTATTTTTGAAATGAAAATTAAAAATCTCATTATTTATTAATTTTGAATCTTTAGAATGATAGATAATTAAATTTCGGATCAAATGAAAGAAATTTGGATTAATTTGGAGTTATATTTTAAAAGTTATGAATTTTCTAATTTTTAGGGATTTTTCTTGATTTTTTTCCTAATTATTTTCGAGTTTTAAAGATTAAAAACTAATTTAAAAAGGCTAAAAAGGGGGTATTTTTGCGCGGGACTCACGTGGATGCGACGTGGCACGCAAGGCCACGTGGCAGGGCCACGAGGGCCCATGCGGTGCCTACGCGGCGATGTGACATACACATTATTTATATATATATGGGTTATAGTACATATAGGTCTTCCGATTATCGAAAGATAATTATTATCCCTCTTATTCCGTCGCATATTATAAACTCGCCCCCTTCTTTTAATTTAATCTGTGTGGGACTAAGTTCCACGGAGTTTTAAACGTGCAGGACACGTGGCTGTAGGGGAAGCGTCGGATCAATTTAAAGACGATTGAGGCGTGTCGATTGGATGGGCTCACGGTCCACCTGATCAGATCAAACGCACGTGCCTTTAAATCGGGGGTTATAACGGCTCTGATCGCATCACGCGGGATGCATCCAAAGCGTCGGATCGCGATCCAACGGAGGCGATCAAATGCATTTTATAACGCATCTCAACAGCCGCATCCAGACCGTCCATCGAGATCCAATGGCCACGACATTTTTCGAAACGGTCCACGATGGACCGTTCCATTGTAACCGTCGATTGTTTCGATCGGATGGTTACGCCCAAATACCCTATAAATAAGGCATGTTCTTCCGATTTGTAAGCATTCAAGTTAGAAATCAAGCAAATTGATTTGTTTAGACACCTCCCTTCTTGAATCTCTCGATTCTAGCTTCTTCTACACTGAAATTCCGCATCCACGGAGGGCAAGAATTCGAGATTTGGTTGAGTAGATAAGGAGAAATTGACGCTTGAATCTCCACATCGCGTTCTTCCCGTTTTCGGCGATTAAGAGGTATAATCGCGTCAATTTGATCACTATTTGGGATTAGTGGAAGCGGTTTTTCATAATCTACCATCCAAACCATGTTTAATTTCAATTTAGATTAGGATTTAAGGTTTTAATTTGGTTTAATTTTAGTCAATTTCGTGATTTTTCAAGTTCAAAAATATCTCTCCACTTCGATCTTCAATTTCTTCGTGAAATCAAGATCAATTTTGATGATTCTTGATTTCGTGGAAGCGATTTGAAGTTATCTTTCATAATATATCATTTTGCCCAATTTCTACGATCGATTTATCATTCGATTTGATCAATTTCAAAGAAAATATCAAGAATTTCCTTATTTCTTTGTAGATTTGATCCTTATTTACCTTTATACCCCTCAATTTGAATTAATTTCATCAAATTGGTAAGTTTGGACTTTGTTTTGACACAAGACTGTGTGAAATCGACAACCTCACGGTTTCGTCTCAATACCGATATTTACACTTTACTTGATTTTATATCTTTGTGATTGTGAGTTTGGAATTATAAATTTTGTTTGACCGACCTTTGTGTGTTTTAACGACCACATAAAATGCTTTCATCAGCAAGTCACACTTACTTGTGAGAGTAAGGGGGAGATTCTTAGGGGAATTGGTGCTAGAAGAGTCGTGTCGAGAGAATTGACCTAAAAGTCAACTCAAGGCGCACTTGCTCTTTAACGTGCAGGATCACATGAGATCAGTGATGAGTGACATACGTGAAGGTGCATACATTGTTGACAAGACTCAGAAACTTTAGAGAGTCAGGTTGGCATAAAGGAGAGTAGGGAGCGATGCACGAAGATGTAGAAGTAGACCTATGGGAGCCGAGACAAGCAACGGGATACCGAAGGACGACGACAAAGTGAGGACAGATTTAAATCTTGTGTGTGAATTTTGATATGACTAACCTGACCAATAAGTAATTTCTATTGGGGGATTAAGTGGGTGAGGAATGACTATGGGGGGACTATCTCCTCCTAAGATTAACAAGGTTTTGGATACCCTATCTAATATAAAAAAATGGTCTATGAGCGATGGAATGAATTGAGTGGAAAATCAATGAATTTACAAAAAAACTAGAAAAAGAAAAATATTCAAAATAAACTAATTCATCCCCCTCTTAGTAAATTCACAATCCAATTAGGGAATTTCAAGAAATAGAGACTCACACTCTCTCTTATCCGCTGTTGTGATCATTGTTAGGTTTTGATGTCGATAAACTTTCAAAATTTTGATTTAAACATCGAATGCAGCGAAAAACATTGAATCGAATATTTAAAACACCAAGCCACCAAGAACAGATGATTCTATCGTCTAGTATGAATGCGAAAACATACTTACATGGTTTTCTTGAAGGAGTTCTAAAAGCTATTCAAGTGTCTAGCCTATAGCGGTATCCACATGGTCTCAGGATGGTTGAATCTCCTCTTCAAAGCTCTTCACCAAGAGAGAAAGAGAATAAATGAGAGAATTCTCACAAGGCTTGCATGGGCACCTTGAGTTTTGGTCGTTCTCCCCCTATGTATAGACATTTGGTATCAAGTTTTTTCATAAAAACTCTCATAATTATGTCTATATCTATCAACATCCATAGACATTATGTGTGTGACCCTCTAGGTCCATATATCTCACTAGTTAATAACTCTATAGACCAAATAATACCTCATTGGTCAACCTTAATTAATTATCCACATCCACATATAGATTAATTAATCAAGGATCAATTTAATCTAATCGATAGGTTGAGTTGCTAACCCGTTGGTTGCCAAGCTACACCACGTACACTAAGAGATATGGAGTATATAAGAACTCACTTATGGAACCTTCCCATCATCGATTACCATGTATGTATCATACTTCATCCACATTAGACTCATGAATGACTTAGGGTATGGTCAACTGTCAAATCATAATCAGTCACTTGAGTTAGTATTGATGCTTGTAGAAATCATCTGGAACTCTTTCTCCGATATTTCCACTACATTGGCCAAGGATTTCATCGCATCTCATTCCTTGAGTCAATCTCCTCAAATACCGAGGACAAAATGATCTCATCTTGATTATACAATCATCTTCGTGGACTTCATGTCGTATCCAATATATGATGTTTTAGATATCCCGTGGCTAGGGATTCGCAAGTTATAATCAAAACACGATCATCCATCCACAATATTTCTTTGGTGTCTCAAGTCAAAGGACCACATACACAATCATGACATGAATCAACCTCATTGACAATTAGGTATAATACCATTTCAGGGATTCATATGGATCAATTTAGTGAACTCTTTCTCCAAAGAGCACCCACATTCTATCCTTTAGTGTCTCCACATCGATCACTATAGGATCAACCATACTCATCATATGGGTTAGATTAGATAGTGTTATTCTTTCCGGATAATTTGATGTACTTCTTGAATATCCCACGAATAGGAATGTTTGGAACATATGTTTAAAGACTACTGATCATTATATTATGATCTCATCATAATTCACTTAGTCATTGCACATGCTCATGGACTTCATTGCAAACATCACACAAGAATGACAATGAATAAATATCATTTCAATGAACATAAACAAGATACATGAAAGTGTGATTGGCTTATAGGCCACACAATATCCATCAATCACGCCATTTTTGGGTTCTAAGGTCGATAAGTCTCTCAAAATTTTGATCAAACATTGAGTGCAACGAAATATATTGAGCTGAATATTCAAAACAGTGAGGTACCGTGAATATATGATCTAATCATCTAGTATGTATGAGAAAACATACTTACAAGGTTCCTTTAGAGGAGTTCTTGAAGCTATTCAAGTATCTAGCCTCTGGTTGTATCCACATGATCTTTGGATGGTCGGATCTCCTCTTCAAATCTCTTCACCAAGACAAAAAGATAAGAATGAGAGAATTCCCTTAATGCTTGTATGGGCACCTTGAAAAACAGTTGTTCTCTCCCTATTTATAGACATTTGGTGTGTAGATTTTTCATAAAACCCTCATAATTATATATCTATATCTACCAACATCTATAAGCCTTAGGTATGTGACCCTCTAAGTCTATATATTTCACTAGTTTAATAACTCTATAGACCCAATAACACTTTATTGGTCAACTTTTATTAATTATCTACATTAACATATATATATATATATATATATATATATTAATTAAGGACCGATTTAACCCAATTGGTATGTTGAATTGCCAGCTCATTGGTTGCCAAGCTATATCTTGTGTTATAGGAGATATAGAGTATATAAGAACTCACTTATGAAACCTTTATGTTATCGGTTACCATATATGTATAGTCCTTCATTCGCACGAGACTCATGAATGACTTAGGATATGGTCAACTATCAAAACCCTAATAAGTCACTTAACTTATTATTGATCCGTGTAGGAAATCGTCGGGAACTCTTTCTCCAATATTTATATTACCTTGGCAAAGGATTTCATTGTATCTCATTTCTTGAGTCAATCTTTTTAAATATTAAGGATGAAAAATCCCATCTTAACCACATAATCATGTTTGAGGATTTCATGTCGTATCTAATATATGGCTCGAGATTCATAAGTCATAATCAAAATATGGTCATCCATCCACAAGATGTCTTTGGTGTCTTAAGTAAAAGTATCACTTACACAATATTGATATGAATTAACCTGATTTGACAATAATGTATAATATTATTCAAGGATTCATAACAGATTCAATTAAGTGAAGTCTTTCTTTGAAGATCACCCACTATCTATCCTTAATGTCTCTATACCGATAGTTACATGATAAACCATATTCATTAGATGAGTTTGATCAGATAGTGTTATTCTTTATAGACAATTCAATGTCCTTCTTGAATATCCCACAAATAGGAATGTTTAGAACATTTATAACCCTATAATCATTATATTATGATCTTATCATAATTCACTTGATCATTACAAATGATTATGGACTTTATTACAAATATCACACAAGAATGTCAATGATTAAAAGTTCAATTCAATGAACTTAAACGAAAGATGAAAGTATGATTGATACGATCACTCCGCGAGCAATACTAAGATAATCAATCCGACATTGAACAACCCCTCCTTTTATGAACACACCAAGCAAAATTAAGATTGATTGTCATGTTTTCGTAACAAAGTCTTTGTTGGCCTTAGCAACACTCCTCATGTTAGCACCTATGACCGAATTGTTGATATCTTCACCCTTTGGTTGAGCATAACTTTATATGACTTCCTTTCTTGCAAGCTATCTTATTTGATCTCCATGCTTCAGCATGAGGAGTGCAAGTGAATATACCCCCCTTGGGAGGGACTCTTCTAATTCTCCTTTCTTTCCTCTCTCTCTCTCTCTTGATTAGTAAGGTTTTCTACTCACGATTGGTGCTTCCTCCTCCTCTCGTCTTCTTCACTCTTCCTTCTTCTTCACTACAAAGTTCCAATTTCACAACTGTTAATATATTAAATGACCAAAATTTTTGCTTGTCATTTTGGCATTGCAGGACAAAATCCACAAGAAATTTTGGTACATAGAAAACATTGTCGAAGGATAGGTTTTGAGTTCAACAAACAAGTCCATGACGCCAAATTCGACAAGAGTATGCATCAGAATGATTCTTTGACAAGTAGCTTGAAGCTGTTGAGTTAATTATTCAATAATTTTTCCTTGTAACAAGAAATTTAGTGGTACTCAAGATAGTTGACACAATGCTCTAAATTTAGTGCTACTCAAGCCAATTTTTGAGGAACAATCAAACTATTCGAGTCTCCTTATTGAAAATAATAATAATAATAATAATAATAATAAATTCTCTATATACACACCATGGGAATTTTATTTTGCAAAAAGTGGCACATAATAGGAATTTTCTTACCATAGTGCGCATAGTGAGACGAGATCGTGTGCATTTTTGCTGCAATGATTTTGTTCAAGTCCGCGAAAGCAATTTCAATAATGTGCAAATGAATTTTGATGAAATTTCAGTAATGCACAAATGAAATTTTCTCGTCTACTCCTTTCGGGGGCTTTAAGAAGCCAAAAACAAATTCCTCTGATTTACGTACACACAAAACCATTGGTCTCCGCAAATTCATTTTAAGTATACTTTTGGTCAAATAAAATCATAAAAATCTTGCAAAACGTACATGCATGCATACATACATACATACATACATACATACATACATAGAAGCCCTATAAATGCATACATACATAGATACATGCATACTGAAATGTATACCCACGTACACACATATATACATACATACATACATACATACATGCATACATACATGCCCTATAAATGCATACAAACATAGATACATGCATACATACATGCCTCCATATGTACTGAAATGTATACATATTGAGATGTATTTATGTATATGTATATGCTTTGAAAGAGAGTAAAATGTGAATGACAAATTTGACTCGGATTTATTTTATTTGTACTACACGTCTGTATGAAATGTGTTTCTTTCTGATCATTCATTGTCCCAAAATAGTAGTTTGGCTAGCTGAGAGAGGACTGTAACATAATACATACTCTCAAAAGGTTAAAATATAAATACCGGGAGATTTTATAAAAACAATTTTTTTTGGATAACCCGTTATTCTCCCAAAATGAGTGGGCTTCGATTGTTGACGTAGCATTCGAGCGACACGTGGCAATGCGATAGCCACTGCGGCGGATATAGCACAATAATACAATATATAAAGTAAAAAGGTTCAAATGTAAGTACGAAATTTGACTGGGCTTATAAACCGGTAACTCGTTTGAATTGCAGTTGTTTCAATCAGTTCGTTCATTCCTTCAAAATGATCGCTACGCTTGCTGGCGTGGCGTTCGCGCCACTGTCTCCGATCCGTTCGGGAAATCGATACGAGCGCCCACATCACCCGAAATGGAGATCCCCGAAGATTTCCTCACCGATTATCCGACATTTATCTCCAATTTCTTGCTGTGGGAGCTCTTTGCCGTCCTACTTTCAAGACGCGAGGAATTTCGACCATAAGAAGGAAGGATCGGAAACGGTAAAACTAGAAGAGCAATTGCGCGACAGAATTCTCATTTTAAGGTCATTTCTTCCCGGCGGAAGCTGGTGGTCTCTGGATAGAATCGTTTCCGAAGCTAATAAGAAGAAGGATGGAGCCGCAGGGAAGGATGTATCTGTGATATTTGCTCTCCAAAGAATGTGGAAGCTCGTGGCTAATGATCGATGGACTATTTATGGAGGATTTACTTCTCTCCTCGTTGCCGCGGTATATACTATTGAAATTAGAATCTGATGTACAATGTTGAATTAAAATGTGGTTTTGAGGCGTTGATCTCACATTTTGTGTTAGGTATATAGTGCTGTTGATCATTTTTTTGGAGATGCCAGATCACCACCTGATGAAGTGCTCTCCTAGAGGAAATATTCTTGAAAATTCTTGATAAAGTATAGAAAATAAGTTAAATCTTGTGCGCACATTTTTTGGTATGGCAACTATAATGATAAATGTTTTGAAACTTGATAGAAGTCTTGAAATTCAGATAAACCATGCACGAACATCTTTTTATACCATTTAAAAATAAGAAAATCTCTAGAAAACTCTCGTAAACTTCATGGAGATGCAGTCAAACCATGGGTGAACATATTCTTCGTATTTTATTTAGAATCACACATTTTGGAATGTATTTGAGACTTTGCACCGGAGTTTTTCTTGAAAAGCAAAATGAGGATCACCGGAGATAAGTTATCCCCGAATTTTACACCATAGATGACAACTATGACAGGGTGTTCATCCTGTAAGAGATTTTCGTTCATAACTTACCTTAATGCTAGTATCCTGAATCACGAGTCAAGTCAGTTTAAGGTTTTTCTAATGTTCAGATGCCAGCCATTTACGATTAGGTGATGGGATCCCCTATTAACCTGTCACCTATTAGCCTTGTAACGTTAGTCCTAATTGATTGCATTCCCATCCTTTTCGGTTGCACTGTGGCCCCTTATGAAATGGGAATTCACTTGGTCTTCATATTGCATTGTGGCCCCTTATGAAATGTGAACTCATGGATACCATGCCACTTTAGGTGCAAAGGAGACTGAAAGCTGATTTACACCAATAAAGAAGGTCCTCGAAAAATATGAAAAATGATGGATTTCATTTTTTTATGAATGACATTGAGATGACGACAAACTTCCATCACAGAAATGAACCCTTAAACCTCCTAAATCATGAATAGATGGAAATATATTTGCTCTTTTGTTTCATATACAACCAAAGATGCAAATCATCGGGAAAGCCCTTATCAGGCTTTTCTTGAGACTGATTATTCGACAATTTTGATGACACTTGGCTTTTGATGGAGAGTCTGGCATTGGACTGGGAAATTTTGGCAAATTTTTTCCATAAAATCAGTTTTTGAATGATTTTCATGTGTTGAGGTTTACACAAAAGTCATTACTAAGCATTTGGATTTTTTTGATCATTTGTTTGCCTTTTGTCGTAAAATATCACTCCTTTGCCAGTAAATAGCTATCAGTTGACGGAAGTTTAGTGCACAGGAAGAAGAAGAGAGAAAAGATACATTTCTCATTTAATTCTCAGGGTTATTTATACAGTATGTATTTGACCGTTACTGTGTAACGGTCAATTTCTAACGGTAACTAGTGATAGGTAAAAAAGTAAGAATACAAGGGTAGAATTATAATTTTGAAAGTTTGAAGGAAAACTTGTAATGATTCTTGATTTCTCAACACTCCCCCTCAAGCATGGGAATGGATGCTCCTCATTCCTAGCTTGGAGATCAGTTTAGAGAATTGCTTGACTGGAAGCCCTTTGGTCAAAGATGTCTGCACACTGCTCAATTGTAGGAACGTATTCTATGTATAAGATTTTTCCTTCAAGCTTCTCCTTGATCTAAAATCTGCCAATGTCGATTATGACTTATTGGGTCATGTGCAATGAAAATCGCTGATTTATTGTCACAAAATGCGTGTATTGGTTCTTCATAGGGAATTTGTAGGTCCTTTAAGATTCCTCGGATCCATATTACTTTGTCAACTCCACTCGACAGAGCTCTGACTTCTGGTTCAGTACTTGATTTCGACACTATACTTTGTTTTTTACTTTTCCATGTAACTAGGTTCCCTCCCAGCATAGTATAGTACCCAGTGGTTGACCTGCGGTCGATAAGTGATCCACCAAAGTCAGAATCTGTGTAAATTGAGAGATCAAGTTTACCTGTCTTCTTGAATGTAAGTCCCAGTCCAACAGTCCCCTTAAGGTCCCTCAATACCCGAAGAACTGCATGATTATGAGCCTTCTGTAGATTATGCATAAATTGGGTTAGCACATTGACAGGATATGAAATATCAGGTATACTATGTGATAGGTATAATTATTTGCCAATCAACCTCTGATACGACTCTATTTCTATTCTAGGATCTTCTTCACTTATAGTTAGTTTGTGATTAATTTCGATAGGTGTATTGTTAATCTTAATTTGTACATGTTTAGTTTCATTCAACAGGTCAAGTATGTATTTTTTCTTCGTCATTAGGTATCCATTACAAAATTGGGATATTTCTATACCAAGAAAATATTTTAGTGATCCAAGTTTCTTAATCTCAAAATGTGTAGTAAGTTGCATTTCCAGCTTTATAGCTTCCTCATCATTGTTCCCTGTTATTATAACGTCATCTACATATACTATTAGGATTGTCACTTCCCCTGTTTAGAAACTGTTGAAAAAATAGTGTGTGATCACCATTACATTGTCCGTATCCCAAAGTTCTCATAGTTCTTGTGAACTTACCAAACCAGGGCCTCGATGATTGCTTTAGTTCATAGAGTGCCCTTCTCAACCTACAGATCTTATCCCTTTCATAACTTCCTTCATATATATCTCTTCATCTAAGTCTCCATGTAGGAAAGCATTTTTAATATCATACTGTCTGAGTTTCCAATTCAAATTGACAGCTAAGAATATAAGTATACGGATGGTATTCATTTTGGCCACCGGCGCAAATGTTTCCTTATAATCCATTCCATAAGTTTGGGTGTACCCTTTGGCTTCTAGTCTACCGTTATATCTCTCTATTTTACCATCTGAATTATATTTGATATTGAAGACCACCTACACCTTACTGGTTTTATTCCCCTTCTCATATTTACCACTTCACATGTTTGGTTTTTTATCAAGGCTTACATTTCTTCATACATTGCTTTCTTCCAATGAGGATGCTGCAATGCCTCGCCTAGAGTTGTTGGGGTAATCACCTGGTTGAGTGTAGAAAGAAAGGTTTTATGGTTTATTGAAACCTTGTCATAGTTGAGGTAACTTGATCTGGAGTGGGGTATGGGTTTCACACATGTTCGTGTAGGCTTTCTCAATGTTACAGGTAACTCAGTCCCTTCTGATTCTTCTATTGAGATGTCTTCCTCAGGTGTTCTTTCACCAGTTATATCCTCTCCAACATCCTGAGGATGTGTGGTCGGTTGCTTATTCCTCCTTACGTAGTATTTGGGGTAGGTAGATGGCTGATTATTGCCATCAGTGGCTAGTTGTGAGTCTAATTTTGTTGTGCTTTCTTGATTCTCCTGAGGTAGTTGAGTCTCCTGCTGGTCTCGCATGCTCAGAAAAGGTAGTGGAGTATGAAATTTCCCCTTGATACCATCTCGTTCTCTATTTGGCTCACTATTAGTTTGATAATAGAAACACTGTTCATTGAAGACGATATCCTTTGCAATTATCACCTTCCTAGTTAATGGATAGTAGCACTTGTATCCTTTGTGTATTTGAGTACCCTACAAATACACATTTCAGGCCCTTCACAAACAATTTATCAGGTGATAAGTGGTGTGTATGGACATAACACACACATCCAAATACTCGAGGTATTAAACCATTCCCAAGTCTTACCTTTGGAAATAGTTTATCCAGTACCTCAATTGGACTGTTTAAATTTAAGGTCTTTGTAGGTAATATGTTGATTAAGTGGACTGCTGTCATTGCAGCAAAGCCCCAGAGGTTCTTTGGTAGGTGAGCTTGTTCTATTAATTCTCTACATTTATCCGTTAAGTCTCCTATTTTCCTTTCAGCTAACCCATTTTGTTGAGGAGTATAGGGACATGAAGTTTCATGTCAGATTCCCTCGTGTTCAAAAAATTCCAATAACTCTTTGTTACAGAAATCTTTGGCATTGTCAGGCCTGAACCCTTGTACATTGATCTCAAATTATCTTTTAATCAATTGACAGAGGTTTTTAAGAATTCTACTTACCTCAGTTTTATGTTTCATTAGATATAGCCAGCACAACCGACTATGATCTTCCACACATAAAAGGAACCACCTGAAGCCATTTATGTCTGTGTGCGGAGAGGGCCCCCATACATCACAATGAATAAGGTTGAATGACACTTGACTTCTACTATCTATGGATGGATATATTTTCTTCTTTGATTTGGCAAGTTAGCATGTATCACACAGTAATTTATCCACAGATAATTCTTTAAATAACCGAGGATACATAATTTTCAAAAGGATAAATGGATGTCCTAGTCGTCTATGAAGTAGGACTACTTCCTCTTCCTTAGGTAAGCTATTCACCGCTGCTGTTTTGGAACAAGGGAGTCTTCCACTGTCAAATGATGAACTAGGTAGATAATATAACCCTTGCTGGACTCTAGCAAGTCCAATCCTCCACCCGTGGACCTTATAATAGAGCAATACGTCAGTATCCTCAAAAATAATTTGGAATTCTCCAACCCTATGGGCAATAGACTAATAAATAACTTGGACACATGTAGGACTCTTGATTTTTTTGATAAAAAATCAAAAAATTTGTAGGACTCTTGATAACATGGATACTACCAATCCCAACAACTTTAAGCAGTGTGCCATTGGCAGTTTGAACATTCTGTCAAGTGGTACACGACTCATATGACACAAATTTGTCAAGTAATGGAGTCATATGATCAGTGGCTCATGAATCTAAGATCCAGGAGTTCTGATAAGACTTTAGTGAAGATATTATAGATAAAGCCGATACAATTGAATTTTTACCTGAGTTAGCCAAAGAAGTTGACCCAATGATCGACCTAGAGGAAGTAGAGGCTCTAGTAAAAGCTTGAAGGCGTTGTATTTGTTCTTGAAGGGACTGCATTTGCTGTTCAAGACTCTGTATCTTCAGGTCTTGTGGATGATGGGGGGTCACATGGGTGTTTGAATAAGTTGAAGATGGTGTATAACTAGGTGCCCACTGTTGTCCTCCTGAGATCTCCCCTTGGTTTACACCGGGTTGTGTCATCATATGCACTTGGGGTGGTATGTTTTTAAGCTTCCGACATGTCTCCTTCACATGGCCTCGTCTCTTGCAATAATTACACCAAAGGTTATCTTTATTTCTGATTGGTCCTCTTCTGTTAGCATTAGGCTGAGGAGGAGGTTGAGTAGTTTTTGCGACTCGTGGTTGAGATACTGCACAAGCCAAACTTTCCTCTCCTCCTTTCATCTCTTGCAAACGACTCTCTTCAGTCATCAATTGTGAGACTGCATTATCGAAGGTTAGAGGATTTTCTCTATTGTATAGTTGACCTCTTATCCCTTCAAATTCTGGCCTTAGTCCTTGAAGAAGCTTATAAACTCTATCCATGAGTATACAATATCTGTCTCCTGTATTGTGTACAGGTGGCCTTCAGTGATTGATTTCACTGAAGATTGCGCTCAATTTATTTGCATATCCAAGGATAGACCGCTCACCTTGTTGTAGTAAACTTGCCTTATTTAATAGCTGAGCGATCTTGGATCTGTCATTCTTATTTGAGTGATACTTGTGAACTGCATCCCATATCTCCTTCACGGTTTCAAACTGAATGAATCGGTTAGCCATCTCAGTATTCAGAGTCAAGGATCCAAATATACAAAATTTTTGCTTCTGCAATCCATTGTTTGTAGATTGGATCTGTACTCGGTGGAGCTTCACTTGTCAGGTGATCAAGCAGGTTCCTTGGCCTTAAAATGGCTTGAATGTGCCTTGCTGAAAAGTATATATTATGACCTGTGAATTGACTTCGTGTAGTTGGCTGAACCATCGATCACCCGTAGAGATAGAAAGATCCATAGAAGGACCTTGTTTGGACGTTCCAAAGGATGCTCCTTCAGTCGAAGCAGTGATGGGTTTCTCTTCTTGTGCCATATGGTCAAAGGTAGATCTTATTGTAAGTGAGTTCTTCTTTCTTGTTTAGTCCCAGTAGGGAGTTGATGATGACCTATGGCTTTTAGATAATATTAAAAAAATGCACCTCCCGATTTAGCAACTGGCGAGCTCTGATACCATGTCGTAAAACACCACTCCTTTGCCAGTAAATAGCTATCAGTTGACGGAAGTTTAGTGCATAAGAAGAAGAAGAAGGAAAAGATACATTTCTCATTTATTGCGCAGGGTTATTTATACAATTTATATTTGACCGATACTGTGTAATGGTCAATTTCTAAGGGTAACTAGCTTTAGGTAAAAAAGTAAGAATACAAGGGTAGACTTACAATTTTGAAAGTTTGAAGGAAATACAAGGGTGATTTGCGGGGTCCGTGATCGATTGGAGATACTCTCCTCGTCGCAGATATTCCCCCGATGGGGAAGGAGGAGTCTTTCAAGTGTGTCTCGGTCAAAAAGGTGGACAGCATGAGAGAGGACGCAGTGTGTTGAGGTCTCCATTCGCAAGGAAGGCAGACCGGCGCGCCGCACTGCCGGTGAAGAGGCGGCGGCCACCGCATCACTCATCCAAGTGGATGTGGGATCCCCACTGCCATAGACATGACCCTGTCCGCAGCCGCAGTGGTCGCTGCCACGACGCTTCACCCCGACATTGCTCGACACGCCGCCGAGAACGCGGCGGGTGCAGGCGCGATGCCCTGTCCCGTTGCGCAGAGCCACCCCTACGCGACTGCCATGGGGCTGCCGTGCCGGAGCTGGTAGGCCTCTTCGAGCACATCCTAACATGCGGATACCACCAACGCCGCCCGTGCCGCTGCCTTCGCCGGTTGCCTGTGCATCGACATTTGCACAGCGGTAATGCTCGAATGCCCATATGGCACAGACATGCCATCAGCCGAAGATTGGGTGACGCAGGGCCGTCGTCAAAGAGTGGGCGGACCAAACACTAGCAGGTGCCCGGTCGACCCATGCCAAGAGAGAAGATGCATAAAAAACCTAGAGCGGGACCACACAATTAAAGCATGCTGAGAACCCATAAAATGCCGACTATGTCTCCATGAGGGACACCACCAAGTCTCTTGCCCCATGAAGACTCCTGCATCGCCGTCATTGGTTGCCACGGGACTCTACGCGTGTTTGGTAGGGGGGATCCAGGACACCGATCAGGCATGGTCGCACATCCTCGATGATTGTCATAGGCTGGTATCTGGCGATGCCTTCCTTCGAGGCCTCACAAAGGAGGCCTGGCGCTCTCTCCAAGGTCAGACACATCGACTACTCAGTGATGACATCATCAAATGGCTTCCTCGGCCTACGGACGGGGCTGTAACAGTCTCGACGGAAACCCGCTGCCAAGAGATCCGCGGGGTCCCTTTTGGAATGCGATCTTGGGAGCCCTTGGAAAAAATCCTTCAACTTGTCGGCCCACTTCGGAAGATTTCGGGCCCAAGATCGGTGACCTGAATTGTTTGTGCTTGGACGTGGAAATGGGACGAGATAGGGTTGTCCAGTGCAAACTGTCAGTGGAAGTCAAAAGGAGGGCTGGAATGGAACTTCTCGTCGCTGCCATATTGGCCCCCCGCCTCTGCCTAGCTGTCCCCACTTTGCCTCTAGCTTTGGCTCCACCGCACGATCAGCGGTGCCAATTTTGCTTCAAGCACCCCTGCAGCCGCCAGTGAACAGGGCAAACATCTCTCTAGCCACCCCCCAAGCCTCCTTGCCCTCCCCCAGGGCGCCGAAAGGAGAGGCGCATACCCCATCAATCGTGCAAACCACAACATCATTGCCAACGGCCTCCTCAGCCCTCGAGCATGCCACTGCCAAGTCCACATTCACAGTCTACCAGCTTAGACGCGAGTACCGATTGGCCCTAGCCTCCTCCTAGGAATATCAGAACTGGATGGCGAAGTACGAGGAGCACCATCATGCGACTACCTGCATCCACGACCCGGGAGATCTCTTCAGAGGCCCCAGGCCCCTCTGCCCTAGCCTTGCCTAGGGACTAGGACATCTCTCTTTCAGAGCTGTAGCACATGTTTGGAGGTATCGCCAACGGCAGGAGTGTATCCCCCTGCCCCATGAGGTGCATCTCTTGGAACATACACTGGCGTGGAAGGAGGCTTTTTAGAATAGGATAATGGAATGGAGCGGGCGACATGTAGTTGCGGCACGCCTCTTACGTCGAACAGATGGACTCCATTTTGTGTTTGCGACGGCATATGGACACACGGTTCCCATGGTCGGGGGGGAGGGGGGAGAACTATGGGAGGATCTGATACAGATTTGCGGGGTATTCTTGAATCTCCCTGTGCTCATTGGCGGCAATTTCAATGTGACGCTGGTGGCTGCAGATCGGCCGAACGACACCGGTGGCAGGGACCAAGGTTCGGTACGGTTCAGAGAGGTGCTTGCCTAGCGATTCACATGGTGCGGGCCCATGTCTTAGTCTCGGATTGACCGGTTCCTCCACTTGCCTGAGCTCCTCGACATCCACGCCTTGGCAGAGGTGACATCTTTGCTTAGGCCTTTATCTGACCATACTCCTATCCTATGGGTATCACAAGTGGGACTGGCCAGGCCTACATATTTCAAAATGGACCGATCATGGTTCAGATAGGACGGCTTCAAAGCGGGCATTGAAGGATGGTGGAGAAATCGCGACACCTTCAGGACGGGCAGCAACGCATTTATCCAAGAAGCTGTTCCAGCTCAATCATCACCTTTTTGAGCTTCGACGCCAGATTCGCAGTGACTGCACTAATAATCGGGACACGACTTTGGCTCGCATTAAGGAATTGGACGCCATGGAGGCTACCCGTCCACTTGGGTCGGGAGAAGTACAAGAGAGGAGAATGCGCCAAGATGAAGTAACTAAATTGGACATGAGACTCGAGATGGATTGGTGCTAGCCGTCTAGATAGTTATGGTTGATGGCCCGAGATACCAACACTCGTTTCTTCCACTAGGTTGCGAATGGGCGTTGACGACAAAACCACATTCGGTGCCTTCGGATCGGCGAACAGATTCATTGCGACTAGACATCTGTGGGACAAGCACTGGCAGACCACTTCTGGGCGTTCTACCGCCGAGGTCCTCCAAATCGATGAAATTCGATGCCCACCGTGGTACCTACGGTCAACCCGACACAGCGGCAACACATGATCCGCCCCTTTTTAGACGAAGAAGTCAAAGCCATTGTGTGGGGTTTGAATAGCAAGGGCGCTCTGAGTTCAGATGGGATTCCGTTATTCTTTTACAAGGAGTGCTGGGACATGATCGAACCGGAGGTGGTTTTAGTGATGGAGGAGTTCCACGCCGGCAGATGCCAAATGGAGAGACTCAACAAAGTCTACCTCGTCCTCCTCTCAAAGACAACAAGAGTAGAGCATATAGGGGATTTTCGGCTAATCTCACTATCCAACTTGATCTACCTGATTATAGCCTAACTGCCTTTCCGAAGTCCTAGATGGCCTCATAATTCCATTTTAGTCTGCTTTCATCCCGTGGCGGCAGATGACAGACAGTATAATGTTGGCCGAGGAGATGGTGACAGCTTGGCGTCGGTCCGACACTGCCGCATTCATGTGGAAAGTGAACTTTGCGAAAGCCTATGACTCCATTGACTGGCGATTCCTCTGGAATGCTTTGAGGCGGCGTGGCTTCCCAGAGGAATGGGTGCGATGGGTCAAACTCTGCGTTACTATAGCTTCTTTCTCAGTCCTAGTGAACGGACGACCCCAAGGAGGGTGATTTCAGCCACACAGGGGCATCAAACAAGGTTGTTTGCTTACACCGCTTCTTTTCATACTGGCCGGAGACACCTTGGCTATCTGCCCGACGAGATTGTGCTTCTAGGGTTATCTAGCAAGATTTTAGACCACGGGGACCCCGAAAGGAATACCATTACTCCAATGCGCGGACGACACAACCTCTTTTTATACAAGGCTTCGAGAATGCGGCTCGCACCCTCTCCATCTTGATGGACATTTTCTCCGATTTCTCTGGGTTACAAGTAAATAGAGACAAGTCTATCTTCATGGGTTTCGGGCTTTCCACAGAGTAGGCTTCGAGGACACTTAGCGACGCTGATCAGGGCTCTCCATGTTTAGTACCTGGGTTTGCCGTTGGCAGACAGGTGACTCGGGGTACAAGACTGGCAGCCAGTGCTTGAGGAGGTGGAGGCTAGAATAGGAGGTTGGCAGGCGCGTATGCTCTCGCGTGGATGTCGGCTAGTTTTGGTGAAGTCAGTCCTTTCTGCTGTCACGACCTATTTTATGTCGGTTTTTCGAATCTCAGCCGGGGTACGGCGACGGCTCGAGGGGCCATGAAGAGTTTTTTTTGGTGCAAGATAGATGGCACTCGGGGGGGCGCCCTTGTCGCCTAGAGCATGGTATGCCGGCTTGTCGCACATAGTGACCTTGGCATACGTCACCTTCAATACACCAACATGACACTGTTGAGTAAGTGGGTGATCCGGGTGATGAAGCGATCTAGTGACGTGGTCTCCATACTTCTCCGTGAGATGTACAAGCACTCCCTTGATTTGAGCGTGTGGGCGACCCCACGCTGAGGAGATTCCCCGTTGTTGCGAGCCTTCGGGGGACTTTCCCACTTGTCCATCCTTTCTTTAGGCCGCAGCTGGGAGATGGGACACATTTCTGATATTGGGAGGATGACTGGTCCGGGCTGGGACGATTGGGTGACGCTTTCCCCCGCCTCTATGCTCTAGCATCAGACCCGGTAGCCACAATTCGGACAATATGGACTGGCACATGGACTCTGATTCTACCCTAAGCTGTCTGACCAGAGGTTGGTCAACTTCATGTCCCTATAGATTCGCCTCGTCAACTTGAGACCGTTTGTGGAGACTCAAGATGCGTGGTTATGGAGCCATTTCAGGTTTTCGACCAAGGCAGTATATCACCTCCTTCACGGGTAGGCGCCCCCAAATGCCGACTCTCGTCCGGCGCAGCTGAGTGGTGTGGAAGCAATGGCTTCCGCTGAAGATCCAACTCTTTGACTGGCTACTCTTGCGCTGTTGTCTGGTGACTAGAGCCATGGGCCGTCGCATGATTTTGGGAGCCGTCGTGAGCTGCCCTCTATGTGGAGGAGAGGATGAGGACTAGTCCCACCTGTTTTTCACGTGTCAGATAGTCCAAGAAGCATGGAGAACAGTGGGGGCTTGCCTTGTCGCGTCTTTGGACAAGGCTTTTTGAAGCTCCCTCATAGACGACGCATTCAAAAGGGAGACAGAGTGGAGGCGAGCTTTCACCATGTAATGGGCGATATGGCTCCACAGGAATGAGGTCATCTTCAAGGGCATAGTCCCCTCCGGTGATGCCATTCAACACGCCGCCTGGGGGGGGGGTTCTTTTCCTGAAACAGAGGTGGCTCAGGCCCCTTGCACCTTGTATCCCTGTAACGATTGACTTGTTTCCTTACGTCATTATTTTAATGACACCAGGGGGCACAGTTTCGAGTGTTCCCCTCCCTCTTTTAAAAAAAAAAACTGTACTGGATTTACATTACCAAACGAAATAACCCAACCTGTTTAGGCTTAATTTGTATCTTACATCTAAATGATCTCCGCTGATCTAGGGTTTCAGTATTGGTTTTCTCCATGATAACCGCGAAAGGTTCTACTCATTGTGCTATTTAGTTCCTTCAATTTTCTAATTTCCCCAAATTGGCTTCTAGCACTTCATTAGTACTAAAAGTTACATAATCGCACTAATGGTTACCAGCGAGATCATATGCCAGTTGACTCTTTTCTAAGTATATGATATAGATAATGGTTGAACACTGCTTCCTCTTTGATCAATTTACTCAACATGCCTCACTTTGAGTATTGTAGGGTTCCTGAATGCTGCTGTCGTGAAACTTATATCTCTTGACACTAAGGATAATTGCTATGTAACCCCTTCTAATTGTTCTTTTCCCAACCTTTGTGCTTTTCATAAAATGCCAGTATGCTTCATGATTTGCTTTTCTTTATTTGAACATTCTTATCTTTATTTTCATACGGCGTGGCCCACATTTCTGTGAAGCCGAGTGTCAAAAACTCGTTGAGCTTCTCTGGGCTATCTGGCTTCACAAAAATGAGGTCTCCTTTCGGGGCCGCCTGCCCTCGGCCATGACTATCATATAAGATGCCCGAGCGTTTACTAGCGCCTGTCATTGCTGACTCTAGTCATCCCGCCACTGTATTTCATCATTCTTTATTCTTCTAATGGCATGGGGGCACCCTTTTTTGGGAGACCCTCTTTTTCTTAAAAAAAAACATTCTTATCTTTATTTTCAATTCATCATCGGATCCTCCTTGAGCACCTGCATGATTTCAATTTGATGCTCTTCTTCTAGATTCTCACATTTTTACTTGATGAATTTTGTTGTTTGATATTTATGAGGATTTTAGAACCATTTTTAGACAAGTTCAAAAAAATCTATTGCAAGCCTTGCCAAAATGGGGATGCACCTCTAATCGGGGAAGATCGGCTCACCCAATCCAGCCCCATACCGTAATGGTCTCTCAATATTAATGTGACTAGGTCATCTCGGGGGCCAAAATCCTAGTCACCCACTTTGTTAGTAGAGCCGTGTTCATACTCTGTACGTGAAGGATTCCAAAACCCCCTTGCTTGATTGGTCGACAGACAACATCCCGTGAGACCATCGCCAAACAGCGACCTTGTCTCAATGTAGTGCCTTTCCATAGGAAAAGTCTCATCAAGCCTTCCAGTTGCTTCTCCACTCCTACTGGCACTTTAAATACTGAGAAGTAGAACAAAGGTATTGCTGAAAGGACCGATTGTATTAGCACCAAATGCCTACCCCCCCTCTCAACATCACCTTGGTTCGCCATCCCTCCAGGCGTCTTTCCACCTTTTTGATAACCGGTTGCCAGTCAGTATTGGACATCTGTTTTCCACCTCAATGGAAGGCCAAAATATAGCATGGGTAGACCCCCACGTGGTGTGCCCCAAGCCTCTGAGATTGGAGCTCCTCTTCTCATGCCAATCCAAAGTCTAGAAAGGTTACCGTGGTGCGATTAATTTGTAGCCCCGAACAAAGTGGACAAACTTAAAAAATCTAGTAAATGCAAGATTGTGTCTAGAACCCATGATTATGAAAGGTGTCGAAATCCGAGGATACTGAGCGCAAGTCGAATCGAGGTAAGACAGGCATAAGAGAGAGAAATAGAATAGTAAAAATCTTATTAAGAAAGATTACATTATAGTATCGCGAAGACTCTATTTATACAGTTGGATTTACTTTCTAAACGGCTAGATAACGGCTAGTTTAACTAGCTGTTACTAATCTAATCTACTCGGCCCATCAGCTATTGGGCCGAGGTACAGATACACTTAACACTCCCCCTCAAGCGCTGGAGTGGATACTGCTCATTCCAAGCTTGCGGACTAAATATTGCATTGTCTTGGTAGCCAGGCCTATAGTGAAAATGTCAGTATTCTGTTCTTCCGAGTGGACGTGTTCAGTCTTCATGATGCCATTTGCAAGATGATCTTGAATATAGAAACGATCGATGTTCACATACTTCGAGCGGTCATGGTTGACTGGATCGTGAGCGAGGCTTACAGTAGATTTGTTGTCACAACGGATGATGATAGGGCTCTCATACTTGATTTTCAAATCTTCTAGTATATATTTAGTCCACATCGCTTCGTCAATTCCTTTCGACATAGCTCGGAATTTTGCCTCAGTGCTGGACTTGGCAACAACGCTTTGTTTTTTACTTCTCCATGTGACCAGATTGCCTCCAAGAATCGTGCAATATCCGGTCGTTGATCTGTAGTCAAGACGGGAACCAGCAAAGTCAGAATCAGTATACAAAATCATGTCCATCTTACCTGTCTTTTTGAAGGTGATGCCAAGTCCCAGTGTGCCTTTTAAGTACCTGAGAACTCAATTTGCAGCCTGAAAATGAGAGTTTCTAGGAGAATGCATGAATTGACTTAGTACATTTACTTCATAACATATATCGGGCCTAATATGAGAAAGATAGAGTAGTTTTCCTATCAATTCTTGATATGAACTAGCTTCAATTTTTGGATCATTATCACTAAGTGCTAGTTTATGATTAACTTCTATAGGAGTATCGTTGATATGACAATCTGTTTGTTTTACATCCTTAAGTAAATCTAGGATATGTTTTTGCTGAGTCATCAGTATTCCTTCACTTGATCTCGCAAATTCTATTCCTAGAAATACATAAGAGGTCCTAAATGCTTAATCTGAAAATTACTCGCTAGGTGGTCTTCAAGTCTTTTTATTTCTGTAAAATTGTTACCAGTAATGATAATGTCATCAACATATAGCAGGAGAATAGTGATTAGACCCATTTGGTGTTTAAAAAACATAGTATGATCTCCATTACTTTGTTTATATTCAACACTTCTCATTGCTTGGGTAAACCTTCCAAACCAAGCTCTGGGAGACTGGTTTAATCCATACAGGGCCTTTCTGAGTTTACAAACTTTCCCTTCATTCTGGTTTCCGTCATACCCTGGAGGTAGTTGCATACAGATCTCTTCCTTGAGATATCCGTCGAGAAAGGCATTCTTAATGTCATACTGGTTAAGGGGCCAATCAAGGTTCACAGCAAGAGATATAATAATTCTGATGTTGTTCATTTTTGCCACTGGAGCAAAAGTGTCTTGATAATCTATTCCGTGGGTTTGAGTATAGCCTCGGGGTACTAGCCGAGCCTTATACCTTTCTAGACTCCCATCTGCCTTACACTTTAGGGTATACACCCATCTACAACCCACAGGTTTCTTTCCTTCTGGAAGGGGTACTATATTCCATGTACTGACCCAAACTTCATGCGATGGATTCGAGAGGACTGACAAGCTTCACACATTAGTTTTTCAAAAACAATATCCTTAAACAGATGGGAGTACATATGTTTGAGGAGGAAGAAAGAGGGATGGAAATTTGCAACGGAGACTCCCACCTAGTGCAGACAATGGAGAACAAAGGGAGAATGTACTTGAGAAACAATCTGAAAGTACTTCTGATAATCATTTGGCTGTACTAGAGAAACAGTCTGAAAGTGACAAGGATGCATTGCCAATTGCTCTTAGGAAAGGCATTAGGACATGCACAAATCCAGTGCCTTATGCCATGATGAATTATCTTAATTACAATAGGGTTTCACAAAATTACCATGCATTCCTATCTGCAATCCAGGAGATATCTATACCTAGGAATGCTCAGGAGGCTATGAAAAATCAGAGGTGGAAGGAAGCAATGGATGAAGAAATGAGGGCCTTATTGTCATCTTCCGGAGGACAATCGTCGGTCACGTGAGAGAGTAGCTTCCGCGGTTTGAGGACTGCCCAGACATTCCTCTCCCAAAGGTAGAGGTTATTTCCGTTGAAGACGTTGCATTTCGCCACTATTGGCAAGTTTGACAGCCATGTGTCAGCCGGGATAACAAACTTTCCCGCCGTTGGAGCCACCGCTTGAGAAGACATCGAGCTTTCTTCTGCCATTCCGACTCTCTGTGGATTTTTTCCTGGATACTTCAGTCTCCAGTAATGATTTTTGGGAATGGAATGTCGCGTTCGATCGTTGCTATCTCAGTAACCTAGCTCTGATACCATGTCGAAAATCCGAGGATACTGAGCGCGAGTCGAATCGAGGTAAGACAGGCAGAAGAGAGAGAAATAGAATAGTAAAAATCTTATTAAGAAAGATTACATTATAGTATCGCAAAGACTCTATTTATAGAGTTGGATTTACTTTCTAAACGGTTAGATAACGGCTAGTTTAACTAGCCGTTACTAATCTAATCTACTCGGCCCAACAGCTATTGGGCCGAGGTACAGATACACTGAACAAAAGGAAATATGGTCAGTAAGATAATCACTAAAGAGTCACACTATGATTGACAATGTTTTCTAATTTGGGCTGCTTTGCCATCTGATTATGTTTTTCAATTCAACTAGTTATTAACCTTTTTGACTGTTTGCTATTTTCATTGAAATGAAAGATATGCTTATGATAGACATGAGTTTTCACAAGGAAACTGGTAAGATCCGAGATCTTACCAAGGAGAAACAGTAGTATAGAAAGAAAATCAAGATTTCATTGTAAGAAAGATGGTACAAGAAAGGACATTACATGGATTGCCACCTCTAGAATACTGGAACGGTGGAATTGAAGAGCTCCTTGGTTTCCTTCTTGCTTGTCTCTTTTATTTTTTTACAGGAATTGTGAAGAGAGAAAGGATAGAGAGATAATTGTAACATGGAAGAGGACAACATGGGTAGGGGCAATAAGGGTAGACGAATAGACACCGGAAGGTGTAGAGACACGAGGAAACACAGACACAAAGGTAGAGGACAAGACACAGGAGGTGAGGAGACATAAGCCCATTGGATGGGCCTAGAGCATGTGCCACGTAAGTTGACCTAAGACGGCCCTAGTGTGTCATCCTAATAGAACTCCCCTTAGTCTGCCAACTTCAGCCTTATTCCTGAACATGAGGTGGCCCGTTGTGATTTTCCATCTCTTATGAAGGTGTCTTCTTTATGTCTTCTCCTCTGAACATGCTAGTGCTCATTTAATTGGAGCCTTACCAGAAATGCAAGTGCTCAATTAACTCAATGGCGACAAGAATTTTTAGAATTTTCTTTTTTCCTTTTATTTATTCATGGAAACTCGTAATTAATGCAGCATAAACCCCTAGAATTTTTGTAAACAGCATGAGCCAGCCTATGCCGATACAAACCTCGATCAAGTTCCAAATCTTAACTTAGATGAAAAATTCTTAGTTAGAGGGAGATATGGGATGATTGAGGCAGAGATAACTCAAGTTATTCAGCAGGAGAGAAGGTGAAAAGGGAAGGTTAGGAAAGAGACAGATAGGAAGACGGGTTACTATACGATATGCTTAAATATTTTGAGATAGAGAGTGGGAAGCCTATCATATGGTCATCACGTGAGACATGCCTTATGACCTTGGGGTTCATATCATATGCACTATTGAATAGTTATTGGTGAAGCAGCATCTCTTGTTCAGCGCTGCCGGGTTGTATGGAAGCAACAGCTTCTGCTAAAGATCTGAATATATTTGGTTGTCTACTCTTGCGCCATCGCCTGATGACGAGAGTCATACTCCGTTGCATGGTTCCGGGAGCCGTCGTGAGCTGCCCACTATGTGCTGGGGAGGACGAGGACTGTTCCTACTTGTTTTTCATGTGCCTGATAGTACAGGAAGCGTGGCAGGCAGTGGGGATTGCTCGTCTTGTTGCTTCTTTGGACGAGGCGTTTTGGAGCTCCCTTATAGACGGCTCTATCAGACGGGAGACGGACTGGAGGGGAGCCTTTGCCATGTTATGGGCGATATGGCTCAATAGGAATGAGGTCATCTTGAGGGGTGTAACTCCCTCCAGCGATGCTATTCTACACGCTGCCGGGGGGGGGGGGGTATATGTCTTTTCCTGGAATAGAGGTGGTTCAGGCCCCTCGCACCTTGTGCCCCTGTAACGATCGACTTGTATATTTGTGTCATTATATCAATGACATAAGGGGGCACCATTTCAGGTGTTCCCCTGCCTCATTTAAAAATAAAAATTGTAGGTGAATAAATGTGACTTAAATGATATTCTTTTTCGTTTCATGTCCGTGAATATCATGAGATTGTAGATCCACATGATTATTTTTGATAAGGACTTCTGTTTTTGCAGCTATCTGATCTTTGCATCCCATACTTCTTGACAGCATCAATATTTTCAGCTCAGAGTGGTGAAGCTGTATCATTCTCCAGAAACACAAAAATTTTGCTCTTTCTGTGTTTCAGTTCTGGTATATTCAGGTTCATATCTTATTGAAGAACAAACCACCAATGACTCTCTCCATTGCTTTTTGATTGGTCATTGAAGTGTTTCTTATTAAACTGTTTGGATGTAATTTTTAATTTCACGTAGTGATCTAACTTACTGGATTTTATTTTAGCTGCTCAATGCTTTAATTTCATGTTATCTGGACATTTTCGCGCATTGATATGGTGTGATATGAGCAGTTAGGAACCCTTGAAAAGAGTTATACTCGAATCATTTCCTGCATTGGTTGGATATTTTCCAATTTTATCAAGGGATGGTAAAACAGTTCTCTTTTTAATAACATCAAATATATAGAAGATAATAAATAAAAACAAACATTACATATGAAACATGGATGTTTAAGAAAAAGGTTAGTCATGATTTGGCCTATCAACCAACTAGTCAGATTTTACTTTTATCACTGAAGAATCTTTTTAAATGTGTTTCGAGTAACTTCCACCAAGGCTACCTGAAATACATTAATCAGGATTTTGAATTAGGATAAGTGGGTCAGGCTAGTTGATTTTAGTGATTGTCAAAACACTAACATGAAAAACATCAAGCTATGGAGAATCATGGACAAATGGTTATCCATGCGTTGAGAGTTGTTGGGGCAGAGGGAGATTTGAGCCAGAGAAAATCTGTGAGGATTTTTCGAAAATAAGCCTAAATTATTTCATACTTTTCTAGCTAAAGTCATGATGGAAAAATGAGCAATCTTATTGATATGATCCCTCTATCCATAATGTGAGGAGGAATCATAAGAAGATGAAGCTTATTAAGGAGCACAAGACAATTGAAGAAGTCATATGCATCTGCGCATGTCTCAGTGAAGATTGGTTAACTTTATGATTAGGCATGTGAAGATGGCTTCATACTCGAGTGTACCACTGAGGGGACGTGGATAAATTAGAGCTGGAGGTGCAATCTGGAGCCCTGAGGGGGAGAGTAACTATGAGTCAGAGCAACATTGGGTCAGGAACTCGTGGAACATCCTCTCCGTATCTTCCATTCTGCGTTTTACCCCAATCTGTTCCAGTAAAGACCGACATTGGTTAAATCCTTATCTAGTTTTCCAAATATGATTCAAAAACTGAATTCGTAATCATCTTATAGGAGATTTTGGATCCTACCATATCACTTATCTGCTGCTTTATCTTTATTTGCTTTCTATTATTAATATAGATTATCAGGTTTTTTCATGGTGGTAAGGTGCCAATCTCCTTGTCCCTCTTTAGAATAAGGAGGGGCACTGGGCTGGGAAAGAACTCGAGTTAAGCATGCTCAGGCGTGGCCAGTACAATGATGGGTGATCTCCTGGGAAGAGAGGCACTGGGGTGGACTCCAGAGTTAAGTATTCTCAGGGTTGGGCATGTTAGGGATGGGTGACTCTATGGGAAGAGGGTCGCCAGGGTGAGAAGGACTCCAGGGTTCAGGGTACTCAGCGATGGGTAGTCCAGGAATGGATGACCTCTTGGGTGGGAATAAGAGGGTACTTGTGCCACTTGATCACCAATTTCAGGTGATCTTCCTTTGTAACTTCGAAAAGAAAAAAAAAGTGAAGGATCCATAATCCCGCCAGTAAACAGTGCACAGAGATAAGAGGGAAAAACTGGAGCTCTATTGCAATAAACAAAAGAGAACAAAGGGGACTCAACCAAGGTGGCTGATACCCTTATTAGACAGTACAATTCTAGAGTTCCCTTCTCCAGTCTCCTCTCTCTTGGTGACTGATTCCTGAATGCCCCTTTCCCTCCTGCCCTCCTCTTAGCTATAGCCCCGTTGAGTGCTCTGGCCCTCTTGTTCTTTCCGTCACATGTGTCAGTCAATGGCCGGCGCTAGGTTCTCCCAGTTCCATTATCCTGGGCCCTCTCTTGCTCTTCTTCCTCTTATACGTGATTATTGGGGTCTCACCACACAGTCAGAAAATGGTTGTGCCAGGCTCTGATTTGACTTTTTCCTTTATTTCCTTTAAGTTTCTGTGTATTACAGAAGTGGAAAAAACCTTATCCCTCGGTCAACTGCAACCGTATTCACATGATAAATAACTTGAATTTCTATTCTAGAAGTGAATACTGAATCTGTTAACTTAATGAAATAGTTACCCCAAGGAATCAGGTCAATATCTAGATGTTTTTGAACTCAACCAACTAGGGGTACTTTTCCATCAATGTTTACATTCCTTTGTGATTTTCATTGACAGTTTTGTTCAGGTTATTATAAAAATCATTTCCATATGCACTTATCATTCATGATTTCCAACTCTTTTTTTACATTTTGATGTCTCAAATAATGCAAAATTTACTGTCATCTTACACTGCCACTCCCATTCATTTCTACTAATGATCCTATGCTTTTGCTTTGTCTTGTCATATCATGTGATCTCTAGTGGTTTACGAGGCTACTTTTTTGGATTTGGAAATATGATCCTGGTAAAATGATGAACCTCCATAGCCTCATTATTTTATAATTTTTTTATTATGGTGATGTTTTATACTGATGGCAGATTGTTTCCTTGACATTTACAGGTTAAGCGAATGAGAGAAATGGTGTTTTCAGCACTAGTTCTCCAGGTTAATTGAACTAATCAACTTTAAGACTTTAGCTAATTGGAACTAATTTTTATGATTTATCTAGGACATGCCATTTTTTGACAAGAAGACAGTTGGAAATTTGACTAGCAGACTTGGGGCAGATTGCCAGCAAGTATCTCAAGTCATTGGAAATGATCTCAATTTAATATCTCGTAATCTCCTTCAGGTGATTTTTTTTCTTCAATTTGATATTGTCTTTTTATTGATTTTCTTTGCCTCTTTTATAGGGTTCTGGTACGATGGCCTATTTATTTGTTGTATCCTGGAAACTTGCTCTGATGACATTGGGCATCTGCTCCCTCTTGGCTGTTGTCATGACTTTCCATGGACGGTGAGATAATTTCCCTCTTATACGTTGAATACATGCAATTATTCCTTACATTTTCTGTCTTGGCTCTCTAATTGTTTGAAACACTCAAGTGAATCCAATCTCACTTTAAGGGTCTTCTTGGGCATGGCCCAATTTAGTGAATGCAACCCATATATAAATGGTAACCAAGCAACAGATACTCTAATTATTTTGGAAAACTAATTCAGAGATATTGTGTTGTCTTTAGGGTTCTCACACCAAGCAGCAGACTGACATTATATATTGTGCATGTAATTTTATTTTTAATATTTCGTATTTACTTTTAGATTCTTTTAAAATGCATCATAATTTAGTTCTCTCTGACTTCTCATCTCGTGAAATTTCTTGGATATCTCATTCAATGAATCTTGTTTTGAAACTTTCCCTCAAGCTGCTTGACTTGATCTGATTCTCTCAAATCACCAATCACGTTCTTGTGCTTGTTAATTCGTGCTGTTCATGATATATAATCATTCATCTAGTTTTTTATTTGAACTTCTACCACTCTGATTTATAGGTACCAGAAGAAGGCTGCAAAATCTGTTCAAGACATAACAGCAAATGCTAATGATGTAAGTTACATATTCGTTTGAAATTTTCTACTTAGGTCCAATGCATCTGAATGAAAAAATCCCTAATGTGGTAAAGGTTGCTCAAGATGTGTTCTCTTTGATAAAAACAGTCCGGGTCTTTGGAACAGAGAAGCAGGAATACGAAAGGTGCTCTCACTTCTTGTGTTCCCTTTCTTACATAGTTTTGTCCTGTTGACCCATTCTTATGTGCTTTTGTGGCTATAGGTATCTAAAATGTCTCAGAACTTTGGCTGATATAGGATTACGACAGACAGTGGCTTATGGATTCTGGAACTCCAGCTTTGGCATATTTTATCATTTTGCCCAGGTTATTTCCATCACTAATTTAAATGTTATGATTAATTTACATGATCAGTGGCTAGAAAATTGGTAAAAGGAAGGCTATGTGTTGTCTTTTGTCCTTACTGATCTTTTATTTATGGTGCTGTTATTTTGGGATTTTTATGCTGGGCATGTTTTGTGTCTGTTCATAAAAATTTGATGAAAAAGGATATGCAGTATCATTGAATAATGATTACAGTATGAGAGACTATGTGGAAGGCAAGAGTGTGGTTTTTCTTTTTCTTACTGTGGAGGCTAACTTGGAATCAAGAGGTCATTTGGAATTCTCCACAACATTTCTTAGTGCCTTCATTGATCAAAGAGCACTTTTCACCCCAGTCCAAAATTCTATAAGTTGTCTAAAGCGATATTGTTGTTATGGTAGACAGTTTTTAACGAACGCAAATGTTCTGAAGACTTAACATCAAGTACAGAACAGGACCAGATAGACCCTAATTATAACTCACGTATTTACTTATCTCATTCTAGATAGCATGCTTCTCTATAATTATCTAATTTTTATTTTCTTGAATGGAAAAACTTTCATTTACAGGCAGCAGCTGTTATTTTTGGAGGAGCGTCTATTATGGCTGGGAACTTTTCTGCAGAGCAGCTTACAAAATTTATTTTGTACTCAGAATGGTCTATTTTTGCCACGTGGAGGATGGCAGATAACTGGTCGTCTCTGACACAGGCAGTTGGGGCAAGTCAGGAAGTTTTCAAGTTAATGGATCTCCAACCAGCCAATGAATTTCTTGTGAGAGGTATCTACTTATCAATCTTTACTTTTTCAAAATATGAATGTACCATTTCATGGAGTGAGACATAAGTTCTTGGTCCTTGGGTTTGAATATTGTACAAGTCTCAAGAACCAATTTATGGAGATGCTTCTGTGATGCTCCTCAATTACAGCTCGTGAGCAAGAGAAGATTGAGCTGGATTCCATTTCAAGGTTTCATGGAAACCCACAATTGAAGTCACCATGCTCCTAAGGAACTGTCACAGGAGAAAATCTGGAGGTTGTTGAAGGCAGCATCTCACCAGTCAATGTGGGTACCATTTGAGAGGGAACTTGTCTCTCCAAGAACACATCAACTGCTTCACCGATTCCCTTTATAGTGTCTATTCTCCGGCCCATTCATCAATGTGTAATTTGCCTCACAGCAGTGCTAGGATATTGATTGACAGAGGCTCTAAGGGAGAAGTAGGAATTCATGGCAATGCACAAGCAGCGCCAGTGACTGGTTGCGCCACATCAGAGGTGCGGTATGATGAGCAAAAGAAGGGAGAGATCATTGGCTAAGTCATCGAAGGCAGTGCGGTAAAGGCATTAGATTTTTTGGGGGAATGTCAAAATTTCTAGTTTGGTTTTGGAGTTTCATCTAATTGTTCATAACAGCAATCCTTGCCCAAGTGGTCTTAGCAATCATCTTAGAGGGACACAATACCAGAGGGTGGCAAGGAACCTCCAGAATTGAAGGTCGATGGATGCCGAAACCAGACCTGGCATGTGATGGAGATCTAATGGACGATGGAGACGACAGTCATGCGATGGGATAATGTTTCATATCAGATAGAGGATATACTCATTTAGACTTGATATCTCCAGAAAGAGCCTGGATGATTTTGAAACAGTCCTAAAATTATTGGAGGCATGAGATGGCCTACTTCTGCAATCAGCGGCACTGGGGTGGGGGAAACTGGTTCCTGATGGAGCACATGGTTCATGATGAGTGGGGATGATTGAATCTCTGCGATGGGAAGAGTTATTCCGGAGAGCCATGCTTGGCGCAAATGTCAAATTAGTGTCGAATTGGGATACCCATGTTTGATGGAGACGAGAACATTAAAACTCATGCTTGAATTTACCCTGTGGATGTAATGCACATTAAAACTGGTGCCCAAATGCGGAGAAATTGGTTACAGCTGCCAAATGATGGAGGGCCTCAAAATCTGTGACCATTTCTCTTAGGATTTTGAAGATGCTGTTTCTAGATCAGAAATAGAAGTGTCTTTGTGGCAGAAGATTTCACACATAAGAGAGATAAGGAAGAAAGTTAATTTTACCATGAAATGAGGGTTATTTATACAATTGAAAGTGAATGTTACATTGTAATGGTCACTAGTGATAGGGCGTAAAAGTAATAGCTGTTTAAGTACAGACACAATTATTAGGAGGTAACCACAATTCTTAAAGTAACAGCTCTTTTTTTCCTTAACACCTCCATTCAAGCATAGGAATTAATACTGCTCATTTGAAGCTTTGAAATGATCTTTGAAAACACCTTGATAGGTAAGCCTCTAGTAAATGCCTTTGCGCAGTGATCAGTTGTGAGGACATAAATTTGAACTCAGAGTATTCTCCTCTAGTTTCTCTTTGATATAAAATGATCAATATTCACATGCTTAATTCTGTCATGATAGACTTGGTCATGAGCTATGCTGATAGCAGATTTGTTGTTGCAGAGAACTTCGATTGGTTACTTGTAGGGAACTTTTTGGTCTTTGAGAATATTCTATATCCACAATACTTCAGCAATACCACTGGAAAGTGCCTTGAATTCTGCTTCTGTACTTGATTTAGAAACTACACTTTGTTTCTTGCTTCTCCATGTGACTAACTTGCCTCCCAATATTGTACAGTAACAATCATGGATCTGCTATCAATCAAGGACCCAGTGTTGTTGGAGTCAGTATAGATTATTAAATCTAATTTATCTATCTTCTTGAAGGTGAGGCTGAGCCAGACGGTTCACTTAGGGTACCTAAGTACCCTAAGAGCAGCCTGGAAATGACATCTTCGAGGACTTCACTTAAATTGGCTTAATGCATTTACTGATTAAGAAATATCTGGGTTAGCGTGAGACAAATATATTTTTTTTCTGATTAATTTTTAGTATGAGCTTATTTCTATTTTAGGATCATCTTCTCTTAATGTTAACTTATATAATTAAATTGACAAGGGGTAGCTTAGTATCTTAATGTAAGTGTTTCGATTCACTTGGAAGATCTAATATATACTTCTGTTGAGTCATAGGCAGTCCCTTATTTGGCTGGGCTATTTCAAGTCCGAGAAGATACTTCAAGGTTCCTAGCTTTTTAACTTCAAAGTGTTTAGTCAAGCAGTCTTCTAGTTTTGTGGCTTCTTTATCATCATTTCCTGTAATGATGACGTCGGCTACATACACAATTAGTATTGTGACTCCAAAGGAAAAAGTTGGAAAAATTAAAGTGTGGTCCCCATTGCATTGTTTCTGCACTAGGATTTTCATGGTTTGGGTAAATTTCCAAACCGTACTCTTGGGGATTGATTTTAGATTCAATATCCGGGTGGAATTTGCATGTAGATTTCTTCCTATGAATCTCCATGCAAGAAGACATTCTTAATGTCATACTGCTGTGGATTCCAATTAAAATTTATTGCTAGTGAAATCAGTATTCTAATAATGTTCATTCTTTATAATCTATTCCAGCAACTACCTATTCCAAAAACTACAAGTAATGTTCTATCAGCTGTTTAGACTATTTTATCAGTATAGGATGGTTCATATGATGCAAATATATATGATGCTGGCGTCATATGATGAGTTGCTCTTGAATCTAAAATCTAGGCACTTTGATGGGATTTTGTTGATGACATACCTGAATTCTACCTGATTATTGGATCTACCTGAATTCACCAAGGAGGTCGAGCCAAACACTTAACCCGAGGATGAGAAGGCATCTTTTGTTGCAGATTTTTCATTTGTAGCTTCTCTTCTTGTAGCTTTTGGACATCTTGAGGAGTTACTTGTACTTGGAATGAGGTTGATGCATGTTGTTGCATTGGATTGTACGGTGAAGGTACATAAGTCGGCATCCACTGCTATCCCTTATAGACGTTCTTCGTTTAGGTAAGTATGGATTAGTTACCATACGTACCCTTGGAGTGTTTCATGCAATTCATAATTTGTTTCCTTGCTATGTCCTTCCTTTTTACATTAATTACTCCGCAGGTTTTCTTTGTTTTTTTCTTGAGGTTTCTTGGCATTGTTAGCACTCGTACTGGGTGGCGACTTTGATTAGATGTGGATCCTCCTGTATTAGAAACTATATAGGCTAAGATTTCACCCCTCCTTTCATCTCTTGGAGGCGATACAGCCCATAATTTGTCTGTATCTATTATTAGAAGATACCTAATTATTAGGAGATACACGATAAATCTGTAATCAGCTCTTCCTTTTCTTAACAATTTCAGCTGTAAGATGGTAAGAACCCCCTGGTTATCTATCAGAGGAAAAGTTGGCATCTGGGGCTCTTCCAAAAAAGCCCACTGAACCAGGCTAACTGCTGGCCCAGTGTTGAAGCGGTTACAGCAAAGTAACTACTGGGCATCTCTAAATACTACTAGGCAAGAGTTATGGGGGCATCTCTTGGCATTGAGGATTGACCTAGAGAGCAAAGGGAAAAGGCTCTTTGATCACTTGTCCCATTTTTTTTCCTTCTTTTGTACCCTTTTGGTATATTGGAGGATAAGATACATTTTTCCTCATTTTATCTCTCTCCTCTTCCCTCTCACAGATCTAGTTTCTTCTATTGGGCCCCCTACCATAAGAATAACCTAAGGATCTAGGTGTGGGGAGGCTACTTGAAGAAGCACTTCTTGCAGTTGAGCCGGAGATGGTGCTCGTTGAGGATGATGAGCACCCGGTGGAGATGCTCGCAATGATCCTCGTGGGATTTGCTGTATATCAGTATGTCGTCAACAAACACCAGGAAAAATCGACGGAGGTGATTCATCAAGGCCTGAAACGTGGCAGGATCCTTTGTCAAACCGAATGGCATCACCACATACTCGTAGTGCCCATGGTGTGTCCGGAACGCAGTCTTGGCGATGTCCTCTTCACACATCTGAATTTGATGGTACCCAGACTTCAGGTCAAGCTTGGAGAACACCGCTGCTCCGTGGAGTTCTTCAAGGAGTTTGTCCACCACGGGCATGGGAAAACAATATGGGATCGTGAGTTTGTTGAGGGCGCGGTAGTCCACGCAGAAACGCCACCCGCCGTCCTTCTTGACCAGCAGGGCTGGGCTGGAGTACGGACTCTGCGACGGGCGCATAATGCCCTCCCGCAATTGCTCCTCCACCAGGCGCTCAAGCTCGTTTTCTGGATGAAAGAGTACCGGTATGGGCGGCAGTTGACAGTGGTGGCCCTAGGGGTGAGGATGATCTTGTGGTCGGTCGGTCGGTCGCGAAGGAGGTAGGACGACCTTATCGGAGAACACCTCTGGAGAGGCGGCTTCAAGGTGAGCGACAAGAGCCTGCCCTCGGTTGGACGGGTCACGAGACGAGATGCGCGAAGTGTGGGAGACGACTGCACTTTCCCACGAGTTGGTTGTATCCCTCGTGCCGGTTACTGCCATGCGGCGGTGGTTGTCGGGGCGCCCTTCCAACGTTTGCCACGCCGTCGACACAGAATTTGAGGAGTAGTAGGTCCCAAAGGGCCACTGTCCACCCGAGCGTAATCAGCCATTCCAGCCCTAGGATGACGTCGATGCACAGGTTGTGGGCTGGAAGAAAGTCCGCCGCCATGGTGTAGCCCTGGATGATGAGAGACACGTGCCAACACACGAGGTGGCTTGGAGAATTTCGTTCGTCGCCGAGGTGGATGTGATACGGTTGCATCCTCTCCTTCGCCAATCCGAGTTCGTCGGCGAGACTCCAGCAAATAAAGTTGTCCAACGCGCCCATGTTGATCAAGATCTGCACCGTGCGACCCAATAGTGTACCTGACATTTGAAGCGAGCACCAGCGAGATGGTTGGCCAAGAGCGAACTTGAGAGACACATGAGCCACGGCTAGCTGGGCGCCTCCTTCGTCGGCGGCGGGGATTTCGTCATCTTCTAATTGATTGGAGTCGTTGTCATCAGGAATCGGCACAAGTCGCTGTTCCGTCCTGCATCGATGGCCCGTCACGAACATCTCATCGCACTTAAAACAGAGCCCCTTGGCCTTCTGTTCCGTGAATTCCTCCTCGGTGAGGCGCAGGCTGCGTCGGGGTTTGCGCTCCCTTTCAGCCTCCTTGCGCTCGAGGGGCAGTCGCCATGGGACGGGATCCGGTTTAGCGAGAAAGGGTCTCCGTGATTGTGCGATGTCCTCGTCTTCGATGGCGCGCAGCAGCTCTTCCGCCTCTAAGGCGCAATCGATCAGTTTGTCCGTGGTGTGGGGACGGCGACACACCACCTCGAGTCGAATCTTGGGCTTGAGGGCTGCCAGCAGAGCGTTCAGGGCCGTCTCCTCCGATATATTGGGCAGGTACCCCATGAGTTCAAAGAAACTGCCCAGTACGTCGTCGACAGTACCTGTCTGCTTCATGCGGAAAAGTTGTTCATAGGCCTCCCGCTTCCGTAGACCGAATCTGCGGAATAGTTGATTGCGACATTGGTCCCAATCGCGGAAGCCCACCCGGTCTTCTTTAAGGAGAACCACTGTGCTGCTGCCCCTTCCATGGAGGACAATACGATTGCCACCTTGTCGTCGTCCTGTGCCAGGTGGCGTCGGAAGTAACGCTCCACCTGCTGCATCCACACCTCCAGGTCGTCGCCCGTGAATTGAGGAATTTCCCCCGTTTTATGCCGATGCCGAGGTTGCAGATGGCGGTGTGGGCCGGGAGGTCCGAAGGCTTCTCCGTCGCTGGTATCTTCGACCAAGTTTGGACGTCCCCATAGGTTCGTTCCGTTCCCGGAGACACCCCGCTCCTGGGCGCGGGGACGCTCTCCTGCCGTCCGGAAGAGTGGGCGCTCTGGTTCGTTCTCGTTCAGCCACGCGTCCGGTCAGACCAGATGGTGGCAAGGGCCCTTACTCCCACTGGGCCGACAGCATGGTGGTTAATCTGGGCCGGCCCCCCCTTTTCGTCGCACGACCAACCCATTCGGTCGGCCTGGGTGAGGTCCGAAATGGGCCTCACATTGGGCCTGCCGATTGGGCCTCCCCGTTGATAGTAAGGAAGGCCGGATTTAATGATGGGTCGGTGGGCCCGCGCTGGTGAAGTTGGGGCCCGCTCACGGGCCAATTCCTCTTTTTGCCCGACAGGAATGTAACCGCTGCGGGCCCGACTTTTCAGCTCTGTGGCCTGCGGCAATTCGCCTTCCCCTCCTCTTCCTCCAGCGGTTGTCAGGGCCCTCTGGTGCCCTAATAACCGTCGGAGCTCCTCTGGCGGATGCTCCCAGGGCTGGGGATGCAGAAGAACGCGAGGAGGACGCAGCTGCTCGGGGAAAAGGTGGTTCCCGCCTGGTTGCCCTAGGATGGACGAGAGCGGCAACCCACGCTCAGGAGCTCTCCTGGATGGGACCGACGAGGCCACCTTCGAGGCTTGCAGGGAGGGATCCCCCCACACCTCCTTCCCCTTCCGGGAGGGATGCTCCCGTCCCGGGGCTTCCAGTAGGGGTGCTCGGCTGTCTCGGTCAGAGAGGGCTGTTCTGGTGGCTCGAGAAGGGGGTCGGGACAACCCTGCTCCGGCCGCCTGTCGACCTTGGGACGCAATGACGCCATCATCTCTGCCAGCTTGGACTCGAAGACAGCGGTCAACCGGTCTCCGTGGCTCTCCATGTGGCGATCCAGCTCGAGCTGGAATTCGTTGGCCAGGAGTCGTTCCAGCTCGCGCAGGGTCTCCATCTTTGTCGGCATGGTGGCAGGTGTTCCACGCTCACCGCAAAAAATGATACGATCCTGTGTATCTTTAATTCTTGAAAGGGAAATCAATTCTCACTATTCTCCACCGAGAGTTCCATCAGGCGAGAGAGAGATGAAGAGACGAGGGAGGGAGGGAGATGGGCTGGGCGCCGATGCCGTCACCGGTGCTCTGTCGTCGGCCTGGTGCTGGGAGGGAGACCCGGATCTGCCCACAGGTAGATTGAGTGAGAGGAGATAGGGGAATGAGGGAGAGGGAGAGACAGAGGGCCAAGGGAATTCCTTACTTGGGACTTGGCTTGCTGCCCTTCCGGGGGGCTCTCCAGCCCTCTTTATAGGATCTGGAGCTTCCTGGGTGGATTTGGGCCCTTAGTGAGCTTCCGCCATTCGTAGACCCGGGCCCGCATTGCATCACATTGATATGATGTAACTCCATCAAGCACAATTACTGTTTTGTTGACACGTTTCAAGCAGCTTTGAAAGATATCCCTGACTGAGGGGACTTCTTTCCCCTCCATAGATTTCATCACCAGTCGGATGTAATTTGTTTGAATCCAACTGTGCAGTTTTGAGATGTTGTATTTCCAAATGATAGCTGTGGTTGCCATTGCCAGTGGTAAGAAATGTTGGACTACTTGTATCTCCAGAAGTTGCACAGTAATGTCCTTGAAAACTCCTTCCCCCACTACAGACGGGCCATCACCTAACACAATACTGTATAACCAAAGCTCTGTTACTAAGAATGATAGCTTCTTCAGTAGATTTGTGCATATGAAATTATGCATTGCTCCTCAATCAATTAATATGATCACTTGATGACCATGGACTATCCCCACGACCTTTATGGTACCAAGCTGAGTAAGCTCCACCAGTGTGTTCAGAGGCACATGTGCCATAAAGGATGAATCACCTTCTGTCTTGTTGCTGATCTCAACCCCTTGCTCTGGTATTGTGTCTTCAGTTACTACTTCATATTCTGCCTTCTGTTTCCAGAGTCACTAGAAGGATATTTAGCTCCTTCTTACATCTGTGCCTTGCAAAATACTTGTCCTTACAGTAGAAACATAGACCCTGTTTCTCGTGGTTCTGGAGCTCTTGCTCCATGAGCCTCAATCCCACCATGCAGCCTGAGTTGACCCTTTGGGTGGCCTATTTGACCACGACTGATCCATTCATCTGTCATTCCCACTGCCAACTTATTGAACTCCCTTGTTGTTGTGAATGAGCTGTACTCCCGGCGTGTTTTGCTGAAGATTGGTCTTCTACTTTGTCTCCAGTGATTGTTCTTCCAGACCCGAGGGTCAATAACCTGGAGTTCTCTAGGTAACCCAGAGTTTGGCCAACTTTTGCTCGACACAGATGGATGCATCGATGATGGCCTTAAACACCACGGGTTGAAGTGCAATCCAGTCAGATTGAATATCCGGCTTCAATCCCCTTAACATAGGATTTCTCTAGGACCTTGGGGGCTAGGTTTTTGGTAAGTATGAAGCAATCCTTTGAAATTCAGCCCTTAACTCCATGACAAGAGCTCCAACAGGTTTTGCAGCATTCCTCCTGCGCCTGACACCAAGAATCTGCAGTGGAATTGAATTGGAAATTATGCCAATCTTTGAATGGATATCATTGTCCAAGTAGATGACCAATCTAGGGCAATTCCTTTGAAACTTAACATTACGAGTTTGAGCTTGTCCTTGTCAGCCGAATCTGTCTATTTTCTGGATCCAGTCTGCCGAATCGTTGTCGTTGAGTGTAGGTAGTTCCATCCGTCACTATCTTAAAAGGATCATCTGCTAATTCCACGGTTTCTTGCGCTCTGATCGTCCCCTGTCAATATGCTTCTGTTTGTAGAGTTGTTGAGGACAACAGCTTTTCCCAGATCTGCCGCATGATTATGCCATGACAAGCCATCTCCTCTTTCAGACCTTCCACATCTTGCTCCACAGTTGCCAATCTTGCAATCATAAGCTTCTTTACCATATGCATTGCCAGAAATGGAGCTCTGACACCAATTGGTAAATTTATTACCAAAAACAAGTATTGGAAAATAACAAATGCATGATGGTAAGATCTTGATTGCCAACTTCCTTCATCCCTCCCTGCTACTGATCCGCCTGGATCAGCCTCCTTGCCACTGCTCAGATCTTTCCCTCTCCTGAGGAGGATGCAGAGTCACAACCCTCTCTCTAACGGTATGCCTGCCTAGGGTATTCAGTATGCACCTTGTTCTCCTCCCCCCTTGTTCCGTTGTTTGCTGCTTTATTAAAAGCTTCCTTATGGGCCCCACCATCCGAGCCCTAACCATATCTTTTATTAGCCTTGTTGGGCCAATTGGCCCAGAACTGGTCCCAACCTTTCTTACTGGCCCTTAGATGTTGGGCCTACTTCTCATTTCTTATAAGTTTCCTCCTCTCGTAAGCTATTGGAGGAAACTCAAACTTATCAAATGCACAAAGAAAAAACCAAATCTTTCGAAGGATTAACATTTCATGTCTCAATATCTGGCATATTTTCTTCTTTTTCTCTGATGGTATAGTTTTATGGATGCCACTTTTTTCTAACTACACATCTTTTAGGTGAGAAATTGCAAAATTTGGCCGGCTGTGTCGAGTTTGATAATGTCTCATTCTATTATTCATCTAGAAAAAATGTAAGTTTTTTTTAGACCGTCTATATTTTATCCTTTTGTCCTTATGTATTTCTTCTCTCTCTTATGTACAGTTTTCTTCTTCATTTATATTCCTCTGTTATGCATAAAGTTAATTTTGGTGAAATGAGATGAAGGTTTCATGTTTCATTCTCTCTTTCAAACCGATCTGAGATCCAAGGTCCCAAAAAAGCTATTTGGGTTTTATACAAGAATTCCCATTTCAACTGCCCTTCATTGAAGATTTTATGGTCTATACCTGACTTCTTATTCTGTAATATAATATTACTGATTAAGACAACTGGTTCTTCCCTTCTTTGGACTATGCTACATTAATCAGGGATTTTCTAGAATTAGGCATGGATTCACTTTCCAGCTGTTCTTATACATTAAATTTTCTCTTTTTCTCATTGCTTAAATTTGGCCATAACTTGTCAAATTTATTCAGATATCCGTTCTGGAGAATATAAGTTTGACTATTGGTCCGAATGAAGTTGTTGCAATTGTAAGTACAGTTTTCATTGTATTATAATTTGCTTAAATTTCTTGATCGCAGAAAATAAGTATTGTTTATGGGCTTTTCAGGTTGGACTTAGTGGCAGTGGAAAGAGTACAATTGTAAACCTCCTCCTGAATCTCTATCAGCCAACAGGGGGTCAGGTGAATTATCTTGACTCAATGTATTTATGGCAGAGAAATCATTGCAGAAAAAATCTAGCCTCATAGAATCCTGACTATTTTGTACTGCTATGTGAATATCTTTCTTGATTGTACGAGTCTAAGTTGGAGTGTCAGCCTGACCCTTGTATTCAGGTCAAATTTCTGGAAATGGGATGTTCGATTGCAATTTTCATTTTGTTCCATGAGTTGAGGTCCATTCTCTTTAGGGTATTATACTAGACTATTTTTATTTGAAAAGGGTGGATGAAGCTTTGCGTGACCGCATCATCTTGTTCCGTCCTGGTAAATGGCCGGATGCAAGGGGGATGGTTCCAGCCACAACGGGGAATTCGACAAGGATGCCCGCTTGCGCCTTTATTATTTATCCTGGCTGCTGATGCCTTGGCATTCTGTACTATGAGACTGTGCGCCCGGGGCCACATATCGGGCTTCCAGACGGCAAGACACCCGGGGGGCATACCGCTACTCCAGTATGCAGATGATACCACATTCTTCATCAAGGGTTCAGAGACGGCGGCTCGCACTCTCTCCCACTCCAGTATGCAGATGATACCGCATTCTTCATCCAGGGTTCGGAGACGGCGGCTCGCACTCTCTCCCAGATGATGGATATATTTGCGGATTTCTCCGGCCTCCAGCTAAATCGAGCCAAATCCTCGATTGTGGGGTTTGGGCTTGCTCCAGATGAGCTACAGCGCTGTGCTGAGATATTGGCGACGCCGATTGAGACTCTTCCTATACGATACTTGGGTCTACCATTGACCGACCGTCGTCTTAAGACTAAAGACTGGCAGCTTGTGGTGGAGAAGGTGGAGAAGCACCTGGGGGGCTGGCGCGGAAGGCTACTATCCCGCGAAGGACGCCTGATCCTGGTGAAGGCCGTCCTCTCTGCCATCCCTAACTACTTTATGTCGGCTTTTCGGATGCTTGTAGGGGTCGGGCGGCGCATCGAGAGCGCCATGCGGAGCTTTTTAGCGTGGGATCGACCCTGGGAGGGGCGGCGCCCTTGTTGCGTGGAGTTCGGTGTGTAGGCCGTTCGCTGATGGTGGACTTGGCATTCATCACCTCCAACATGCCCAATTCTGCCTTGCTCTGCAAGTGGATCACCCGAATTATGCAGCCTTAAGAGGACTTAATATCCCACTTACTCCGGGAGTCATACGGATCTACTTTGGATTGGGACGTTAGGGCCACCCCTCGGCGCGGCGATTCTCCCGTCATGGCGGGTCTTCGAGAGATCTTTCCTCTAGCTCGACCTTTTTTCCGGGCCCAGCTGGGATGTGGGACTGATTTTAGATTTTGGGAGGACGACTGGATTGGGCAGGGACGACTGGCTGCCACCTTCCCTCGTCTCTATGGCTTGACCACGGCTCAAAATATCTCGGTCTGATCTGCATGGATTGGCACATAGAATCCGCCGCTACCCCAGGCTCTGTCGGATCAGCGACTGGCTGAGTTCCTGAGGTTACAGTCCCATCTGGTGGACATTCGACCTCTTGAGGCGACCAGGGACGCGTGGGTCTGGCGACAATCTCGATTCACGATCAAGGCGGTATATCGCCTCCTATGTGGGCAGCTTCCCCTGGAAAATGAATACGTTACACAGAGATGTAGGCTGATCTGGAAACGACACATCCCTTGAAGATTCGAATCTTCGGATGGCTTCTTCTACGGCGGCGCCTCATGACCCGGGTGGCGCGACAGCGCATGTTTCCAGATTCTCCAGTATGTTGCCCTCTTTGTGGCGGGGGTCCAGAGGACTGCTCCCATCTCTTCTTCCAATGCCCGTTGGCTCATAAGGCATGGCGGGGGGCGGTGGTGGCCCGACTCTCCGTGACCACGGAGGAGACGTTCCGGAGCTCCTTATTGGGAGGCTCTTTCAGACGGGAGGCGGATTGGAGGCGGATCTTCGCCACTCTGTGGGCGATTTGGATCCACAAGAACGAGGTCATTTTCAGAGGCATCTCCCCGTCCGGAGATGCCATTACACATACAGCTGAGGGATTTTATTTTTCTTGGCACCGAGGTGGCATTGGCCCCTCGAACCTTCTATCCCTGCTGTGACAGACCTTGTTGCTGTACTATATGGTGCTGATCATTGTGGGGGCACTTTGTCAGAGATATCAGGGTCTCTGATCTCTTTACTGACAGATACCAGAGCCCAGATGGTAAGATAGTTGATCACATTCAGATCTCATAAACAAATGAGGTTTGTTCATGAAAACTTATGTGGCCATTTGAATATTCTATTGAACACTCAACTTGATCAAGCGCATGATTTTGATCAACGTATGAACTCTATTTGAAAACTCTGTTCCCTATTTGTCAATGTACCTTGCCAAGTTTAGCATTCTAATATTTTATAGGAATTTTCATCTCTTTGTCATTAAACTGTTTTTCTTTGCCTCTCTCATTGTCTATTTTTATCTGCTCTAGGATACATTCGGATAATACCTCCATTAGGTTCTGATTACTCTTCAGTTCAGGGTTTAGATGAGCTACAGCAATAGAGTAAGAGTAAGAGGCACGGAAAGTGATTGTGGCAAGACAATCACAAGTAAAAACTCAATTATGACACAAAGTTACAAGATCTTAAGAAGAAGGGTTAATGGCTGGAAAATAGGCCCATAACCTAATTGTAGAAAATTCTAGAGAGTCTAGAAGGACCATGAGAGTCCTTAACAATCCCCCTCAAAGTTGGAGAGTGGATATCATCCAATCCCAATTTGCCACACAAGTCTTGAAAGCATAACGCTGGTAGTCCCTTAGTAAAGATGTCTGCCCATTGTTCCATGGAAGGAATATAAAATTGTCCAGTCTCTTGCTTCCCTTTGATAAAATGATGATCCACTCCACTATGCTTGGTGCAATCATGTTTGACTGGATCATGAGTGAAGCTAATTGCAGATTATTATCGCCGAACAACTTGATAGGGTGGTCATAGGATATCTTGAGTTCGTTAAGCTTGAGAATCTTCCTTACCGAGCTTATGAAGCAGATCAATGGTGTAATTCTATTGGCATAAGAAAATGCATTTAGAATAATATGCCACTTCCATGCACAGCAAGTACCCCAATGGCCCTAGATGTTTGTTATCATTTCTGGGAGCCAATTAGTAGCAGCCATGGAATCATTTCTGGGAGTAATGATGTCATTCACATATACGAGTAGGATGGTTACTCCCCTTGACTCAAAATGATGATAAAAAAAGGTGTAGTCACCATTTTTTTGTCGATGACCAAAAGAACTACATTACTTGGTTGAAGCAGCCAAACAATGCAAGAGGAGATTGTTTCAAGCCACAAAGGGACTTAGCGTATAGACAAATGGATGAGCTGAGGAACTCATAAATTTCCTCTTCAAGATCACCATGAAGAAAGGCATTTTTAACATCAAATTGTTGAAGAGGCAAACCATAGTTTTCTGCTAAGATAATTAAGAGATGAACTATGTTCATTTTGGCAATTGTAGCAAATGTATCTGGAATAATCAATGCCATATTTTTGGGTAAAACTTTTGGCAACTAGATGAACCTTGTAGCAGTTTAAAGAGCCATTAGAGTTATGCTGTATGGTATACACCCAGTGACACCCCACAACATGTTTGCCTAAGGGAAAAGAAACAAGTTCTGAAGTATGGGTCTTCATAAGAGCTGGAAGTTCCTCGGTCATAGCTTGTAATTTTGAGGTTGAACCACAGGGGCTCTTCCATCATCCCAGGAATAACAATGGAGTCAAGACTCGTGAGAAAGGCTTAAAAAGGAAGAAAAAGTTGGTAGACGAACATATTACTAGAGAGAGGGTGAATAGGTTAAGAGTTACAAGATCAGATGCCCTATGATGTGCAATAGAAAGTTTGGTTTCGAGACTTGGTTCTGGAGAAGGATTGGAAGAATCCATGCTCATAAGATTGGGGGCAACTGGACTGGCTGAAGAGCGTCAAACATATGTTTGACCAGATAAGCTATTGGGTAGAGGAAAAGGCAAGTCTGGGGGAGATTGTATTAGCTGCAATGGAGGTGATTCATTTTGAGAATAATGAACTAGAAATATCGAAGAGTCAAATATTGGATCAACCGAGAGGTGAATTTGTGTCAATTGATAGAAAGGAGTGTAATTCATCAAATGTGACATCCTTGCTCACTATAGAATTTACAACTGAGTGGGTGATAACATTGATAACCTTTTTGCATTGAAGAGCACCCCACAAATGCATTATGGAGCACTTCGGAGTCAAGTTTTATCTCCATTCAGGTAATGGTTGGTTACATAAGAGACACACCCAAACACATGAGGGACTAGGTGACTCTTTATGGGAAATAGATGGAAAGAAGGAACTTAAAGAATGAATAAAGCTTTTTGAATGTAGGACGTGGAAGGGAGATAATTGATGAGATGAATGGCAATAAGACTGGCTTCGCCCCAGAATTATTTGGGCACAAAGAATGGAGTAGTAAACTTTGGGTAGTGTCAAAAATATGTCAGAATTTATGTCTAGAAACACCATTCTTGATGCAGAGAAAAGGCACATGAGGTTTCATGAACAATACCAGTAGTTTTGAGGAGGTCGGCGATGGATTTATTTAGGTAGTTGAGGGAATTATCTGATCAGAAGCGTTTAACTGAGGTAGAGAACTGGGTATGAATCATGGACAATAAAATGACAATAACTTGGTATATATCTGACTTGTGCTTAACGAGAAATGTCCCTGTGAATCATTTGGTGTCATCATAAAAAGTTGCCAACCATTGCACCCTTGAAATTCTGAAGACTGGGGCAGGGCCCCAAATATCACTGTGAATAAAGAGTTAATGAGTGGGAAGTTGATGGAGATAATGAGGACTATAGATAAGTTGCATAATGTTGTCTAGCCATCTGACAAGATTCATATACAAAAGTATTTCCAGGACAGACCATGAAACAATTAGTGGAACATGATTTTCAAGGTAGAAAAGGAATGATGACCAAGACGTTGGTGGAAGAGCCACAAATCGTCAATTGAATAATTTGGTGGTGACGGAATATGTGAAAGTGAACCACTGTTAGCAAAAATGCAAGGAGTAGTGGTAACAAAGTAGAGACCACCACACTCTTCAACAGGTCCAATCATCCATCCAGAAACCTTATAATGATATAAACAAGAGTCAGTTGAGAAACGAGTTGGTAAGATTGTTACCCAGGTGTTGCAAGGTACTTTAGAGAGACGAGTTGTACTTTATGTCAAGGAAAATGAAGGAAATGTGTCAAAGTGGCAACATTAGGAAGGTACACAGCCAACACCAGCCATAGTGTGGAGATCACCAGGGGCAGTTGTGACTTAATGATTACTCTGAGAGGTGTCATCAGAGATGAAACAGCTCAGGCCAGGTGTCATATGAGCAATTTCTCACAAGTTTATAATCAATTGCACAGAAACAGATGGGGAAGAAGTTAAAAAACTAAACGTAGAGGTTATACCTTCATGAGCCAAAGGTGTGGATCCCACCAGCTAAGTAGACTGAAGAAGGCTCCGCAATTGTTCAATTTCCGCATGTCACAGTTGGTTCCCAGTAAAATCTTAATAGCCAGAGGATGTTGGCATTGGTGAAGTAGAAGAGGATCAAACCTGAGATGGAACAGTTGTCTCAGGAGTAGTACCCAGAACATGCAATATCCCCAGAGAGGAAGTCTCTGTCAAGGTAGCAAGTATATAATTCTGACGAGGTGGTCTTCCATGTAGTTTATAGCATTTGTCTTGCCTCATTTCTTGCAATAACTTTAAGTTACTGATCCAACAGATTTTCCTCCTTTCACACTTGGATCAGTTTTAGGCAGAGTAGGTCTATTGGACTTGTGTTCTCCCTTAAATAGGTCTGACCATTAGCCAAATATTGTAGAGACATAGCAGTGGGATGTTACATATAAATAAGTTTCAGACGAGTCTCTTCAGCTTGAATTGTGGCAAGTGCCTCCTTTAAGGTCAAAATTTTTCTCCCTATGAACAAGTTGAGTCTGAAGAGGCTCAAAATCTGGATTGAGTCCCATAAGAAATTTAAAGACACAGAGTCGTAACATAGAGGCATGATCCACTAAGGACAGGTCAAGTGGCATATAATGATTAAGTTCACTCCACGATCCATTCAGCTCATTATAGAAATCCATGACAGGTCTGTTCCCTTGGACAAGATTATTAGATCTGATCACCACATCATAGATCAGGACCATCTTATTCTTCTTTGAATGACTTTCATGAACAGCTTCTCAAATCTCCATGACTGAGTCAAAGGCTAGAAAATTCAGCACAAATTTTGGTTAATACTATCTAAAAGCCACCAATGTGATGCCATGTTAAATTTTGGGTTAATAGAAAATTTTGGGTTAACTTTCATCTACCGGTCATACTGTGGATCAGTCGAGGCCAGTCTGTCCTCCAAAAGATGTTTCATATATTTACCTTTAAGGGTAACTTGGACATACTTATAACATGGAAAGAGGTTCTGGCCAGTAAATTGGAATTGCATAGGGTATCCATGGCAAAGGATCAAACCATCAATCAGCAGGAGGAGATATAACACTACTCCAAGTAGGCAGTCTCATTTCCTTCTTGTCAGCAGAGGTAGGTGATTCCAAGTTCTCTATTCCATCCATTGAATTGCCAGGATTAAGAGAGAGATACGACCACAGCTCACTGGATGACCGAAAAACAAGCTGCCTGATCACGCGGAAGAAGCTGAAAGCAGTTATCAAAAAATTGCAAACTTGAATACCAGCACCGGAATGTAAGAAGAAAGGAAAAAACTGACTGTGGCACTGGCCACAGAGAGGGCTTGACCACACAGAAGGGCCAATCGCACACACTCAGAAGGATGAACAATGTCCAAGATGATTTCTGGTCCTATGATTTACTAGGCTCAGATACCGTGAAAAGTTACAGAAATAGAGTAAAAAAGTAAGAGCGACATGAGAAGTGATTGGGAAGATACAATTTTTTTTTTGAATTGAGAAAGGGAAGCACCCCTAACGATGCCCCCATATAGTACAGCAACAAGGTCTGTCACAGCAGGGATACAAAGTTCGAGGGGCCAATGCCACCTCGGTGCCAAGAAAGATAAAATCCCTCAGCTGTATGTGTAATGGCATCTCCGGACGGGGAGATGCCCTTGAAAATGACCTCTTTCCTGTGAATCCAAATCGCCCACAGGGTGCCGAAGATCCGTCTCCAATCCGCCTCCCGTCTGAAAGAGCCTCCCAACAAGGAGCTCCAGAACGTCTCCTCCGAGGTCACGGAGAGTCTGGGCTACCGCCGCCCCCCGCCATGCCTCCTGAGCCAACGGGCATTGGAAGAAGAGATGGGAACAGTCCTCTGGACCCCCGCTACAAAGAGGGCAACTTACTGGAGAATCTGGAAACATGCGCTGTCGCGCCACCCAGGGTCATGAGGCGCCGCCGTAGAAGAAGCCATCCGAAGATTCGAATCTTCAAGGGAATGTGTCGTTTCCAGATCAGCATACATCTCTGTGTAACGTATACGTTTTCCGGGGGGAGCTGTCCACATAGGAGGCGATATACTGTCTTGACCGTGAATCGAGATTGTCACCAGACCCACGCGTCCCTGGTCGCATCAAGAGGTCGAAAGTCCACCAGATTGGGAAGATACAATCACAGTTAAAAAAACTCTAGCATAACACAGTTTACAAGAGTTTACCTAGAGGGGTTAATGGGCTGGCAAATAGGCCCATAAACCTAATTCTGGAAGATTCTTGATAGATTTGAAGGACCCAGAGAGAGAATTAATGAGCCAGGTGATAAGATCCACTTCAACAAGTTTTTGAAGGTCTTTGAAAATCATAAGAGGCTTTGATGGGGACTAGCAGGAACCAGGATAGTGGTCCCTAGTTGTAGCTATGCAACATATCCATAAGACGTCTAAAAGAATTTCAAAAGACACAAATTTACTGCTTTGCATTCCTACGAATTATTTCCCTTTGCATTATGTGTACTATCTATCATATCATATGAACAATTGTATTAATATATGTAACTACAATTTCAGTGGGATTTGAGACTGTTTTTTGCATGTGTACCCTTTTTCATTTGTTTTCTACATTTCAATTATTCATCCTCTTATGTTTTTTGTACTTTTCTGATGCAGATGATTGCAGATTCTAATTGATGGATTGCCCATCAATACTTTTGACACAAAGTGGCTGAGGGAAAGAATCGGATATGTGGGTCAGGTAATTCTATATTTTAGTCACAAAAAAGATATTTTGCAGACTGTACATAAGATTAAACGTAATAATTTATATATATATATATATGTATTAAATTATTAATGAAATATAATTTAGACTCCCGATCCTAGTGGTATTTTTGGTTGTATGCAGGAACCTCGCCTTTTTAGAATGACTGTAAGTTCAAACATTGCATATGGTTGCTCTAGAAAATTAACCCATGATGATGTGGAATTGGCTTCTAAACAAGCATTTGCCCATGAGTTCATATCATCTCTTCCCCAAGGATATGAAACCCTAGTGAGCGATGGCCTACTCAGTGGTGGCCAAAAGCAACGAATTGCAATTGCAAGGGCGATCATCAGAGACCCAGATATTCTGATTCTCGATGAAGCTACGAGTGCCCTCGATGCAGAGACTGAACATTATGTGAAGGTAACTTAAAATACATAAATATTCAAATTATGGAGTTAGAAAGCTAATGACTCATTTGAACTTTGTCAAATTATCCAGAAACTTCTTCATGAATTTACAAGCAACTCGAAGAAGAAGAGAACAGTTATTGTCATTGCGCATCGGTAAATATGTCCTTTATTTGTGCCCAGGATTTTTTTATTTTTGAAGTGCCGCATCAGTTTGTGTTTTGAGGCTCAATAGAATTCAGCTTCTATTTTGTCCTCACATAACTTACTGTCCAAATTTGTCTATCATTATAATTATTGGGTTTTGGTAAGGACCATTACCTCACATGCTCTATATAAATAAAAACCCCTTTTCTACAATGATATTGGGCCTTTTCTTATTCTCCTTCGAAGTTTATGTGCTCCCTCATCAGTGAACCCTTCAAGCTATGGTTCTCCTTGTATTTTATATTGGACAATGATAAGCTTTAGGTATAGCTTTTAAAAAGTATTATTCAACTCTATAAGAAGATTATTTTTTTTTAACATTAAAGGATGATCACCTGAATTTGGTTATCAATTTGGTAGAAGTACTTCCCAACCAAGAAGGCCCCCATCCCTACACTGCTCCAGCCTGAGCATGCTTAACTCTCTGAGTTCCTCTCCACCCCAGCGTCCCTCTTCCCAAGAGATCACCCATCCCTGCACTCCCCAAGCATGAACACACTTAATTCTCTGAGTACCTCTCCAACCAATGCCCCTTTTCTTAAGAGATCGCCCATACCTGTACATCCCAAGCCTGAGCACACTAACTCTCTGAGTTCCTCTCCACCCCAATGCCCCTCTTCCCAAGAGATCACCCATCCCTGCACTTCCCAAGCCTGAGCATGCTTAACTCTTAAGTTCCTCACCATCTCAGTGTGCCTCTTCCCAAGAGGTCACCCATCCCAGCACTGCCCAAGTCTGGCTTGCTTTATTCTAGAGTTCCTCTTCACTATGGTGTCCCTCTTCATGCTCAAGAGGGATTTATTTAGAAGATTATATCACTGCAAAGCTTATCCAATTCCTCATGCATATTCTAATATTACTTCATCTCTTTATAATTTTCTGAATCACCAAAGTTCATTCTTTTTTCTAACATGTCAAACATCTATATTTAATTAAAGGTCGTTTCAAATTTTTAATAAAAGAGAATTATGTGATTTAGTTGATGACTAAACTAAGTACCTATTGTTTGCTAAAAATAATCTATTTTCGTAATAAACAAATTTCGGCTCACTTGTTCATGCCTTCATTACTAGCATGTTCATATCTTAAGACATGCATTGTTGAATAAATTTCAATTTACCTATTTCATAAGGGAAACATTTACCTTCATAGTGCTTTTTTTTTCAGGTTATCAACAATACAATCTGCCGACAGAATATTAGTCATGGAAGCTGGAAAAATCGTTGAGGTATCATATTAAATGGAAATTGATCAACTTTCCAGAATGTAATTATAGCATCACATGGGACTTTTTCTCCTTGTGCAGGTGGGAAATCACAGTCAACTTCTATTGAATAACAGAACCTATGCTCGGTTGATTAAACGACAGTCTGACACAATTGAGTAAGTCATTGGCACAAATAGCTGTCAACCAGCTTCCTTCCACAATGGAGCACAATTTTTCCTCTGGAACTTTATATACTGCACAGGTTCGTAATTTATTCCTTTGACCAAATTTGTGTTATTTGCCATTCTTATTGTGAGAGAGAGAGAGGCAGATAAGAAGTAAATGTACATACGTGTCACACAAATCTTGGCCAGTTTGGCCATCTTATATCCTTATATACAATTCAAGGCTGCAATTTTCTGCTCCTTCAAATAAATAAAAAAATTATATTTTGAAGATTTTTTCCTCATCATCTGGTTCATTTTCTAGTATTATATTAATTTTGCACCACCAAAGGGTTCACAGTTTTGAAACTTTTCATTGAAGTTGTATTTTTTTTTATTATGCATCTGAAAAATTTGGACGAATAATATTTGGAAGAGGTGAGTGGGAATATTTGAAATCCCTTCCTACACTGATGCTCCTGAAAGCTGTCTTTGTTTCTCTCATGTTTTCTCATAGCCTTTGAAAAATTTGGAAAGGGAGGAATGGGAAAGGAATCTTTTAAAAACATATAGATGAATAGGCCAGGGAAATCTGAGGGTGAAAAACAAGATCTGAAAATGGGACACATTTTTTACTACATGGAATGCTAGCCAAGCCAATTCAAGAATAGGGAAATAGACAGTTCAATGAGGACTACATACAAGTGCTCTCCAAATCGTGCAGGTTAGTCACCTATCACATGAATCTCAAACCCAGTGGCTATGAAACAAAAGTGCTTTCAAACAGCCTTTCCGCATAGAGATGCTCCTTCCTACATACAAGTGATTCTATTATGCTCCTTCCTCATCATAGAAAACTAGTATCATAGTGATTTTTAAATTTGCATTTTAATTTTTGGTAGAGAGATAGAATTCCATGTACTAGCACAACATGCTAAATGGGTATACGCATTTTTTTGCCATGCATACTAATTTAGAGAACTATCCCTCTCTCTCTCTAGCCATGACCATCCACCCTAGACCCTCAAAATCACCGTCAAAGGGCAAATACCAAAGATTAGAGCAATTGACTAGGCTAATAACTCCAAAAGAAATTCAATTTCTTTGTAAGTATGACAATTGGGAACGCTATCCACTTGCCCTCATCCTTCTTTGACTTGGCCCCAGCTTGCCCAAACTCCCCTGGTCAGCCTTCGCACAAGTGTCTTCGTAAATGTGCTCCATAAAAACAATACATTTTTCCATCCCTCATGATATCTTTTATACCTTGAAAAGATCTTTGGATTCTCATGCAATCTCCTTCTCCCCTTCTTGCTTCCTCAAAGTACAAAAAAAATCCTTCTTTTTAATTCCATGATTCCCATCAAATTATGTAAATCTTATTCTGCTTTAGAGTTTTTAAAATCAATTTAAAATAATTTTACTAAGAAAGGAATACACGACTCATAAACTTTACCCAATTAGGTTGACATTTGAAGTTTTCACTTTTGACTACTTGCTGTAAATTAATTGCATCTTGTCATTTGTAAAGCCTTGAATTTCTGAACTTTGAATTGCATTGAGTATAGACTGTTTAGATAGAGTGGCTGAACCTTCTTGATAGGCTTCAAAGTTAGAAGTCCAGCCCTGTTCATGAAGAAGAAAATTGTTGGGAATGAAGTTAGAAGTTAGAAGTCCAGCCCTGTACATGAAGAACTTTCTGAACTTCTTCAATGAAGTTAGAAGTTAAAGTTGCATCTCTCACTCAGTGCTTGTCTGGCACCACATATATACATTGTGATGTATAACATTCATACATGAAACTTTTCCCATCTTCTCTGATTTGAGTTTTCCTCGCTCTCATCACATTTGAGGCAAAAAAATAAATCAAAAGTTTATGCCTTAAAAAGTTCTCAGTTGAACTTGAAATTTTAGACAAAGTCATTTCTCTTCTTGTCATCTTTCTTCTCGATTCTCTTCAATCAAGCCTTGAAACCTTAGAAACTTGAGAAACATGTGATTAATGCAAAACTCTGTTATTGAAGATGGTCCAAGAATATTGCATGCATGAGAAAGTGTCGAACCCTAAACTAGGGTGAGAGTGAGCAGAAGATGAGAATAAGAGTTTGATAATGACATTAATCACATTGATACATCTAGGAGGGGTATATATACCCTAGGAGAGAGATAGAGGGATAAGTGGGCTAATGGGCTTATAGAACAGGACCCATTAGCCCATATAGAGACGGGCCTCACTAACAGCCCCCCGCAAGCGAAGTATGAATGTCATCCATGCCGAGCTTGGACACAACACTCTGAAGTAGAGACTTGGATAGTCCCTTGGTGAGAACGTCGGCAGCCTGATCAGCAGAAGGTACAAACTCGAGGTCAAATATGCCCTCGTCCATCCGTTCCTTGAAGAACATGCGGTCTCGCTCCATGTGCTTGATCCTGCCCTGCAGGCCAAGATTCTTGACAAGGGCAATCGCCGACTTGTTATCGCATAAGAAGTGGATAGGACCAGCATACTCAACGTGAAGATCGCTGAGAATCCCATAGATCCACTGGCCTTCGGAGGCCCCATCGGCGAGTGCCCGATACTCGGCTTTCGGCACTGGAGCGGGACACTTTGTCCTGCTTGCTGCTCTTCCAACTAACAAGACTACCGAAGATGAACGTGCAATAGCCGGTCGTGGATCGACAATCTACTATCGATCCCCCAAAATCAGCGTCAGTGTACACCTTCACTGTCCAGTCCATGCTGCTTGGGAAGAGCAAACCTTTCCCAGGGACAACCTGTCAAGTACACAAGTACTCGATTGACTGCCTGACGATGAATCTCGCACGATGCATGCATGAACTGACTGAGGAGATTAACTGCGAAAGCTGATATCTAGCCGAGTGTGGGTCAAATAGAGCAATTTTCCGACCAACTGCTGATACTGGTAGTGGTTCACTGGAGGTGAGTCCCCCTTTCACCCAATTTGACGTTGGGATCAATGGGAGTACTAACCGGCGCACACTCGGTCATCCCGGCCAGCGTTAGCAAGTCAACTGTATACTTCTGCTGTGAGACAAATATACCGTGAGTGGAGTACGCAACCTCAAGTCCAAGGAAGTAGTGGAGAGGACCCAAGGCCTTGATCTCGAAATCCTTGGCCAGGGAATCACCAAGGCAACACGCCTCGACAGCATTAGAGCCCGTGATAAGGATGTCGTCCACATACACCGCAAGGATGGAGACGTCGGTCGGACTATGACGGAAGAATAATGTAGCATCTCCGTTGCTCTGAGTGTACCCTTCGGCCTTCATAACAGAAGAGAAGCGGCCCAACCACATCTGCGGTGACTACTTTAGTCCGTAGAGGGACTTCCGCTATCGGCAGACGGTGTTAGGAGGGCCGAGGGGGAACTCCAGAGGCTGATGCATGTACACTTCTTCTGCCAGATCGCCATGGAGAAAGGCATTCTTCACATGGAACTGTCGAATGATCCATGAGGAGTGCACTGCAAGTGCTAGGAGAAGACGGATCGTCGCCATCTTCGCGACCGGAGAGAATGTCTCAAAGTAGTCAATACCATAGGACTGAGTGAACCCCCGAGCTACGAGTCGAGACTTGTAGCGTTCGAGAGTACTGTCTACATGATGCTTTTTGCATTGGATCCATTTGTAGCCCACCGCCTTCTTGCGTGGAGAGAGGGGGATGATGTCCCAGGTGTGATTTTGGAGCAAGGATTGCATCTCCTCGTCCATCGCCGCCTTCCAATGAGGAGAAGCGATATCATCAGTTAGGTAGTGCGGAATCGGATCCGACTCGATGCGAGTAAGAAATAGCCAGTAGGGAGTACTCAGCTGGGCAAAAGATAGATAATGAGACAACGAATAGAGGGGTGTGCGGGTGCACTGACGGACCCCCTTCTGAAGAGCAATGGGCCATCCCAAATGGTCATCATCGTTGGCCGATGGCAATAACTGACTGAGAGGAGAGGGGGATGAAACAGTAGGAGACTGGCAACACTGCATCAGAAGATGGCAAAGCTGGCCCACCGGGAGAAGGAGGCTTGGGAGGAGTAGACGCACAGGGAGAGGAGGTTATAGGAGGAGAGGAGAAATCAGGAGCAAAGGGGGGCGCAGAAGACTCAGCCAGAGACGGCTCAGGAGGACACGGAATGCCAAGTGAGGACGGAGCAGGAGGAAACGATGAGGGGACTGGAACTGTGGGTTCCAAAGAAGATAAGGACTCCAAGGGGGAAGCCAGAGGAGCTGCATCTAACGAGAGGCGAGAGGAAGAAGAAGTGACAAAGAAGGGTTCATGCTCAGCGAAGGTGACGTTCGCCGAGGTGAAAAACCGCCGCGAGGACGGGTGGTAGCACCGATACCCTTTCTGGAGAGATGAGTAGCCGACGAACACACACCGGAGTGCGCGAGCGTCGAGCATCGTCAATGCTGGTGATGTATCGTGAACATATGTTGTGCAACTAAAGACCCGAGGAAGAAGGCCAGTCCGCAAGCGAACATCCGGAAACGTCGCATTCATCCGATCAAGGGGACTGCTGAACTGAAGACGCTGGGAGGGGAGGCGATTAACTAGATGAGTGCTAGTCAATATCGCCTCTCCCCAGTAACTCCAGGGAACCTAATAATTCAGCAACAAGGTACGAGCTATGGAGGTCACATAGCCTATACGACGCTCAACCATGCCGTTATGCTCCGGTATGGCAACACAGGAGGACTCATGCAAGACGCCCCTTTCTGCGAAGAAAGAATTAAGGTCGGTGTTGAAGAAATCCCGGGCATTATCCGATCGGAATCGCTGAATCCCACGGCCAAACTGGGTCTGAACCATAGCATAGAAATGACGAACGATCTGGGGCAACCTCAGATATGGCTGTCAACAAATATGTCCACGTATAGCGAGTGGCTTCATCATCAAACAAGAGAAAATAGTGGTGCCCTTTCAGATTGGCCTGCTGTGCCGGACCCCATACATCACTATGCACTCGGAATAAGGGTGTCAACGTATGAGACTCGGAGGAAAACTAGAGCGATGGTGCTTGGACAGCTGGCAAGATTCACAAACAATAGTTTTCAGGTCCAAGCCCATACACAACGATGGAAACAAGCGTTGGAGTAAAGAAAATGGTGGGTGGCCAAGTCGCTGGTGAGTCAATAGGAGTCGGCCACGTCGTTGCTCCTCAGCAGGCCTGAGGGTCCGCTGCACCATGAAGCACTGAGAGCGATCCCCATCATCCAACAACAGCAGCCCATGCGCGCGTCTAATCGGTGTAGTCCTCCCCACCTTGTCAGACAAAAACATTCCATCAGGCTTGAGGTGAAAAGAACACAGAACTAAGTCAACTAGGCGCTGCGGTGACATAAGGATAGCTCTCAATGCCGGGACGTGGAGAACATGTTGGACCACACCAAGTCCATCCACATAAACCGCTCCAATACCAGCGACGGGAAGACGACCACCATTGGCTGTCAGGACCATACGACCCCCAGTATGTCTCTGGTAGGATACGAAGCGGCTATTGAACGAGGTCATGTGTTCAAACCCACGTCGTATCCCGAGTCAAGAACCCACGTCGTATCCGAGACAATAGGAGAGGTGAGCGCGGTATTTCCACAGTACCACTCAGTTGAAGGAGGTGAAGAAAACACACCAAAGAAGGAGGCAATGGATGGAGCCTAGAGCGCAGACATCTGGGCACTGAGTCGAGCTAAATCGGCTTGAAGTTGTTCCACCGTTGCTACTGGAGCTGCTGGCGGTGGAAGTAGACAAAACAGACTGGGTCATCAGGGCCTTGGACTGGGATTTCTTCTTCTTCTTGAGGTCAGACGCAAGCTTGTAACACTTTTCGCGAGTGTGCCCCGCACGACTGCAGTAGGAGCACGCGATGTCCGTAGGGATCAGTGCCTTGGAGACACCCGTAGTAGAGGGAGTCCGTCCAAGGAGTCCAGTAGAGGTCAAGGGAGTAAGAAGTGCAGACGAGTCTCGAGATACCTTCGTAGCAGGAAAACCATGTAGAAGAAAATAACTTTCTTCCTCCTTGAGCTCCTTGACCAACTCTGTAAGTTTGGGCAACCCATTCTTACTGTGGAGAACACGACGACGAATGTCATCGTACTCCCTATTGAGTCCACTCAGGAACCCTAGAAGTCGAGTAAGCATGGTGTTCTGATAAGAGAGGCACTTTGGATCGTCCGTCGGTAGGTAATAATCCACTTCGTCCCAGAGTGACTGATGTGAAAGTGCATACTCTAAGATCGTAAGTGTCCCCTGACGTAGTGCATTGGCCCGAACGATGAGACCAAACAATTGCCAGTTATCGCCCTTCCCAACCACAGAATGTGCGGGCTTGGTCCCAAAATCCTTTGACAGTTTTCTGGTGAGGGAAGTGATCATGAAATTCTTGAGTGAGAGTGTGAGTGACAAACCATCTGAGGACGAATTGTTCTTCGGCTTCCCACGCAGCGTAGTGAGTATGTGTCAACGGTAAGGGTTCTTCAATGCAATGTTTGAAGAGCTGGTGAGCTCGCAATGTCGTCTCCACGAACCTATGCCACTTCAAGTAATTGGGTCCATGAAGACGAGTGGGATCCGGAACGAGCGGAAGAGGATGGGTCACCTTATGAGAGAGGGGTTTCTCCAGAAAGTCGGCGTCTGTAAAGCCACTCGTCAGGGACAGAAGACGAGATCACACCGGTATTCGACTGTTCCTCAGCCATGTTGGAACCAAGCTTGGAGCAGACGGCTTGGACAGAGCACTGAGAACTTTTCAGACTGCTTGGATATGTTCAGACAGCTGGGACAGAACACACAGACAGCTGCCCGCAAGGGAATGGTGCACTCGGACTGAGAGGAAGTGTACCTTGTTGGCAGGGAGGAGACGGAGCAGGAAGTTCCAAGCAACAAGTGTACCTTCTTCGCACAGGAGAAAGCAGTCCGCGCGGGAGGAAACCTCGTCAGGAAAAAAAAAATTTCTGTCTGCGCGGGAGAAAGCTATTGGCAGGGAGATAACTTCAAGAAGCCGTCCGCGCGGAGGAAACTACCCGCGCGGGAGAAAGCTGTCCGCGCGGGAGGAAACCTCGTCAAGAAAAAAAATTTCTGTCCGCGCGGGAGAAAGCTTGTTGGGAGAATACTGTCTGAAATACTGCCGGAGATAAATTTCGCGCGGGAGAAAATTTCTGTCTGAAATTTCTGTCCGCGAGAAAGAACGTCGTCCGCAAGAGAATACTGCCGGAGATTTCTTTGCATCCGAAACGCCGCGACAGAGAATTTCAGACGCCGCAACGACACTGATTAGACTCCGCGACAGAGCTCCACAAACTCGACGAGAAGGACGAAAAGAGAAGATGAGGAAGAAGAAAGTCCGCCGGAGATGTGGTAGATGAGGACGAACCACCGGATACGGACTTCTTGATGAAATCAAACAAGCTTGATACGTTCTCCTTGATTACGCGAGGAAGTTGACCTGCTGGAGGACGCCGGACACACACCGGACGAGAGAGGAGAGGCGGAAGCCTGATGTAGTCAGGGTGACGTCAAGCCCTAACCTTAGATCAGAGCAAGAGCTCTGATACCATGTAGAAGATGAGAAGAGTAGTTTGATAATGACATTAATCACATTGATACGTCTAGGAGGGGTATATATACCCTAGGAGAGAGATAGAGGGATAAGTGGGCTAATGGGCTTATAGTACAGGACCCATTAGCCCATATAGAGACAGGCCTCACTGACAGAAAGTGCTAACCTAATGAAGGAACCTTGGACTCAAATAGAAGATGCAACGCTTCAAAGCACACCAAGAAGTAGGGAGTTGGAAATGAGGACTCATTTGAGAGCTTTGTGAAATTTTTATCCCTGCAAGCTTTGATACCATTTTTAAAAGCAAAGAAAACTGTAACAGAGTAGACATTTCTAGAACTGTCTCAGTGTTATTAGAGAGGGATGGTGAGGCCTCTATCCTTGGCCCATGCCTGCAGTGGCTGTTACCATGAGGGCCCCTTGATTCCTCATCATTTGATGTCATAAAGAGGCAAAGCTGATGAGCCACATTGGAGAACATGACAGAACCAACCATCATAGCATGCTTCGAGCAAGCATGTTTGCACAAATGATGGATAACCTTACTGGAGAAACTCCGGTCATAAATATATCTTCTATGTCATCAATGGAGGGCATTGGGAGATTTATCGCTCGACAAAATCTAATCCCATTTTTAGAAGCAAAGAAAACCCCAAGGAAGTAAGCTTTTGGAGACAATTGTCAAGGTTTTTGTCTTTAACACGTGCCGATGGAGGTTGTTATCGGGTAGGCCTCCGTGGTTCCTAATCTCTATTACTCTCTCTATCTCTCTCTTCTAGAGAGAGATCATGATGAGTAGAAATATAGAAAGAGAGAAAACCCTGATGATATTCACCCAGTCGTTGATTAATTCAAGCAATTTAAAATGACATTTATAATTATTGTTACCAAAACAAAGATGCTAAGGTACCTTGTCTAGTGGGAGAGTAGGAACCAGAGCATCAGACAAGAAGAACAAGATGAGCTAAAATAAGATTCTTTTACTGAGTTTTTGGTGCCTTGATCTCTGAAGAAATGAGTACAGATACTACTAGATTTTTGCAGATGAATTAAAATTCATTAAGCAAGAATTCCATGGAGAGAAGTTGTGGAAAGGGGGGGAAATGAAAGAGAGCACCTAAGTCAACTGTCTTGGAGGAAAGAGAGCTATGAGTTTTTATTTTGATCTTTAATAAATTTTAAATTCTTAATGTATACATTTCTAGGAGCTCATATAATTTCTAAAGAAATTCCAAATGATCGAAGAAGCTATTTCAAATCTAACTTCTGAAGATATGTTTCTAAACTAGCTTTTTATCAAGATGAAAAAGAGAGTGAGTGATTTCTTAATTTGAAAGAGAGTGAGTTCCAAAGTTAGAAGAGATAAATTAAGAGAGAAAGAAGAATAGAATTATCTCACATGGTGGAGACTCTACTTGTGTGTCACTCGCAATAGAAGTCAAAAGAGTACATACATAGATACATACATACATGCATACATACATACATGTCATACATACATACATGTCATACATGGTATATGAATGTGAGTGTTTGATATGGTCTTGAATCTCATATATGTCATGTGTTGTATGTGAAAGTGAATATAGTCTAAAACTAAATAACCAAAATCTGGGGTATCTTAAATCTCGGGGATCTTACCTTATGTTCTTGGTTTCACATTCACTTTAATAACTCTGAAATTTATATAAATAAATCTAGTTCATTGTAAATATTAACTACATCAATATTTTATGACATAAACATTACAATGATGCTTAGAAGTAAGGAAATAATTATTTAAACATTTTGAAATAATTCATAAAATTTTCTAAATTTAAAAAGAATTTAACTCTTAAATTTTATATTTTTTTGATAAATCCAACTTATACATTTTTATAATTTAATTGACCCTAAAAATTAATGTATAAATTTATTTGAGTCAATAAATGCAGTTTATATTTAACAAAATTAATGAGTTCAAAAGTGACAAGAAACTATTTGAGATATGAAATCTCAGATATGGGATCAAAGTAGTTTCAAAGAATTCTCTGATAACTTTAAGATCTTGGAGATATTATGATTGCAATCCAATGAAAACTTTTAGGGTAGCTTGGTTGAATTTTGTCAAGGATGAAGATAAAACATCTGTAGATCCAACTCATTACAAAAATTTTGATTTTAAGCTTGAGATATTTGTCCACACATGGCGAGATCCAACTAGGCTTATGGAAAAGCCTTGTTTGGAGCACCTCCCAGCTGCAAAAAGGGTTTCCAAGAATTTGAAACGAACTATTGACAATGCCCTTATATTTGAGGAAGAGATGCTGATCTAAATGGCTACAATGATAGCCGTTTTGGGGGAAGATTTAGAAGACAAGAAAAGTAATACAAGGTAGATATTCTTCCTGGGCTTAAAACCAATTAATTTGACTACTACAAAGCAAAAAAATCGTTGCATTAGCACCATGAGAAGCCGAGTACATTGCTGTAAATTCAGAAGCTTATCGAGGAATATGGCTAAGTCATTTGACTGCTGAATTCAAAGGAAAAGAAGTAAAAACTGTTAGAATCTTTATGGATAATAATTCAGCTATTATCCTTAGCAAAACTCTGATACATCATAGTCGTACGAAGCACATAGATACAAGGTACCATTTTATAAGAAGATGTTTGGAAAACAGGAAGTTTTTAGTTTGAATGAAGAACTGGCTGAAATTTTTATGAAAGCCCTTGGAAGGGTGAAGTTTTCAAAAATAAATGTGAAAATCATAGTTTTCTAAGTTAGAAGTGAAGTGCTAGATCTAGGGGGAGGTTGATAGGGATAATCTAGCTCCATAGATTTTTCAAGAAGCTTAGATATGAAAGGAAGTTATAACGACTATAACAGAAGCATTCCATCGAATAGTTTAGTTAGATTTGCAGTTATGTTAGTTTTTCAGCTGAAAGGGAAAAGAAATCATGGCCATGAGGTAGAGGAGTTATAATGGCAATGGGAGAATAACCCTTCATTCACGGATTATGCATATCTATTGCAATATATTTTTGATCCAGCTGCAATCTAAATTGAATCGATCAAGTTGGGGCTATCAAGAACCATTAGATAATCCTCAGAAGATTAGAGGGCTCACAGTATCCATCGGATCTCTCTCTCTCTCTCTCTCTAGTCTCCTTCACACTTGATATTTCATAATCAATTATAGTCCCCCCTATTTAGATTATATTTTTAGGATCTAAATTTTTAGGCCATCCAGAGAGAAAAAAAGAAGAAGAGAGAGATATCTTCTTCTTCCATGTAGAGAGATTCTGAAACTACTCAAACGAACACAGAGAAATACACCCATCAAGACAATATGTGCAAGAAAAAAAATGCAAGCCCCAGTTCTATGATCATCTAGTTCATCTTTAGTGAAATTTAACTATAATTAATTTTAAATAAAAACTCTTATTTTCCCAATTTGATAGATAAAATTAGAAACGAAATCTAGCAAAGATCAATTGCACTTAGACTACACTGAAGAGATTCTTGAATCCGGCTGAGTACACTCATAACCAGCTTGCTTGCAGGTATCTAGGCCAACTATTAGGCTCTTTCTTCATAACCACCTCGGAATGATATCTGCTAACCAACTAAATGAATGGCAATTAACCCTCATATTTTCTTTTTTCTTTAATATTCACACCTTTTTTTTTTCTTTATTATAAAGATATTGATCAGATGAATGATAATTACCCGTTTATGTTTTCTTCTTTTTATTCAGATTTTTCCTTTTCCTTATTATAAACATATCGACTAGATGAAAGGCAATTACCCTTCGTATTTTTATTTTTTATATTTACACATTTTCTGCCTCCCATTGAGCTGGAAAATGATCTCCCATTTCATTTTCAATTTTCCAAATCTAGACCATTTCCAAAAGTTAATAGCGAATATCATATATAAGACATCCAACAGTAAAATTCATAGAGAAGAACTGAATAATGAGAAATATTTTGAGAGTCTTTTTCATGGAATAATGTGAAAATTGATGATTGATTAACACAATATCCGGTGCTTGATCAAAAAGTAAATGCCATTTTAAATCAAACAGATATTAAAGTTGTTTTCAACAATAGATGTTATTATATGACAAAATAATCAGTCAAATTTTTTTAATAACTTGCCATTGAGAGAGATAAGAGTACTGTAATTGCAAAAATAAATAACATCAATCTATCATTCTCCTAGATTTCCTCATCATATGAGAAGGAAAAAAAAATCTAGAAATCAATGTAAACAAAGAATTAAATTCAATTGTCAAAATTCAAGCAAGAGGGCCTTCCCCTAGAAAACTCCACAGATCTTGTGATTGGTCAATGCACCAGTGCAAACTATAATCATCACTTACCTTTCACTCAACCAGCAGCTGTTTTGAGATCCAAACCATCAATGGTCGATGCATCTTGAAGAGGATGAGTCAGTGATCGTGGACTCATGTTCTAGCCAAAGGTATAGACAAAAGTTTCTGTGATATTAAAGGCGTCATGTCAGCAACACACTGGACTCACCAAATTCAGTTGTTTGTAAGGATGAAAAAGCTCATCAAATAACCTCCTTGTGATCTACAATGTTACAGAAAATAGAATTACATATAGAAAAGAAAATACCATTAATATCCCTGCACAAAGAAAACAACAGCAGGTCTTACCAGGAGGGTTTGACCATCCTGATAACTGTATCGGATGCCAATATCAGGGCAGATACGGATAGCCAATACTGTCATCTGGAGGTGAATACCAGAATCTATCCAATATCCAGCCAACATCGGCATCTGCCTGTGGCCATGACATTTGGATGCTGGTACCAGATATTGTAGGTGGATATCGGAGTGGAGAACAAATTGTCCAATATTCAGTCTGATATCCACCTATCTTATAAATACATTTTTTTTCTTCTCTGATTCCTCGGATATCCACGGTATCAGGTATGCAACGATATATGTCTGTGTCCCACTAGATCCCTCATCAGTCATCCCATCCGATAGTCATCATCCTACCGATATCCGACATCCGATATCCAGTACCGTCCTCGATATTCCCCGATATAAGATATAGGATGTCCGGATATCGGGTATTGGGTATCAGACGGATATTGGATGGTCAATCACTACTTATCAGAGGAACACAAAACTCACATGGTTTCCATCAACTTATTGCCAAAATGGAAGAAAAAGTAACTTAGTAGATTTCTTTCAAGAAGTCTAGGGATATGAGAGCTTTACCAAAAGAGTAATCTGAAAGATTTTATTTGATTAACTGAGAAACAACTGCTTACACAGGAGTGAGTGACCATTTTACAGCTAATCTACCCATGATAAGCACAATATTTACTAATACAGGGTTAAATAGTAAAATAGATTATTCGAACAAAGCAACATGATATGGTCATAACTAGAGTTAGGTGGTTCCCACTGTTTAAGGGGTATAAAGACCCCTACGTGTAAGGTGTTTTTGTTTTGGTGTTGGTTTTTGGGGGGAAGGGTGGGACTTTTTGACGAATCCTCTTAATCAGACTCTCTTTTAACTATCTTTCCTCTCCCTCCAGGCAATCTGATCTATCCCAAGTTGGATCATATCACAACACAAAACTTCGCCCATCAACAAAGAAATGAAAGTCAAGTTACATAGAGTAGCAATTCCGATCCGCCCCAGCCTCAAGCCGTTTTGATGACACGACGGAGTTAGTCCGACAGGTCGCCCAGTTCATGGCGGTCGAACATGTGGAGGGCGCCTCATCCGGATTACCATGAAATGCATTACTTGGAATGTGCGGGGCCTACGAGATGAAAAGAGACTGGGCAACGTGGGATGATACCTCAAGGAGTGGGGAGCTTATGTCATTTGCCTGCAAGAGACGATGTTAACCCATCCGAAGCAGCGGACGTGGAACTCGCTAGGTTGGGGGAGCGGTGAGTCATAGGTCTCCAATGCCACCTCAGGCCGATCGGGCGACATCATACTAGCCTCAAAGTAGGCCACTTTTGACCGGTCCGAGACATGGCTGGGACAGCCTTTGGTGGCAG
>CM044119.1:7143852-7179540 GCA_024174645.1 Lemna minuta | reverse complement strand
AGTGTTGGGATCTGAGGTCGATAACTTTCCGAAACTTTAATCAAAACATCAAATGCAGCGGAAAAACAATGAATCGGAAATTTAAAATACCAAGCCACCAAGAAAAGATGATCATAGCATCTAGTATGTATGAGAAAACATACTTACAGGTTTCCTTGAAGGAGTTCTTGAAGCTATTCAAGTGTCTAGCCTCTAGCGGTATCCACACGGTCTCCAGATGGTTGGATCTCCTCTTCAAAGCTCTTCATCAAGAGAGAAAGAGAAGAAAAGAGAGAATTCTCACAAGGCTTGCATGGGCCCCTTTAGTTGTGGCCGTTCTCCCCCTATTTATAGACATTTGGAATGAGGTTTTTTCATAAAAACCCTCATAATTATGTTTATATCCACCAACATTCATAAACCTTATGTGTGTGACCCTCTAGGTCCATATATCTCACTAGTTAATAACTCTATAGACCAAATAACACCTTATTGGTCAACCTTAATTAATTATCCACATCCACATATAGATTAATTAATCAAGGATCAATTTAACCCAATCGATAGGTTGAGTTGATGATCCACAGTGTAGATGATGATCTTGCTCCCCAAGATGTAAGGCCAGAATTTCTCGAGAGCGTAGATCACCGCTAGAAGCTCTTTCTCCGTAGTTGTGTAATGAATTTGAGCTTAGATGAGGGTCTTACTGATGGATATTATGTGGCCTATAAGCCAATCACACTTTCATCTATCTTTTTTATGTTCATTGAAATGAAATATATTCATTGTCATTCTTCTGTGATGTTTGTAATGAAGTCCATGAGCATGTGCAATGACTAAGTGAATTATGATGAGATCATAATATAGTGATCACTAGTCTTTAAACATATGTTCTAAAAATTCCTATTCGTGGGATATTCGAGAAGGACATTGAATTATCCAGAAAGAATAACACTATCTAATCTATCTCATATGATGAGTATGGCTGATCCTATAGCCATCGGTGTGGAGAGACTAAGGATAGATAGTTGGTGCTCTTTAGAGAAAGAGTTCACTGAATTGATCCATATGAATCCCTGAATGGTATTATACCCAACTGTCATTTAGGTTGATTCATGTCATGGTTGTGTATGTGGTCCTTTGACTTGAGACACCAAAGACATATTGTGGATGGATGATCGTGTTCTGATTATGACTTACGAATCCCTAGCCATGGGATATCTAAGACGTCATATATTGGATACGACATGAAGTCCACAAAGATGATTGTGTGGTCAAGATGGGATCATCCACCCTCGGTATTTGAGGATATTGACTCAAAGGAGTGAGATGCGATGAAATCCTTGGCCAAGGTAGTTGAAATATCGAAGAAAGAGTTCTCGATGATTTCTGCACGCATCAGTACTACCTTGAGTGACAGATTAGGGTTTGACAGTTGACGATACCCTAAGTCATTCATGAGTCTAATGTGGATGAAGGATTGTACATACATGATAATCAATGACGAGAAGGTTCCATAAGTGAGTTCTTACATACTCCATATCTCCTAGAGTACGTGGTGTAGCTTGGCACCCAATAGGCTGGCAACTCAACCTATCGATTGGGTTAAATCAATCCTTGATTAATTAATCTATATGTGAATGTGGATAATTAATTAAGGTTGACCAATAAGGTGTTATTTGGTCTATAGAGTTATTAACTAGTGAGATATATGGACCTAGAGGGTCACACACATAAGTTTTATGGATGTTGGTGGATATAAACAGAATTATGAGGGTTTTTATGAAAAAACCACATTCCAAATGTCTATAAATAGGGGGAGAACGACCACAACTAAAGGGGCCCATGCAAGCCTTGTGAGAATTCTCTCCTTTCTTCTCTTTCTCTCTTGGTGAAGAGCTTTGAAGAGGAGATCTAACCATCCGGAGACCGTGTGGATACCGCTAGAGGCTAGACACTTGAATAGCTTCAAGAACTCCTTTCAAGGAAACCTCTAAGTATGATTTTCTCATACATACTAGATGATAGGATCATCTTTTCTTCGTGGCTTGGTATTTTGAATGTCTGATTCAATGTTTTTCTGCTACATTTGATGTTTTGATCAAAATTTCAGAAATTTATCGACCTCAGATCCCAACAGTGGTATCAGAGCCAGGTTCTACTCATCTAGAGCTTTCCAATGAGCCCAAAAACATCTAAAACGGATGAGAAATGAGGGAGATATGGTCATTTGAAGATGGATCATAATAAGAAGGAAAAAAAAAGGTTTTTGTTTTTTGTTTTTCTTCACGTGGGGCCCACCGTTCCCCCAATTTTGAATGAGGGGCCCGATCAACATCCCTCCTCCCGTGGGGCCCTTCCTCTTCCATCCCACGTGTAACTTGGGAGAGAGAGAAATAACCCCCCCCCCTCCTCTCTCTTCTGCCTGAAACACGGGAGGAGGGGGGTGGTTACCTCCCCCTCTCCCACGTCCCCCCCCCTCTCTCCCACGTCCCCCCCTCTCTCCCACGTCCACCTCCCCCCAAACCCAGCGGAAAAATTCCGCATGAAACGCGGAAGGGGACGATCGGGATAACCTCCCCCCCACCCGAAAATATCTCCCGCGTGAGACGCGCGGGGAGGGGTGGGGAGAGGGAGAACATGGGAGAGAGAAACCCCGCATGAGACGGGGGGGGGGGAGAGGGAGAGGTGGTAAACTTCCCCCCGATAGAAATTTCCCTCCCGCGTGAGACGCGGGGGTGGGGGAAGGAGGAACTATCGCGATCGATGGCGATCGATCAGAGTAGGAACTATCGATCGGGGGAGGAGATCGTGATCGATCGGGGAGATCAATCGCGATCGATGGGGAAGATCGATGGGGGAACATCGATCGTGATCATGATCGATGGTGATCGATGGAGATCGATCAGATCGAAAAGAAAAATCTGAAAAATTCTAAAAATTCTGGAAAAGTCACGAAAAATAGAAAAAAATAGATTTATTGACTCAAATAAAATATTTTATCCACACTCGTGAGCAAGATCATCATCTACACTGTGAGCAAGATCAGCCCTCTGCCGCCGCCACCCGCGAGAGGGGCAGAGGAGAGGGCCGACGTTTGATCTTTTCCTCGCAAGGTTGCCGGCATCCGGCTACGCAGCGCAGACCGTACCGAGAGAGCCCGCCGTCCAGCCCAGCAGCTGGAGGGGGACTAACGAGACGCGCGCCGTGACTGTGGTCGGCGTGCTCTAGGTAGTGGATCCCGCGAACACGACGCGCCCAGCGCCGCTCGCGCGCCTCAGCGTGCCCGCGAAGCACCGGCCCTCGCCCCTACCGGCGCTCGTCCGCAAGACCGCGAGGGTCCCACGTCGTGCGCGGTGCACAATCCACAAAAGCCAACCCGTTCTCATTGCGGGATGCGCAATCCAGCCGAAGCTCCAGCAGCGAGTCCATTGCGCGATGCGCTATCCTGCGGGAGCACCGGCAGCGAGTTCATTGTGCGATGTGCAATCCTGCGGGAACACCAGCGGCGACTCCACTGCGCGATGCGCAATCCAGCAAGAGCACCAGCATCGACTCCATTGCGCATCGCGCAATCCAGAAGGAGCACCCACAGCGAGTCCATTGTGCGACGCACTATCCAGCGGGAGCACTAGCAGGCAGCGAGTCCATTGTGCGACGAGCTATCCGGAAAACAGTAGCGTTTTCTGGATTGTGCGCCGCGTAGTCTAGAAAACCAGAAGCCCGCCTGCAGCCAAATGCGATGTGGACGTCCCCCACCTCCGATGGTCGCCTAGGGTGATGGCTGGGAACGCACGGTGCCAACCTGAGCTGGGCAATATTGCTTCAAGAGGCATATGCCGCTGGGTGGCCGGGGGAGGCACCGCCGTCGCAAGGGGAGGCCGTGAGGCACGGGGATGTCGAGGGACATTTTCAACCGAAATGCAATGGTTGCCTGCAGGATTTTTACGGCAGACCGGTGCCCCCAGGAGCACGGGCCAGCGCTCAGGAGACCCCAAGGCGCCACGACAACACGCGACCGCTTCTGTGTCCTAAGGCAACGCAGAGCTGCGGAGGGGCGAGGGGAGGGGACTTCCGGCGGGACAAAGAGGGACATCCGGCGGAACAACGAGAAACTTCTGGTGGGTGCTTGGGGAACTTCCGAAGGGACGTGGGGGGCTAAATATCTCTGTCCAACAGCCCCCCGCTTTGCCGACAACGCACCCGCCAGCTGCCAGGGGAGTCATGGCAAAAAATAGTGGCACTCCCCTATATACCTTAAACAAGATCCCCCTGTTTGCAACCCGCAACACTAAAACCCCCCTAAAAATAGCCACTTTTTTCGAAACGCCAAATCACCCCTCAAACGACCTCCGATTGGCCTGAAATTTTGTGTGGGTTCCTCATTCCACCCCAGCTACCACCATCCAAAATATCTCTAAAAATGCACAAGCCAATCTCCCTGTGTCTAGAAGAGGTCCCCTCCAACAGTGCCAAAGCGCGCCAAATGTCCCACGAACGTGCACGACGCGCCCACGACCCGCCCCCGGTTTTGAAGCATCTCATAAACCGCGCGTGCAAATCGCGCGAAATTTTGAAGAGATGTTCCTCTACCCAAGAAACGCCTGGTGGCGTACGACCCCCGTCGCCACCAAGGCATGACACTACGGCGCCGGTGGAGCCGACACCTACGCGCGTCCAGCCCCCTCGACAGGCGAAGACGAAGGATCCCGAGTTTCACTACACCAAGTGAGACCCTCTTCTCGCCACGAGCTCGCGCACGTAGAGCTATCTTTCCCGTTTTCTCTTTTATTATGACTTTATTTAGCCCGCACGTGTTTAAGCGGGCCTTTGCATGTCTCTCTCTCTCTCTTTAGGCCGTTGGGTGGGCTTCCCTTTGTTTCGGGACCCTAGCCTAAGGCCCTTTCCATTTTGTCAACCTCTTATTCTATTTCTATGAGTATGGGTGTGGGTTGTGGGCCTCAAGTGGGCCCTTTCCTCTCTTGGCCCGCCAAGGGCTCTATAAGAGGGGAAGGGACCCCCCCCACAAACCCTAGCCGTCATTTGAAGAAAGAAAGGGACTCCCTTCATCTCAAGTGGCTGCTCAAGGAAGGACAAGGAGGGGAACCAACCGCCGCCACCGCCGCCGCCACCGCCGCCGCACCTGTAGTGCCGCCGCCGTGCCCGCCGCCGAGGCCGCCGCCTTCTCCTGCCTTGCCCACTGATCTCCTTTGTGCAGCCTTCCAGCCGCCGCCGCCGCTGCCGCCGCCTCAAGCCGCCGTTGCCGCCGCCGCCGCCAGATCGCTGCACCACCACCATCCTTCCTCCTCCACGGACCATCCTCTCCATCTTCCCCCCTCCACCTCCACCTCCACCTCCATCTCCGGCGAACCCCGCCGCCGCCTCTGATCATCTACCTCCCATCGAATTCGCCTCCCTTCCCCCCCTCCACGGACCCTCACCCCAAAACCCCTCTTCCTCCTCCTCCATCTCCGGCCATCCACCTAGTCACCGCCGCCATTCAACCACCCCAACGACCTCCCGAAACCCGCCTGCCCTCGCGAATCGCCGCCGCCGCGATTCACCGCCACTACTTTCGCGACCTGCTGCTACCGACACCTCGCCCGGTCGCAGACGCCGTCCTCGCCCGCTCGCCTCCCGCCCCCGCCCGGCGAGCTCCGCGCCTCAATCCGCCACAAGGGTCGACGCCTCGGCCTTCCCCTGCTAGTCCACCGCCCGGCGAGCCCGCCGCCGCTCCGGAACCGCCGCCACGAGCCTCCCCTTTCGCCGCGCCGCCACGAGCTCCGGAATCGCCGCGCGCCGCTCAGCCCTGAAACGAAACCCTAAAGGGAGAAATGAACGATTCCCGCTGAGTCGACTCAGCGGGAACCGTTCCCTCTCAACCCGGACCGGTCCAAGCTTATCCGAATCAACCCGGACCGGTCCTGACCAGATCGGACCGCCGAAGCCGACCCAGCCAGGCCTGCCCAGGCCGCCCCTAACCAGACCCGGACCGGCCCTGATCCGACCGGGCCGCCCCGGGCTGACCCAGCCAGGCCAGCCAAGGCCGCCCTAGGCTTGATCCGGACCAGGCCGGTCCAGACCGGCTCGACCCGACCGACCCAGACCGTCCGGGCCACCCCCAACCGGTCCAGGACCGGTTCAGACCGTCCGAACCGGCCCAGACGGCTCAGGCCGGCCCAGAACCGGTCCAGACCGCCCTGACCGGCCCCGACTGCCCGGAACCGACCCCGGGCGCCGCCACCCACCCACTCCGTGTTCGCTACGATCGTTCGGCCCGCCGCGACACATCATCGCTCGTCTAGCGCCGATCGTCCTCCGCGTTCCCCGCCGACTCGCCTCGGGCGTCCGACATCGCTGCCGCGCCCGACGACCTCCCTCGCCCCGACCGACCGGGCTCGCGCCCCGCAGGTTAGGCACTCATTCCCCTCTCTCTTTTACTTTGAAGTCTATATTTCCATCAGTACTTCCCGCACTTGTCTCCACCGCCCTCGGACCTAGTTAGGTTGAGTGACGTCAGGGTACGGGATTGGGATCGTGGATCTGGCCGCCGGGTTGGCGATCGAGCTGCCCGGACGACCCGAGGCTGCCCTCTCTCCTGCATCGATAGATCTGGGAGGACTCCCGCTCCATTCTACTCGGCGTACCCCAGGAACGCCGTGACGACGCGCCGGTCGGTTGGCTGCTTGCGGAGATCTTAGATACCATTGCATCATTTAGAATACGTAGATCACCCCACCCCTAGCTCCCCTTAGAGGATATTAGCGCCGGACCGAATCACCCCGTCGGTCCTGCATCAACGCCCCAAAAAAATTTCAGCCCAATCGGAGCACCACATAGATGGCCATTCCAATATGAAATTTTGCCGCTAACCTCCAAACCTTTGCAGTTTTTTCGAAATGCGGGTTCACCCATCAAACAACCTCCGATTGACCGAAAATTTTGTGTGGGCTCCTCATTTCACCCCAGCTACCACCATATAAAATTTTGCTAAAAACGCACAAGCCAATCTCCCTGTGCCGCAGAGAGGTCCCCTCCGATAGTGCTAGAGCGCGCCAAATATCCCACGAATGAGCATGACGCGCCCACAACCCGCCCTTGGTTCTGAAGCATCTCCCAAACCGCACGTGGAAATCACATGAAATTTAGCGGGGATGTTCCTCTACCCTAGAAATCACCGTAACCTCCAAACCTTTACAGTTTTTTTGAAACGCACGTTCACCCGCCAAACGACAATCGATTGGGCTGAAATTTTGTGTGGGCTCATTATTCCAACCCGGCTACCACCATACAAAATTTCGCCAAATACACACGAGCCAATCTCCCTATGTCTCAGAGAGGTCCCCTCCAATAGTGTAAAATGCCCACGAAACGTGAACGAAGTGCCCACGACGCCCCCGCAGTTCTGAAGCATCTCCCAAAACGCGCAAGCAAATCACGCAAAATTTTGAGGGGATGTTCTTCTACCCTAGAAAATTTCCCACACAAAATGTCAGCCCAATCGGAGCACCACATCGACGGCTATTCTAAAATGAAATTCTGCCAGTAACCTCCAAACCTTCGCAGTTTTTTTCAAACGTGGGTTCACCCAGCCAAACGACCTCCGATTGGGCTGAAATTTTGTGTGAGCTACGCATTCCACCCCAGCCACCACCATATAAAATTTTGCTAAAAATGCACAAGCCAATCTCCCACTATCGCAGAGAGGTCCCCTGCGACAATGCCAGAGCGCGCCAAATGTCGCACGAACGTGCACGTCGCGCCCACGACCCACCCCTTGGTTGTGAAGCATCAACCATAGCACGCGTGCAAATCGCGTAAAATTCTGAGGGGATGTTCCTCTACCCTGAAACGTTCCAGCCACAAAATTTCAGCCCAATCGGAGCACCCCAGCTACGATTATTCCTATAGGAAATTTTGTCGGTAATTTCCAAACCTTCGCAGTTTTTTCGAAACGCGGGTTCACCCGCGAAATGACCTTCGATTGGGCTGAGATTTTGTGTGGGCTACTCATTCCACCCCAGTTACCACCATCCAAAATTTCGCTAAAAATGCACGAGCCAATCTCCCTGTGTCCTTGAGAGGTCCCCTCCGACAGTGCCAAATGCCCACGAAACATGCACGATGCTCTCACGACACCCCCGCGGTTCTGAAGCATCTTCCAAACCGCACGTGTAAATCGCGCAAAATTTTGAGGGGATATTTCTGTAGCCATGAAACGTTCCCACAAAAAATTCAGCCATTCCAATATGAAATTCTGATGGTAACCTCCAAACCTTCGCAATTTTTCGAAACGCGGGTTCACCCACCAAACAACCTCCGATTGGGCTGAAATTTTTTTGTGGGCTCCTCCTTCTACCCCAGCTACCACCAAACAAAATTTTGCTAAAAACGCACTAGCCAATCTCCCTGTGTCCCAGAGAGGTCCCCTCCTAGAGTGCCAAATGCCCACGAAACGGGCACGAAGTGCCCACGACGCCCCCACGATTTTGAAGCTTCTCCCAAAACACGCGTGCAAATCGCGTGAAATTTTGACAGGATGTTCTTCTACCCTAGAAAATTTCCCACACAAAATTTCAGCCCAATCGAGGCACCACATCGACGGCCATTCCAATATGAAATTCTGCCGGTAACCTCCAAACCTTCGCAGTTTTTTCAAAACGCGAGTTCACCTGCCAAACGACCTTCGATTGGCCTCAAATCTTGTGTCAGCTCGTCATTCCACCCCAGCTACCACCATACAAAATTTTGCTAAAAACGCACGAGCCAATCTCCTACTCTCGTAGAGAGGTCCCCTCTGACAATGCTAGAGCGCGCCAAATGTTGCACGAATGTGCACGTCGTGCTCACGACCTGCCCCCCGGTTCTGAAGCATCTCCCATAGTGCGTGTCCAAATCACGCAAAATTCTGAGGGGATGTTCCTCTAGCCAAGAATGTTCCCACACAAAATTTCAGCCCAATCCGAGTACCACAACGACAGCCATTCCGATATTAAATTTTGCTGGTAACCTCCAAACCTTCGCAGTTTTTTCGAAACACGGGTTCAACAACGAAACGACCTCCGATTTGGCTGAAATTTTGTGTGGGCTCCTCATTTCAGCCCAGCTACCACCATACAAAATTTGGCTAAAAAATCACTAGCCAATCTCCCTATGTCCCAGAAAGGTCCCCTCCGACAATGCCATAGCGCCAAATGCCCACGAAATATGCACGATGCGCCCACGACGCCCCCGCGGTTCTGAAGCATCTTCTAAACTGCGTGTGCAAATCACGCGAAATTTTGAGGGGATGTTCTTCTAGCCAGGAAATGTTCCCACACAAAATTTCAGCCCAATTGAACCTCCACATCCACAGCCATTCCAATATGAAATTCTGCCGGTAACGTGCAAACCTTTGTAGTTTTTTCGAAACGCAGGTTCAACAACGAAACGACCTCCGATTGGGCTGAAATTTTGTGTGGCCTCCTCATTTCATCCCAGCTACCACCATACAAAATTTGGCTAAAAACTCACTAGCCAATCTCCCTATGTCCCAGAAAGGTCCCCTCCGACAATGCCATAGCGCCAAATGCCCACGAAATATGCACGACGCGCCCACGACGCCCCTGCGGTTCTGAAGCATCTTCTAAACTGCGTGTGCAAATCACGCGAAATTTTGAGGGGATGTTCTTCTAGCCAGGAAATGTTCCCACACAAAATTTCAGCCCAATTGGACCTCCACATCCACAGCCATTCCAATATGAAATTCTGCCGGTAACGTGCAAACCTTTGTAGTTTTTTCGAAACGCAGGTTCAACAACGAAACGACCTCCGATTGGGCTGAAATTTTGTGTGGCCTCCTCATTTCATCCCAGCTACCACCATACAAAATTTGGCTAAAAACTCACAAGCCAATCTCCCTATGTCCCAGAAAGGTCCCCTCTGACAATGCCACAGCGTGCCAAATGCCCACGAAACATGCGCGACGCGCCCACAACGCCCTCGCGGTTCTGAAGCATCTTCTAAACTGCGCGTGAAAATCCTGCGAAATTTTGAGGGGATGTTCCTCTAGTCAGGAAACGTTCCCACACAGAATTTCAGCCCAATCCGACCACCACATCCACAACCATTCCAATATGAAAGTCTGCCGGTAACATGCAAACCTTTGCAGTTTTTTTGAAACGCGGGTTCACCATCGAAACGACCTCCGATTGGGCTGAAATTTTGTGTGGGCTACTCATTCCACCCCAGCTACCACCATACAAAATTTTGATGAAAACGCATGAGCCAATCTCCCTATGTCCTAGAGAGGTCCCCTCCGACAATGCCAAATGCCCACGAAACGTGCACGACGCGCCCACGACGCCCGCACGGTCAGAAGCATCTTCCAAACTGCCCGTGTAAATTGCGTAAAATTTTGAGGGGATGTTCCTCTAGAAAAGAAACATTCCCACACAAATCTTCAGTTCAATTGGAGCACCACATCGACGACCAGTCCAATATGAAATTCTGCCGATATCCTCCAAACCTTTGCAGTTTTTGTGTGGGCTCCTCATTCAACCCCAAATACCACAATACAAAATTTCGCAAAAATTGCACGAGCCAATCTCTCTGTGTCCCATAAAGGTCCCCTCAATAGTTGCCAGAGCGTGCCAAATGTCCCACGAACGTGCACTACTCGCCCACGACCCGCCCCCGGTTCTGAAACATCTCATAAACCGCGCGTGAAAATCACGAAAAATCACGAAAAAATGTTCCTCTACCCAAGAAACGTTCCCACACAAGATTTCAGGCCAATCGGAGCGACACATCAACGGCCATTCCAATATGAAATTCTGTCGGTAACCTCCAAACCTTCGCAATTTTTTCGAAACGCGGGTTCACCCGCCAAACGACCTCTGATTGGCCTAAAATTTTATGTCGGCTCCTCATTCCATCCCAGCAACCACCGTACAGAATTTTGCTAAAAACGCACGAGCCAATCTCTTTGTGTCCCAGAGAGCTCCCCTCCGAGAGTGCGAAATGCCCACGAAATGTGCAAGACAAGCCCACGAGCCGCCCCCGGTTCAGAAGCCTCTCCCAAACCACGCGTGCAAATTGCGCGAAATTTTGGGAGAATGTTCCTCTAGCCAAGAAACATTCCCACACAAAATTTCAGGGCAATCGGAGCACCCCATCGAGGGCCATTCCAATTGGAAATTCTGTCGGTAACCTCCAAACCTTCGCAGTTTTTTCAAAACGCAGGATCACCCGTCAAACGACCTCCGATTGGGCTGAAATTTTGTGTGGGCTCCTAGTTCCACCCCAGCTACCACCATACAAAATTTTGATAAAATTTCAAGAGCCAATCTCCCTGTGTCCCAAAGAGGTCCCCTCCGATAGTGCTAAATTCCCACAAAACATGCACGACGCGCCCACGACTCCCCGCCGGTTCTGAAGTATCTCCCAAACCGCGGGTGAAAATCGTGCGAAATTGTGAGGGGATGTTCCTCTAGCCATGATTTATTCCCAGACAAAATTTCAGCCCAATCGGAGTACCACATCGACAGCCATTCCAATATGTAATTCTGCCCGTAACCTCCAAACCTTCGCAGTTTTTTCGAAACGCAGGTTCACCCGCCAAACGACCTCTGATTGGGCTGAAATTTTGTGTGGGCTCCTCATTCCACCCCAGCTACCACCATACAAAATTTCTCTAAGATTTCAAGAGCCAATCTCCCTGAGTCCGAAAGAGGTCCCCTCTGATAGTGCCAAATGCCCACGAAACGTACACGACGCGCCCACGACGCCCCCGCGGTTCTGAAGCATCTTCCAAACCGCCCAGTGTAAATCGCGCAAAATTTTGAGGGGATGTTCCTCTAGCCAAGAAACATTCCCACATAAAATTTCAACCCAATCGGAGCAGCACATCGACGGCCATTCCAATAGGCAAATTCTGCTTGTAACCTCCAAACCTTCGCTGTTTTTTCAAAACGTGGGTTCACTCGCCAAACGACCTCCAACTGGGCTGAAATTTTGTGTGGGCTCCTCATTCCACCCTAGATACCGACATACAAAATTTGGAAAAAAACACACGTGCCAATCTCCCTATGTCCCAGAGAGGTCCCCTCCGACAGTGCCAAATGCCCACGAAACGTGCACCACGCGCCCACGACGCCCCCGTAGTTCTGAAGCATCTTCCAAAGCACGCGTGTAATTCAAAATAAAGTTTGAGGGGATGTTGCTCTAGCCAAGAAACATTCCCACACAAAATTTCAGTTCAATCGGAGAACCACATTGACGGCCATTTTAATATGAAATTCTGCAAGTAACCTGCAAACCTTTGTAGGTTTTTCTAAACACGGGTTCACCCGCCAAACGACTTTCGATTGGCCTGAAAATTTGTGTGGGCTCCTCATTCCACCCCAGCTACAACCAAACAAAATTTCTCTAAAAACGCACAAGCCAATCTCCCTGTGTCCCAAAGAGGTCCCCTCCGATAGTGCCAAATGCCCACGAAACGTGCACGACACTCCCACGATGCCCCTACTCTTCTGAAGCATCTTCAAAATTGCGCATGCAAATCACGCGAAATTTTGAGGGGATATTCCTGTAGCCATGAAACGTTCCCACACAAAAATTCAGCCCAATCGAAGCACGACATCGACGACCATTCCAATATGAAATTCTGTCGGTAACCTCCAAACCTTCGCAATTTTTTCGAAACGCTGGTTCACCCGCCAAACAACCTTTGATTGACCTAAAATTTTGTGCGGGCTCCTCATTCCACCCCAGCTACTACCCAAAAAAATTTCTCTAAAAAAGCACGAGCCAACCACCCCTGTGTCTCGAGAGGTGCTCTCCGACAGTGCCACATGCCCATGAAACGTGCAAGACGTGCCCACGAGCCGCCCCCTGGTTCACAAGCATCTCCCAAACTGCGCGTGCAAACACGCGAAATTATGAGGGGATGTTCCTCTACCCTAGAAACGTTCTCAAAAAAAATTTCAGCCCAATCAGAGCACCACAACGACAGCCATTCCGGTTTGAAATTCTGCTGGTAACCTCCAAGCCTTTATAAATTTTTCGAAACGGGGGTTCACCCGCCAAACGACCTCCGATTGGCCTGAAATTTTGTGTCAGCTCCTCATTACACCCCAGCTATCACCATACAAAATTTCGCTAAAACTTACGAGCCAATCTCGCTGTGTCGCAGAGAGGTCCCCTCCGACAGTGCCACAGTGCGCCAAATGCCTACGAAACGTGCACGACACGCCCATGATGCCCCTCAGTTATGAAGCATCATCCAAACCGCGCATGCTAATCGCTCAAAATTTTGAGGGTATGTTCCTCTAGCCACGAAACGTTCCCACAGAAAATATCAGCCTAATCAGACACCACATCGATGGCCATTCCAATATGAAATTCTAATGGTAACCTCCAAACCTTCGCAGTTTTTTTGAAACGCGGGTTCACCCGCCAAACGACCTCTGATTGGGCTGAAAGTTTGTGTGGGCTCCTCATTCCACCCCAGATACCACCATACAAAATTTTTCTAAAAATGCACGAGCCAATCTCCCTGTGTTGCAGAGAGGTCCTCTCCGACAATGCCAAATGCCCACGAAACGTGCAGGATGCGCCCACGACTCCCCCGCGGTTCTGAAGCATCTCCCAAACCGCATGTGAAAATCGCGTGAAATTTTGAGGAGATGTTCCTCTAGCCAAGAATTATGCCCACACAAAATTTCAGCTCAATCGAAGCACCACATCGACGGCCATTCCAATATGAAATTCTGCCCCCAAGCTCCAAACCTTCGCCGTTTTTTTTTCAAAATGCAGGTTTACTTGCCAAACAGCCTCTGATTGGGCTGAAATTTTTTGTGGGCTCCTCATTCAACCCCAGATACCACCATACAAAATGTGGCAAAAAACGCACGAGCCAATCTCCGTGTGTCTCAGAGAGGTCCCCTCCAATAGTGCCAAATGCCCACGAAACGTGCACGACGCGCCCACGACGCCCCTGCAATTTTGTACCATCTTACAAAGAACTCGTGTAAATCGCAATAAATTTTGAGGGGATGTTCCTCTAGCCAAGAAACATTCCCACACAAAATTTCAGTTCAATCGGAGCACCACATCGACGGCCCTTCCAATATGAAATTCTGTCGATAACCTACAAACCTTCGCAATTTTTTCTAAACGCGGGTTCACCCACCAAACGACCTTCGATTGGCCTGAAATTTTGTGTGGGATCCTCTATCCTCCCCATCTACCACCAAACAAAATTTCGCTAAACATGCACGAGCCAATCTCCCTGTGTCCCAAAGAGGTCCCCTCCGACAGTGCCAAATGCCCACGAAACGTGCACGACGCTCCCACGACGCCCCCACGGTTCTGAAGCATCTTGCAAACCGCGTGTGGAAATCTCACAAAATTTTGAGGGGATATTCCTGTAGCCATGAAACGTTCCCAAACAAAATTTCAGCCCAATCAGAGCACCACATCGACGGCCCTTCCAATATGAAATTCTGCGGGTAACCTCCAAACCTTTGCAACTTTTTCGAAACGCAAGTTCACCTGCCGAACGACCTCCGATTGGCCTGAAATTTTTTGTGGGCCATAAAAAATTTCGCTAAAAACACACGAGCCAGTCTCCCTGTGTCGTAGACAGGTCCCCTCCCACAGTGCCAAATGCCCACGAAACGTGCACGCGCCCACGACCCCCAATGGTTCTGAACCATCTCCCAAACTGCGCGTGCAAATCACGCAAAATTTTTAGGGGATGTTCCTCTATACAAGAATTATTCGCACACAAAATTTCAGTGCAGTCGGAGCACCACATAGACGGCCATTCCAATATGAAATTCTGCCCGTAACCTCCAAACCTTTGCAGTTTTTTTCGAAACTCGGGTTCACCTGCCAAACGCCCTACGAATGGCCTGAAATTCTGTGTGGGCACCTCATTTCACCCCATCTATCACCATAAAAAATTTCGCAAAAAATGCACGAGCCAATCTCCCTGTGTCTCAGAGAGGTCCCTTCCGATAGTGCCACAGCGCGTCAAATGTCCCACGAACGTGCACGACGCTCCCACGACCCGCCCCCTGTTCTGAAGCATCTCATAAACCGCGCGTGCAAATCACGCAAAATTTTGAGGGGACAATACTCTACCCAAGAAACATTCACACACAAAATTTCAGCCCAATCAGAGCACCACATCAACAGCCATTCCAATATGAAATTCTTCCGGTAACCTCCAAACCTTCGCAATTTTTTTGAAACGCGGGTTCACCTGCCAAGCGACCTCTGATTGGCCTAAAAATTTATGTCGGCTCCTCATTCCATCTCAGCTACACCATACATAATTTCTCTAAAAATGCATGAGCCAATCTCTCTGTGTTCTAGAGAGCTCCCCTCCGACAGTGTGAAATGCCCACGAAACGTGCAAGACGCGCCCACAAGCCGCCCCCTGTTCAGAAGCATCTCCCAAACGGCGCATGCAAATTGTGCAAAATTTTGAGGGGATGTTCCTCTAGCCAAGAATTATTCCCACACAAAATTTCAGCCCAATCGGAGCACCACATCGATGGCCATTCTAATATGAAATTCTGCCGGTAACCTCCAAACTTTCGCAATTTTTTCGAAACGCGAGTTCACCCGCCAAACGACCTTCGATTGGCCTGAAATTTTGTCTCGGCTTGTCATTCCACCCTAGGTACCACCATACAAAATTTCTCTAAAAATGCACGAGCCAATCTCCTAGTGTCGCAGAGAGGTCCCCTCTGACAATGCCATAGTGCGCCAAATGTCGCACGACTGTGCACATCACGCCTACGACCCGCCCCCCGGTTCTGAAGCATCTCCCATAGCGCGCGTGCAAATCACGCAAAATTCTGAGGGGATGTTCCTCTACCCTAGAAACGTTCCAACACAAAATTTCAGCCCAATCGAAGCACCCCAACGACGATTATTCTAATTGGAAATTCTATCGGTAATTTCCAAACCTTCGCAGTTTTTTCGAAACGCGGGTTCACCCGCCAAACAATTTTGTGTCGGCTCCTCATTCCACCCCAGCTACCACCATAAAAATTTTTGTTAAAAGCGCATGAACCAATCTCCTTGTGTCGCAGAGAGGTCCCCTCCCACAGTGCCAAATGCCCTTGAAACGTGCACGACTCACCCACGACGCCCCTGCAGTTCTAATGCATCTTCCAAACCGCGCGTGCAAATCGCGCGAAATTTTGAGGGGATGTTCCTCTAGCCAAGAAACATTCCCACACAAAATTTCAGTTCAATCGGAGCACCACATCGACGGCCAGTCAAATATGAAATTCAGCCCGTAACTCTAAACCTTTGCAGTTTTTTCGCAACACGGGTTCACGTGCTAAACGACCTCCGAATGGCCTGAAATTCTGTGTGGACTCCTCATTCCACCCCAACTACCACCATACAAAATTTTGCAAAAAATGCACGAGCTAATTGACGTGTCTATTTCGTGCGTCGTTAAAACACAAAGACGATGGTCAAACAAAATTTATAAAATCGAACTCACAAAGACAAGATATAATAATCAAGTATTGGGTAAGTATCGGGTCGATCTACAGAGAGCAGGGTTGACTTTAATCACAGAGTTGACTTGGTCAAACTTAGGTTTAAAATGAGCTTTTAAATAAGAAAAATAATATGTAAGATATGGAAATGATATAAATAAGGTAAATAATAATTTTAAGAATTGAAATCTCTGATTTGACAGAGAAAAGTCAAAAGTCAAAGTCAAAGCATTGACTTTGACCATTAGTAGGTGTTCTGCAAAATCAGAGAATCAAACAGAGTCAGAAGATTACAAAAACTAGATATTTAGAAACTAGAGAGAAAGTGAAATTTATTGATATATATTTCGTAATTTTTGGATAAGAAATGGATTTATTATGTATTATAGAAAATCAATGATCAGAAAATCCCTCAAATTATAACCTCAAAGGAAATCTTCAAATTGAATGCTTAAATGAAATCCAAATCTTGCGATTTCTATGTCAATTGCAGAAGACAGAACCTGAAGAGATCTTCAACGGCATTGGACCATATCAGGAAGCTTTGCATTCGTTGGAAAAAGCACTTGCCGGAGAGTTTCTATCTCCCACACTTGCCAGAGAATTTCTCTCCCAATCAAGCTCGTCATTTCAGACATCGAGAAACTACAAACGAGATAGGTTTTTTATCGTCTTGGTGAGAGACTCTATGCTAGCGTCCCGGAAGCTTAGGTAGCGCAGATTGACGAGGCCTCCAATCTCCTTGGGCAGCACCTTGAGGCTTTTTGCCCCATCCAGGTTGATCACTCTGATCAGCCTCAGCCCCCTATCAGAGAGATTCATGGAAGAACCAAAGCGGAAGTTGAAGCCCAGCAAGGCCCGCAGACACGGCGCAGACTTGAGCAGGGAGATGGTCTCCTCTGGTTCAGTAATTACAGAGAGGCGCCGATGGGACTCTGGCAGGAGAGGTCTCCTCCGCACGCACACCGACATGAAGTAGATTTGTTTCGCCTCTGAAATGCATGGCTTGCAGAGGACACCGTTGTTAGGGTTCCGAAAGATGACGTGAACCAAGGATCTTTCTATGAGCTTTTCCGGCTAGATTTCTGCCGTCTCTTCCAGCGTCAACTCATCTCCTCTCTCCGTTATGAAGCCCTCTGCGATCCACAGCCGGATCAGCCGATCAGACTCTATCTGGTAGTCCTCGGGTAAGGAAGGCACAAAGGTAGAAGAAGCACCATTTTAAATCGTACGGCAGGTCTGCGTAGGTCAGGGCCAGAATTCTCATGCCATTCTTGCCTTCGTCGTAGTGCCAGACCATGCTTCCGGACACCTCCCACTCTGCTATCGACGGTTGCTTCTGCGACAGTAAACCTCCCATGACGACCAACGCAAGCGGCAAGCCGCCAAATTTGGCAGCCATCTGCTCTCCCAACTCCTTGAGCCTCCCCGTGCTGAGGCAATCCTTTCCTTCTCTATGGGAATCGCCTTGCTAAGGAAGAGCTCCCGGCTTTCCTCCTTGAGAAGGAATCGAAGCTCGTAGGCTTGGGTGGCTTGATTTGGATCTGCCACGTCGGCAACTTCACGCTAGCGCATGGTAACGAGCACCTTGCTTTCGTCTGGGAGATGTGGGTGCCGGATTATGTCTGGGAAGTTTCTGGGAGGTTTCCACTTGACAATTCACATCTCCGGTGCATGGGTTTTCTCACGTGCCATGTGGGTGCCGGATTAGGGTTCCTAATAATTGGACCATGGCAGTCTTCACCGACACCAAGCTCTATGTTTAAAACCCTGATTCCTACCATCCTGCTATCTAAATTAATGGAGAGGACACCTTGAACTCACACACCAAATATGGCAGCTGGATCTCCATCTTAATGGTGCTCTTCATTGATCCTTCCCACCATCACTCACTTGACTCCATCGACTAGACTATGTTGAGATCCGAGGCTCGACAAGCTTTCTAAATTTTTTACCAAAATATCAATTATAGCCGAAGACATTCAATCAAAACATTCAACAAAGTTGAAGCACCAATAATGAATGATCTGATCATCTATTCTAGATTATAGGATCGTCTAGCATATAATAAAATTTGTACTTACAAGGATCATTTGAAGGAGTTCTTCAAACCGTTCAGGTGTCTCATCTCTAGCTATATCTAGACAGTCTAAGGACGATTGAATCTCCTCTTGAACACTCGTCATCATGAGAGGAAGAGAAGAGAGGAGAGATTTTTCTACTAGGCTTGCATGGGCACCCTTATTATGGTTGTTCTCCCCCTATTTATAGACTTTGGGAATGTGAATTTTTTTATAAAAACCCTGATAAAAGCATGAAAACTATTTAAAAACACCCAAGAATCCCTTTATTTAGCTCAAGTAACTCATGAACATATCATCATACTCACTACTTTATGAGTTAATAATTTTATGCTATGAGTACATCAAGAAGAATTTTGGTACATGAATCTTTTTGTCTTCTTGATTTTAGGAACCTACAAGCAAGAGAAGGGAAACAAGATCATTTGAAGGAGGTGTTTAGAAGACTAATGGGCTGTCCAAGGTGTTTCTATTGGAGCCCAGTCAAAGAAGAATGAGTTTCTATCTCTTTGGAGGGGTTCAAAAGGAGAATTGGAGCCGTCGGGGAGGCTCTCGCTTTTTCTAGGGTTTCGTTTCTGTCTTTCAAACTTCTGCTCTCCGGCGATCTTCACTGAGGGGAGAATGTTAATGGAAAAGCCTACTGTGGTTAAGTTTATTCTCTATTTTTCTGGCATCATCCCTCTGCGAAATCTGTTTCTCCTACGTCAACTCGGTTCCGATCTTTCGTTGTGTTGTTCTCTTGGTATTTTTTTGTATTCTCCTGAACTTTACTCCCTCTCCGACTTCCATCTCCACGTCTTCTTTTTCTCTTCTCAAGATTGTAATCTGATTCCTCTCTCTCAAACTCCCTCTCGCTTTCTGCTCTTCGTTCTCCTCAGTTCTTTCCTTACCTCCCTACGATACTTCTCTTTCCCTGTCGCACCATTTCTTACTCAGCACCTCTCGCTCTCTCTAACATTTTCTTTAAGCTTTTCTTTTCCGCCTCATCTCGTCTTCTGATCTCATCCTCTCTAAAACACTGTCCCTCTCTTAATATTCTTACTTCACTGCTCCCTCTTGCCTTAATTCTCTAACTCTTCCGCAAAAATTCCTCCAGCGATCTTCTTCTCTCCCTCTAAAGTCTCTTCTCGTGTTTGCATACCGTGCATTGCCTTACCGTTTTCTCTCACAATCACCATCTATCCCTCCTATTTCTACTTTATTTCCCTAGTTCTCTCTCTCTCTCTCTCTCCCCTCGATTTCCCTCTTTTGCGTCGTTTTCTGGAATTCACCCCCTATCTTCTTCCCGCTCTCCCTTTCTCTCTTCCGTCTTTCGTTAATCTCAACCCCTATTCCTTCATTTCCAAATTTTCTGCATTGTCCCATCCGTCCTCTCATCTCCTCTCCTCGGGAAATCTCTCTCTCTCTCTACGCTCTCCGTTGACTCTCCGAATTTTCTCCTCTTTCCCAGTCTTTCACGCTACCTCGCTATCTTCAATTTTACCTCTCTCGATCTCTACTTTCTTTCTCGGCTTCTACTTTCTATCCGTCTCTCATTGCATTTTCCCGAAGTCATCTTCATCCTCTCCCTCACGATTTCCCTCTATTTTTCTCCTATCGTTTTCGGTACTTCTTATTTTCTTCTACGTTTTCTTGTTTTCGTTTTTTTTCGTTTCATCATTTCATTGTCTTCTCTCCCCAATTCACCGATTTTATCTTCTTCCGTTTTCGCCCTGTCTAAATTTCAGCTTTCATAACCCTCAAATTTCTCTCCCCCTTCTTCCACTTCATTCTCCCAACGTCTTCTCCTCATCGCCCTCACAATCCAGTGGTATTTTTCCTCTCCCTCAGTTTTTGTTCTTTCTCTCTCGTACGCGATTCGTCTCTACCTTCTCTCTCCCGCTAACTTTTTCTTCCGATCGTCCTTCCTCTCTCCACATTCCATCACACTTGCATTATTCCTATTTCACGTCATCGCGTATCCTCTCCATTTACTCTCTCTTTCTATTTCTTTCGTTCGTCTTTTCTTTTCTCTTCCTCACGATCGCTTCTTCTCCTTTGCTGATGGAGGACCATCCCAACGACCAGGCTACGGCGGGTGATGGACCCGAAGCCGCACGAGGACGTCCACGTCGCAGCAGCCGAGCCCTGCGACAGCACGTGATGAGCCGGACGGCGCGCGAGTACTACCGCGCCGGAGCACCAGAGTCGACGTCCAGGACCCCGGCTTCGAGTACACCGCCTGACGAGATCCTCCCGGCGAGTTTTCCCTTTTTCTTGTTTGTTTATTTCCGTGAGTTTGCTTGCGTGCGCGTGTGGGAGGGTTCCGCGTGTTTTTGGGCCCTTCCTAGGACTTATGGGACCGATGCTAGGCCCATTAGAGGGGTTTTAGCTCATTTTGGGCCAAAAACCCCTTAAAATGACGGACTTGCCCTTAGGGCAACCCCCCCCCCTCTCTCTCTCTCTCCTATATACGGGAAGAGGAGGAGAGAGAATTTTTAGAGTTGTTGAATTGAGAAATTGTAACTTGGTCACGATGTGACACCTCCATGCAACGAGGCATGAGAGAGAGAGGAGGAAGATTCCCCTCTAGGGGAGGTTGAGATCGCCGCCGCCGCCGCCTGCTCCGTCGCGCCCACGCCGTCGGGTCAGCAGGCCGTCCACGCCGCCGCTGCATCGACACCGGGTCCAAGAGGGACCAGTCCGAGGACCGCCGCCGCCAAATCGTTCAGCCGCTGCCGCCGCTGCCGCTCCGTTCGGACGCCCGCCGAACTGCAAGTCCCGCCGCCACCCTTGACTGCAGCCAAGCCTCAGCGCTGCCCAGCAATCCGCCGCGCCGACCTGCAGGGACGCCAACCGCCGCTGGCGCCGCCACCGTCACCGCCGATCGCCGAACGCCTCAGGGTCCGCATCCGCGCCTGCCACCGTGCCCAGACGGCCACCGGACGTCGCCGCGCCCCTCCTGGAAACAGACCCAGGCCGACTACCCCTTTCCGCGCGCTCCCTGCGCGCCGCCTAGCCCTCCAGCCGAGCGCCGCCATTGAAACCCTAGCCTCCGACGAGCATTTGAAGACGACGATCCTGACTGAGCTGACTCAGCGGGAGTCGTCGACCCGGTTTCCAGGCTGAGTCAACTCAGCCGGGACCGGTTCAACTGAGTGAACCGGTCCAGACCGGAATGAACCGGACCGAACCGGTCCAGACCATCTGAACCGCGCCCAGACCGGCGCTGAGCCGCCCGAACCGGTCCGAACCGGTCCAGATCGCCCTTAATCGACCAGACTCGTCCGGACCGGCCCAGAACCGGCCCAGAGCGCCCATACGGGCCCCGACGTGGCCCAAACTGCCTCCTAGAAGACTCTCCCGGGCCTGAGAGCCCAAGACTTGACTTATTTGAGTTCAATATTGGTTCCCTAATACGATACTCTCTTACGGCGGCTCTTCGTACCTTGCAGGTCGGTCTTCTCAACGTTCGAGGAGCTGCATCGCACCGCGACCTTCCGGACTCCGGTCCCGCAGGTCAAGACGCTTACCTCTTAGAGTATTATTATCTTTTCCAGTGCCGGCCACGTGTGTTCCACCGCCGGGGATTAGTTATAGGATTAGCTTTAGGATTGGGATTCGCCAGGGACTGGGTACTTCTGAGGTACCGGGCTAGGCTCGTTTTCATCGTACGAGTGCGGGCTACCCCTTCTGTGGTATCCCGAAACGTAGGCCGCCGAGCAGATCTATCGGGTCATTGGGAGCTTGATATCCCTAGTTCAGTCCTCACTAGAGTCGTCAGAGTTTGCACCCTAGGTCAACGGCAGTAGCTCGTGACTCTCATTGTTTTAAAACCCGCATCATTCTCATTAGCGCGCATTTAGGCATTAGCTGGACCCTCACTTGTGTTGTAACACGAGCTGCGCGATCCCGGCATCTGTCGTGTTACATCATTTGCTCTATAATTTCTCTGACCTTCTTCTCGCGCGGTCTCACATTGTCTTTCTCTTTCTGTCTTCCTCTTTTCGTCGCTCGCTCACTCGCTATCTTACTCTCTAAATTTTTCTCTAGTCCTTTCTCTTTTTCCTAGAATTCTCTCTTCTCTCTCATGCGACGATTCTCTCGCTTCCACCCTTTTCCAGTATATCCTGGATACTCGCCGCCGTCAATATCTTTCCAGTCCCTTTCATCTCTTCTGTCTTTTAGTTCTCTCTCCCTTATCTCTCTCTCTCTCTCTCACGTCATCCCTCTCCTCCTCATCTTTCCGAAGCCAGTCATCTTTACTTCTGCATTTCTTATTCGTTCCCTGCATCTCTCAATCTTCCTCCCCTTCTAAATTCTTCTCTTCTTCTATCTCTCAGTTTAACCTCTTTTCCATCTTATCCTCTTTTCACGGTCAACATTCTTTTTTTTACTTCTACCCCTTTCTATTAATCTATTTCCTTACTATGTCTCTCTCTTTATTCTCTCCCGGTTGTCCAACTCCTTGTATCTAATCTCATTGTTGATATTGCTATGCCCCTAGAATCCCTGTGGATCTACCTAGAAAGCTATACACCCTACATAACTCTATCATTCCTAGCTTCTAAATAGTAAGTTTGTTAGGCTTGAATACACGACGACCTCGAGCTTATCAAACCCTTATATTTATGTTTATATCCATTAACGCATATTGACCTTATGTGTGTGACCCTCTAAGTCCATATATCTCATCAGTTAATGACTCCGTCAACCCAATAATATTTATGGTCTTCTTTATCAATTAAATATATTAATATATAAATTAATTGATTAAAGATCGATTTAACCCAATTGGCCGATTGAGTCGCCAGCCTAGTGTGTGCCAAGCTACATCACGTGCTCTGAAAGATATGGAGTATATCAGAACTCCTTCATAGAACCCTACCATCATCAGTTACCATATACATATAGTATCTAATCCGTGAGAGACTCATGAATGACTTAGGATATGGTTAACTATCAAACCCTAATTAATCACTCAATTTAGTAGTGATGCGAGTATGAAATCATTGAGAACGATGACAACGATTAAACATGCGGGTGCTGAAACACACGATCGTCGGTCAAAAGATATAATTTTGAACTCATGATAATTTAAATATCATAAATCAAGTAGAGTGATAAGATTGCGACGAATCCACTAAGAACTCTGTTGACTTTCATAAAAAAGTTGACTTTGTCAAATTTAAGCCTAATTAGGTTTTTAAGAAAGGAATATTCTATCCGATCAATCAAAATAGTACTGATATATGAGAGAAGATGTTTTTTAGAACTTTGAGAAATTTTTGTCGAAGAAAAGTCAAAAGTCAAAGTTGAAGCATTGACTTTAACTCTACTTTGACTTTATGTGAAATTAGAGAAGAAAAAGATGAGATAATATTACAAAAATTATATTTTTAGAAATTAGAGAGAAAGAGGAGAATTATGATATAAAGATCATTATTTTAGAGCCAAATTTGATTTACTTTGATTTTTCAAATCCACAGATAGAAAATGACTCAGAAATAAGGGTTTCGGTCAAAATCATTCAATTGACAAATCAAATGACACCCAATTTTAGAAAATCACCTATGCATACAAAGCTTACAATTAGAGGATTACAAAGACATCAAAATCGGTAAATGTTATCTTCTAGATTTATAGTAATAGCCCTCAAAAGTCAATGCCCAAATTCAGATTGATTTTGAATAGTAGTTGGTCAAAAGACAAATTGAGGGGGCAAACCTAAATGAAAATTGGCAAATATATCCACAAAAAGCTGACTAAAAAAGGAATACAATGAAACCAAATTTTTTAGAATTGGACTTAAGATTAGGGAGAAATCCTTGTTTGGAAATCAGCAAAAATCCGTGATAAAATTTAGGGAAAATGAAGAATTTTTGCTTCTTAAAACTATTCTAAATGACTTAGAAAGTGAGGATTACAAAAGTATCACACTACTAACCCGATTGATGTGAAGATTGAGCCTTAAATTGTTTTGATTGATGTAGATTTCCCCCGACTCCTTTCTACGCATGGTTTCGGCGTTCAAGGGGGCAAATTCCTTCTCTTTTCTCATCATTTTCGTGAATTTCTTGCCTCAATCCCTGTGCGATTGAGTCTAGAACGCAAGGATTCATGAAGAACTCAAGATTTTCTTCAAAAGACGCTCAATTCAACGTTTAATCAAAAGTTAAAATTTCGTAAAAGAGAGAAACACAAATTTATAAAGAGATTTTGCGATTTAATCTGAGCCGTCCGTTTTCTTTTAAGACATTGAACGTCACGGATGAAGCCACCACATGTGGAAGAAGTGGGCCATGATCCCCACGACGCGGGCCCCACATTTGTCTTTATTTCCACCATCAGATCTTCATCAGAGCGTCCACAAGGCGCCACCTGTCACTCCAAGATTTGCCGATCGCGAGATTAATTCCTAGCCGTTGGATTTCACTAATTTTGCACATGCATGTGATTGAGATCTGGTGGACATGGTTCCACCAGATCAACGCGGGGTGATAACAGGCAAAAGTGTACTCTAAACCATCCATTTTATTTGCATTTTGGTCATTGAATGTCTTAAATCAAAAATTATTTTGCATGTTATCATGATGTTATGCCTGGAATAAACACTTTCATTGCACTTGAAAATGGAGGAGTTAGTTACAAATAATTAGGGCTGTTATGAGAAATTTTAAGAATAATTACTTTAAGAAATAATTACCTTAATAGCCATTGTTGGACAAGATAATTCACCATTTTTATATCGCATTTACTTTACAGGAAATAATCTTTTTTCTTTACCCAACAATAAGTACCTTCATAAAGTTCTTTTAATTTCAATTCATTTTACTAATGCCCTTAATGGGCTTGTTGTTACTAATGGATTTTTGAAGCACTGTGGACAGGAGTCGCACGTGACGGTTATGAACCAATCACACAAAGGAGCAATAGGCTGTGTACACAGTTAACAGTTAGCTCACCTGTGGGGTGCAAGATGAAGACACACAAGTCGTCCTCCGCCAATCAGATGGAGGAAGACAAGAGGCCGACCAATCACACCGTGCAGCACAGACGCGCATACGGTGCGATGCGCACTAAAGGACATAAACAAAATTTCGCAAAAAGGGGGGCATCGCGATTTTGAAACACATTAAGAGGAAGAGGAAGACATTGGAGAGCTCGTTCTTGATTTCCCTCCCGAGGAAGCTCAACCTGGAGGACACATCGGGGAAGAAGATCCGTTTGCAAGTCGTGAGCATCCAAATAGATTTAGTTTCTCCTTTTCTAATCATGCAATCCTATTTGCGTGATTAGGTTTAGATACGATATATTTTTCAGATTGTTTCTTTCATTTTCTTTTCTTTTCTTTCACTCTCTTCTGAATTGAATAATTCCTCAGTCTTATTCTTTTTATACTTTGATTGTTTGAAATTGTCACTCAGTACTTTTTTTTAAGATCCTTTCTTAGTTTAGTTCGTGAGCTCGATTCAAGCTCAATTTCGAATTGAATCTTAATTGAATCTTTCTTTCTTAATATTCTTCTTGTATGTTGATTGTTTGAAGTTGTTACTAATAATTTTTCAGATGATTTATCAGCTTAATCAGTGAGTTTAATTCAATTTCAAGTCTGAATTGCTTTATGATTGTTCTCTAATTTCAGGAGAGTTATTTTTCTCAGAAAGAAAAGCCTAAAAAAAGTAATAAATGAAATTTCTTCTGTTTTAGTCTTAGTCTTGTTTCTTTCTTATTCAACTGTGAATTTTAAAACTACAAAGTCATTTTTTCAATTAGATTTTTCTTTAATCTCTCTAGATGTAGATTGAGCAATCTACTATTTCACATATCACTATAAAAACAGTAACATCATTACATGTAAATTCTGCATTATTTTGTGAAACAGAGAGATTAATTCCTAAGTCATACTAAGACAATGACAAACACATTAAAAAAGACTAAGAAAGATAAAACAAAACATTTAATAATAAAATTTACATTGAATTAAAGATTCTGTGGAAAATAAAATTCGATAAATCAATTTAGAAGCTTAATCAGGAAATTAATATTCTTGATATAGTTTGATAAATAAAAAAATATATGTCTGATAAGAAGTTTACACAGAAAATAGAAGAAGAGAAGTCTGATTAAGAACATTATAGTGGATGTTATTTGATTTTCTCTGTCTTTATAATTTGAAAATGCAATTCATTTCATATAATTCTCTTGTTGCTTCGTGTTAGTGACCTAAAAAAATTATGTCTTGAATATATATATAAAAAAGGAAATTATTTGTGCAACCTCACTTGGATTCGACCCCTTACTAAGCCACATCTTTTGATATTTTCAAATTTTAAGGGAAATTCTTTTATATACATTTTATTGATTAAGTCTGAACAAAATCACAATGACGCATTGCATCCCATATTTTGGACTTATCACGAGGCATTTGCACGCTTAAATCCAATGCCTCATGAGCTGGCACATTGCCTGCAAAACATAAATACACATTATAGTCCCACATGAGAAAATTTAAGAAAGTCAGGGCTCCTTAATAGCTTTGTCGACGTAATCTTGAGGCCCCAACGGGCCTAAGATGCCCCACTCTCTCTCTTCGCAATCTTGAGGCCCACTATGCCCATGGCCCAATAGCCCATTAATCCACTTAGCCTACGCGTCATTAGCCTACATGCCACGTGGGGCCAGCGTGGGTCTTGCTGGGATCTTAGGCTCCACAACCTCTCCAAGTTGTCGACCAAAATAATTATTGCAGCGGAAGGTGTTGAATCAAAACATTCAACAACGTTGAAGCACCAAGAATAGATGATCTCATCATCCATTCTAGGTGATCCTATCATCTAGTATAGAATAAAATTCATACTTACATGGATCATTTGAAAGAGTTCTTCAACCGTTCAAGCGTCCGGCCTCTAGCGGTATCCACATAGTCTTCGGACGATCGGATCTCCTCTTGAAACAATCGTCACCACGAGAGGAAGAGAAGAGGGAGGAGAAGTTCCACTAGGCTTGCATGGGCACCTCTATTGTGGTCGTTCTCCCCCTATTTATAGACTTTGGGAATGTAAAATTTTCATAAAAACCCTTATTATTATGTCTATATCCACCGATGTCCATTGACCTTATGTGTGTGACCCTCTAGGTCCATATATCTCACGAGTCAATGACTCTATAAACCCAATAACACTTATTGGTCTTCTTTATCAATTAACTATATCAACATATAGATTAATTGAATCAAGATCGATTTAACCCAATCGACAGGTTGAGTCGCCAGGCCGGTGGGTACCAAGCTACACCACGTGCTCTAGGAGATATGGAATATATTAGAACTCTTTCATAGAACCCTAACGTCATTGGTTACCATGTATGTATAATCCTTCATCCACAAGAGACTCATGAATGACTAAGGGTATGGTTTATTGGCAAACCCTAATCGGTCACTCAATTTAGTACTGATGCGAGTAGGAAATCATTTAGAACAACTTCTCTAATATTTCCACTACCTTGGCCAAGGATTTAACCGCATCTCATTCCTTGAGTCGATCTCCTCATATACCGAGGGCGGATGATCCCATATTAACCACTCAATCACCTTCGAGGACTTCATGTCGTATTGAATCTATGACGTTTTGGAGATCCCGTGGCTAGAGATTCATAAGTCATAGTCAAAACACGATCATCCATCCACAAGATGTTATGGAGAATTATTTCAAAACATGAACACAAGGGTTCCAAGTGAACATATACTTCTTACTCATGAGTTTGAGAAACTCACCATCCACTAAGTGAATGAAGAAAATCCTCTCTAAATAATTGAAAGAGAGTCTAGATCTTAAGAGAATTATCTTCCCTCCTTCCCCTATTTTATATTGATCTAAAGATTGACTTGGTCAAAGCATTTAATCCTTATCCTTAGATACTTAGAATTCCTTGATGGACCAAGTCAACCACCATCTTACCTTGATATAGGTTCCTATTTATCAAACCACATCCACTATATCATAGGTACCTTGTATAAACTCATGATCTCAAGGAAAATTAATAGGAACATCTTTGTTATTAAATTCCTTCTTTCTTTGAAGACCATCTATAGTTAGAATTTTTTTAAGAGATTTATTATTGATGGAAGAAACTATCTTCCTAGTCTATTCAAGACAAATTCATGCATGATTGCACCTAAAAACCAAGATTGATCAAGCACTTATGAAGATCGTCCAAAATGAGGACAGCTTCTATAATGAAAGTTAGAATAAAAGAAGTTTCCAACGATAAAGATTATCCTCCATTGGAAAGCGACCTTCATGATTGATGAAGAAGAAAGAAACTCAAGTATCAAGATTACCTCAAGATCTTAATGAAAGTATTGAAGACATACGGATCATCTTTCTCAGCATTGATATGGAGTCCAAGTGAAGTCAATGTCAAGAATGAAGAAGAGCTCAGTCACGACCTCTTCAATATGACTAGGGATGCAACTACGTCAAGCAGAATTTCACGGTTTCTAAGAGTCATGAAGACTAACTGATAGCTGAAGAAAAGGATGACAAAATCATGGTTAGTTGCGAGTCCAAAAGTGATGAGTTCTCTCCTCTCAGCCGACGGCCACCACAGAGGCCTTAACATCACGTGAAGACTACGAGCCTTAAAGAAGGATAGAATCAACTTCCGAACGACTTTGTAACTGCCACCAATCGTCAAGAGATCCGAGACGTTCCACGCCTTCCCCTGGATGTGAACCGTGAAGAAAACAAGAAGCATTCACGAAGAGATATTACATGCAAAATGCGGAATCTCTCCACGTCGCCACCTTTATCCGATAAACCCGACGACGGCCTATCTTTGGGAGCTAAATTCTTCTCGTCTGTCCGTCGAATGAACGTCAACAGACGCCAAAATGGGTCAACCCGTCAACTGATGGAAATAATCGACGACGCCTCGCCGTAACCTCCACTCTTTTAAATTCTATAAAACGGAAATTGTAAGGGAGAAAAGACAGTTGTTTAATTGATGAAAACTTTGGTTACGTCGGTTACTTTTATCCATGTGTTCATCGTTCTTCCCGTGTCTCCTCCATTCCCTTTCCGGCATCCTCTCTCCGAGATTCTATCCTCCTATCTTTTCTCCCCCATTTCTGTCCTCTTTCATCCACTTCAAGCTAAGAACCAAACGACGGAAAATCTTGGATTGATCGGTAATTCCTGAGCGTCACCTTCACGTCAATCTCAGGTAATATCCTCTCATACTTAAGCGTGATTGATAGTTCCGTTAAGATATCGTAAGTCCACATTAGATCCCTCTTTCCATAGGATCTCTCTCTAGAAATATTATCCTATCAACTCTTAATTTATTCCCTCTTCTTTTACCTCCCCGTCATAATTTTCCACCTCACTCACGTACCTCCTATTCACGATCTCTATCATTTCGTCATCCTCCTTTCTATTCTTCCGAGTTATCATCCTCCGCATTTTCACCATTTCTCGTCCTACTCGCTGTATTAAAATACATAATATCCTCCCTCCACATTACTCTCATATTCCATCCCTTAACTCATTTAATATCTTACTCATACTTTTCCTCTATTGTCCTCAGTCACAATCATTATCCGTGCATGCACCTAATCTACTTCTTTTCCCAATCATATCTACTGATACAATTACTCCTAATCCATTTACTTATCAGTCTTAATACCCTTCTCATCATCTAATCAACATACAGTCTTCCTTATTTATTAGACAATACCTACCATCCCATTCTGTATTTCTCTTATCTACTCATATTTAATTTTATCATCATTTCATCCTTTTATTTCCCTATTATCCTTCCACAATATCTTACCTGATTCCTATTTTATTCCCTCAGTGATATCATTCATAGATCCTCACAAATCTGTAGGAATATTTCATATACCAATATAATAAATATTCATCTTAAATTTCACTCATCCCTCATTCCCATTTTCATACTTACATCCACATCTTCAAACATATCTTAAATTTTGAAATATCCTACATCAAGATGTCTTTGGTTTCTCAGATCAAAGGATCACGTACACAACCGTGACATAAATCAACTTGATCGACAATTTGACATAATACCATTTCAGGGCTTCATACGGATCAATTCAGTGAACTCTTTCTCCAAGAGCACCCGCTATCTATCCTTGGTGTCTCAACACCGATGGCCACATGATCAGCCGTACTCATCATATGAGTCAGATCAGATAATGCTATTCTTTCTAGATAATTTGATGTCCTTCTCAAATATCCTACGAATAGGAATATTTAGAATATATGTTTTAAAACCAGCGATTGATGTATTATGATCTCATCATAATTCACTTGATCATTGCATATGTTCATGGACTTTGATAACAGTGCAAAAGTTTACTCTAAATCATACATTTTATTTGCATTTTGATCATTGAATGTTTTAAATCAACAATTATTTTGAATGTTATCATGATATTATGCCTGGAATAAACACTTTTCATTGCAATATAGTAGTTTCAAATAATTAGGGCTATTATGAGTGTTAAAGCCCATCATCTCCTCTCTCCTATTGGGCCTTGAAGGCCACTTTCTCTCTCCTATATATCTATGCGTGCATGTATCCATCTAATCAAGTAAAAACCCTACTCTCTATTTTTCCTCTCTCTCTCGTGTTCCTCTCTAACATGGTATCAGAGCGAGGTTAGGAAAAATTTAGGGTTTGCACTAAGACGCGCCGCCCTCAAGCGCCGCCGCCGTGTCTGCGACGCGCCGCCGCCGCCTTGCCCGGCCGCCGCCCTCAAGCCGCCGCCGTGTCTGCGAGCGCCGCCGCCGCCGCTGCTTGCCGGCCGCCGCCCGCCGCTCGCCTGCTGTCGCCTGCCCGGGCGCGCCACTGCCGTCGCGCCACGCGCGTCGCGCTCGCTGCCGTCGCTCGCCCGCTGCCGCTGCCCGCTCGCCGCGCCGCGTCGCTGCCACTCGCCATCGCTCGCTGTCGCCCTGCCCAGTGGGCGCCTGCCCAGTCGTGCCCTGCCCGGCCGCCGCCCTGCTATCAAGCGCCGCCGCGCCCTACTGACAGTCGCCCTGCCTTCATCGCAGCCCTGCCCTGTCTGGCCGCCGCCGCTGCTCTGCCCTGCCATCGCTGACCTGCCCTGCCGCGTCGACTCATATCCCATAGCCGCCGGTTCATTGTCACAGCTACTGATCTCCACATGGCCGAGCCTACCACTGTGTCGTCATCCTCTGATGTCACTCAGCCCTCTCAGCCGACGGGGTTGTCACGGCAATCCGGGAAGCACTCTATCATGAGTGCCCTGGCCAAGCGGCATACATGTTTGACGGGTCCAATTATGGGCCCTGGAGGGGCGCTTTCCTGGAGTTCCTCAACGCCCATGGCCTTTGGCATCATCTGACTGATTCCTCGCCGAAGGAATCAGACCCGGAGTACTTGGAGTGGAGCAGACTGGAGTCCGTGGTATGTTCCTGGCTTATCTCCAGTGTAGCGACACAGATCATGGAGCCGCTCATCATGACCTGTCCTGCTCGCGCCCTGTGGCTCAAGTTGGAGACGATGTACGCCAACAAGAGTAACGCAAGCCGGACAGTTCGCCTATATGAGGAGCTATTTGCATGTCGCCAGGGAACCAGGACTCTCTAGAGCTACTATGGATCTTCACTAACCTCGAGCTTTATCAGCCACTGGTCTTGGATATTGATACACTTAGACGGTACCGCGATGAGCTCGAGCGGGAGCGTTTCTTAGCGGGTTACGTCTTGAGTTGGCTGACATGATCCGAGGACAGGTGCTTGGGGGATCCCGGGTATTACCCACTGAGGAGATCTTTGCAGCCGCACTTCGAGTGCAGGACAGCCTGCCCACCTCCCAGTCTTCGCAGCCCGTCGAGACTTCAGCACTCATCGCATCAGGCGGGGCTCCCAGGGCGTCTGGGAAGAGCACACCTTCCGGGAAGACCCGAACCTCCTATCCACCCTGCAAGTACTGCGAGAAGCCGACTCACCCGTCGAGAAGGTGCTGGAAGGAGTTCGGGAAGTGACGGTTTGTTTTTGTGCGTCGTTAAAACACAAATACGATGGTCAAACAAAATTTATAAAACCGAACTCACAAATACAAGATAGAATAATCAAGTACTGGGTAAGTATCGGGTCGATCCACAGAGAGCAGGGTTGACTTTAATCGCAGAGTTGACTTGGTCAAACTTAGGTTTAAAAGGAGATTTAAATAAGAGAAAATAATATTTAAGATATAGAAATGATATAAATAAGGTAAATAAGAAGTTTTAAGATTTGAAATCTCGGATTTGACAGAGAAAAGTCAAAAGTCAAAGTGAAAGCATTGACTTTGACCAGCAGTAAGTGTTCTGCAAAATCAGAGAATCAAATCGAGTCAGAAGATTACGAAAATTAGATATTTGGAAACTAGAGAGAAAATGGAATTTATTGATATAAGTTTTGTAATTTTTGGATAAGAAATGGATTTATTATGAATTATTGAAAATCAATGATCAGAAAATCCCCGAAATGAACACCTCAGAGGAAATCTTCAAATTGAATGCCTAAATGAAATCCAAATCTTGCAATTTATATGCCAATAGAAAGCTAAGAACCAGAGGAATCCAACAAGACCGAAATGATCAAATTCTGATTTGTCAATAAAAAGTAATTGACCCCGAAAGTCAACGTTTGACTTCTGATGAAAGATGAACAGTCCGTGGTCAAACGTTAAATTGAAGGGGCAAATGAACTCAGAATTTGATGAAATTGCTATCCACGGAAAGCTGATGAAAAGAGGAATCCAATGAAACCAAAATCAAGTGATTTGGAATTATAATCAGAGAGATATACTATTTTCAAAATCAGCGACTTTTCGGATCGAAATTTGGGGAAAATGAAGAACACTATGAACTAATTTGCAAAATTAAACTTCTAAATCTAATAAAAACTCAAATTACCTCTTGATAATCGATCGAATCTCACTTCTAACCCGATTGCCACGAGAATTAAGCTCCAATTTGCGCGAATTGGAGTGAATTTGCTCGGATCCCTTCTCACGGACTTTCGGAATTCAAGGGGAAAATTCGATGAAATCAAGGAGGAATTCGCGATCAATCCCGCTCCAATCCCTTCGGAATCGAGTCTAAACGCGGGGGGACCACGATGAACTTAAGATTTTCCTCGAAATTCGCTTAATTCCTTCACGAATCAATCAAAAGTTGAAGAACAAAGAAGGGTATACATGAGTTTTTAAAGGAGAAATTGGCTTGAAATCGTGGGTGATGGAGCGGGTCGTGGGGCGGAATCCATGCGTCGTGGCGGCGGTTTCATGCCATGAAGACGTAGCTTCCGGATTGGCTTGGAATCAGCCTCAATTTTGCTTCGATTTCGCTTCAATATGTCCGCGATTTTCGCCTCAAGAAGTCCCACGATCGGGCCACGATCGGGCCACGATCGGCCACGATCAGGCCTCGATCGAAGTCCTGGTAAGCCGTCGATCACTCTCCGATCTCTTGGACATATGGTGACGCTGAAAGAAGACCGATCGCGGCTCGATCGCGCCGCGATCGCGGTTCGATTGGGCCGCGATCGCGGAGTTCTTCCACAGGCCTTCCGTGCCGTCCGATGAAGATCCTCTGATCCAGATCGCTCCACGTACATCACCAGATTGCGAACAATCGCAGCCGTTTGATGCATCTGAAGCTTTAGATTCGATGCCGATCGGAAGGTCTTCGGGTTGCCACGTGGTGAGAGGTAAGTCGTCCGATGGCGATCCAACCGACTTGATGCGACGCGTCGCCACCTATCTAAAAACATAAGTTAATTAGTTAAAGGCGGTGTCCACGTGTAACAAATTTAATGCATCAAACGAGGCTCTGACACCACTTGTCTTATTAGGCGAGGGAAAAGAGCGCCTTTTTTTCATTGGTCCACGTCCTCTCGAGCAACGGTCCTGAAAAAGAGAAATATTAAATGCCTTTGTCTTATTAGGCGGCGAAAAAAGACTATCTTTTTTTCTATTGGCCGCCGCCTCCTCGACTGGCGTGCCTCGATCGCTGAAAAAGAGAAGATCATTAAATTGGATTTGTCTTATTAGGCGGCGAAAAAGAGCTCCCTTTTTTTAATTGGCTGCCGCCCTTCCTGACTGACATGTCTCAGCATGTCAATCAGGAAGAAACCGCGTGCCATCATTACGCTGACGTCATTATCGAATGACGCGTGTCTCGATTTAAAGCTTGATCTCCGCCGTTCTTACCGAATCCAACGTCCCTTGTGCGTCCACGTGGCCTGCAAAAAAAAAAGCACCGTGTGGGAACATAGTCCCACACGGAATAAAGAGAAGACTATGACGCGGTTAAATAGGGGATAAGATTCCCCTATCAATTATCATTTATGTGTTCTCTGCTCCGCGACACGTGGCGCCCCACGCGGGTGCCCACGTGGACTCGGGTCTGCCGTGCCACTTGGCGCGCCCTGTGCGCCTGCTGCGCGGGCCATCCGTGCGCTGCCACATCACCTGCATGTTAAACCGTGTGGAACATAGTCCCACACGGAAGAAATAATGGTAAAATTCGCGGTTAAATAGGGGAGTTAATCGTACATATCAGCCAGTTCTAAGAATAGGCTTATATGTACGATAACCCTAAGTATGAATATATATGATATGCATGTGTCACGTGTCACGCACGGGCCACACGCGTCCTGCCACGTGGCCTCAGCGCCACGTCGTAACGGCGCGGTGGACCCGCGCGCCACGTTGCTGAGCTCGCCACGTCAGCCCCGCCTGGGCTCACTTGCCACGTCAGCTCCGCCCTCTTGCCACGTCAGCTCCGAGGTAAGCCTACCCCCTTTTTCGCGATTTTAAATAAAAAATACTAAAAATAAATCAATTAAAAATCAAATAAAAATCGAAAAAAATCATATAAAACTTTAGAAATTCATATTTCTCAAAATACAACTCCTTTTTAATCCAAATTTTCTCCATTGGATCATAAATTCTTTCCTTTTTAATATTATGCCATTTAAAAATATGTTTTCAAAAAGAAATAAGGATGAATTAAAATTTCATTAAATAAGTTCTAATTAAACATTCTAAATCATAAATTCATCCTAAAATCATCCTTCCAAACATTTACTAAAGTCAAA